>JAJJMB010011819.1:980126-1269147 GCA_023531105.1 Papaver atlanticum | reverse complement strand
ACCTGCGAATATGAACTTGCACCCAATCTTCTTGAACTACTATAGTCATACCAACACCAACTCAGTTCACCCACATTCCAGTCCATTATAACCACCAACAAATTGCAGCTCAATCCCATAATTGTTCCTTAGGTTAACGTTCTTGACCACCACCATTCTTCATTCATCAGCTCAGAAGTAACTGCAAATCCAAGTTTGAACTGACACCCTAAATCAACCTCAGATTCATTCATACTGAAATCAATGGGTATCCAACTCACTAAATCGTTGAATCACCAAGTTTCTTCCATTTCTTCTCTACTCCATCAACACCTGCATCTGAATCTCGACCTTCATTAATAACAATAAACCGTAACATCAGATCCTCTTTCTGTTTTTCATTAATCATCACCAGATTCATCAAATTTCTTCTACAAATCGAACCATGACTCTACCTTCCATTGAACCCATTAGTTCAGACATGAGATCCCCTTCTTCTGATTCTTATTTCAAAAAGATTGATCCACAGAAAAACCCTAGTTCCTCGATCTCAGACACAACCACCATCTCTTCTACTCAATTGCCAGATGAAACCTGAGTTGATCGGTTGATTTCTTCATTATCTCGTTTCACTGATTCTCGGACAATTTGTGCAGCCGTCTTTCTCCCTTCTCTCTTTTCTCTAAATTTCAGGTGAACTCAAATGATAAGAGAGAAGATAAAACTTCCCTGACTCTAAGGGAAGGGTTGTGTAGTGATGGAAATTGATACAAGCACCCAGTTAAGATAAGGGCCACCAAAGTGATATTTGGCTTGTCAGCTTCAGAGAACTGACTGCCTATTCTGTTTTCTTGCTCAACTGTCAGTTGCGCGGAACTGACAGATCATTATTCATCTCTTTTGCTGCATAACTTTAGCTGGCTCCAAGTATCACTCGCCTGTGAATTGACCTTTTTGCCTTTTACGCTCCAAATGAACGATTTCTCATTCTTTTGCTCCAAATGACTCCGAAGTACCTAAACACTCAAAAGTAAACATAAGATACATAATTTACAAGAAAACTCGCAAAGAAAGCATAAACAATAGATATAAATCTAGGTATTTTACAACACCTATCAGCTTCTCCTCAAGAGAACGGGTCACAAGGAGAAAGAACTTTGTACTAGCATTCACCAACCGCTTAGCCTGAGTTGATGTGATCAAGCTTGCTCCCTCAAGAGGAGAATTTGTAGCTCGAATCACAAAATTCTCTCCATTCTTGGTAAAGGTATACTTTTGCTCCCTCCTGTGTAGAGTCGCATCTCGATCCCACAAGTAAGGACTACCTAGTACTACCTGACAGACATCAAAAGGTACTACGTCGCATGTAACATCGTCAATGTATGACTCATCAAAAGAAAACTTGAACGTACACTGCTCTCCAACCTGTAGCCCTCCTTCCTTTTGAAGCCACCCTAAATGATAGGGTTTCGGATGTTTGAAAGTCTTCAAACCCAACTTATGTACCAAAGAATGTGAAAGTAAATTCTTCTGACTTCCCAGATCAATAACAACATCTATAAGGGTTGTCTTAACCTGCATCTTAACTGTGAAGATTCGTTTCCTAGGATCATCTTTTGTAAGTTCTTCTACGCCTCCTGCCATCAGAGAGATATTTTGACTAGGTTCTGTTAGTCCTTGGACTTCTTTTTGAGCTTGTGTGACTAGTGCTGCCTTCTTGGCTTCTTTATTCAGCAACCCTTTTGGTTTAGATTAGGATACTTCATCCAACACTCGTCAACAACATGTCCTGTTTGTTTGCAATGAGTGCAAGTCAAACCTTGTTTGTCTTTAGACTTCCTATCCTCTTTGCTCCTTTCATCTCCTTTAGCGACGAAAGTCATGAAACCTCTAGACTTCCATTTGGTGTTTCCCTCAACATAAGATTTCTTAAGCCTGCCTTTGATGGCATTAGCTTTAATGCTTGCTTCGGAGATAGTATCTACCGAAAACATCTTCAACTCCTTCCGTATATACTCATGGAACCCGGAAATATACTTCATATAGATAATATGATCTTCCAAGTCTAAATCCAAAACCATAGCTTGATTCTGAATTTCCGAAGTATATTCTTGCACGGTTTGGTTGTATGACTGCTTTAAGTTGTACCACTTGAACCATCTCTCCTCAAGGTAGCCAACCGGATAAAACTGTTTCCTTACAACTTCCTTTAATCTTTTCCACGACAATACTCCCTTACCTAGGCTTTGTCTTTGATAAGCTTTCCACCAGGTTAGAGCATGCTTTTGTAGCTTCAATGCCGTGAAAGCAATCTTTTCCTTTGAACCATATTCAAATAAAGAGAAATACGTCTCTAGACGTTCAATCCAATCATCCAAATTTTCTACATCGACATTTCCATCATAAAGTGGAATATCAACACGAAAATCAATTTTCAGATTCTTACCATGAAGTTTAGTTGATGTAGGACTCTTAAGAATCCCACTTTTCTTTTCTTCTTCGTATGCATCCTCTTCATCATCATCATCTTCTTCTTCTTCATCGTCATCTTCTTCCGAAGCTTCAGGTGTAGATGCAGTCTTTTTCTTCGTCTTCGGCTTGGGTGTATGAGAACGAATACATTCAGTCAATTCTTCAAGGGTGGTTTTAATCGACTTCATGTATGTTTGTAGTGTAGCCACCTTTTCTTCCATAGTTTGTGGTTCGCTATTCTTAGGTTCATCATCTGACTTTGTCATCCTTGATCCCCTTGTTCACCTAACGTCTTCTAGCTTATCGAGTACCACACCAAGCTTTATGTAGAGAGATCTAGTGAAAACCATAAACCACAGGGATCTACCCTAGAAACGAACCTTGCTCTGATACCAACTTGATACGTTTGATCCCTTTACCTTGGTAGCTATTATTATAGAGGCAGAATTCAGAATAATAATAGACGAAAAAACTTAGAAAACAGAGACAGAAGAAAGTAATTTGAAGAAAAATATCTTCTCTAGATTATGAACAAGAAAACGATTACAATTCTCTATTTGTTACGCTCACAATCTCTCTAAACAGTGGATCTACCTTAAACTGTTTGCTAAGCTTGCACAAGTATTGTTCCAAGCTTTCGCTAGGTTTTCTGTATCTAGTATATGTCCTTAGCTATTAGCCAAAGCCTCTATTTATAGCCTTCATCGTACTCAGCCGACCAAGGACTTCTATTAGGAATCTATTTCCTAAACTAAGAATACTGCTCAAAACAATACTCATTCCTAAACTAGCAATTTATCCTAAACAAGGAATCCTTCCTAATATAGGATTCTATCCTCAATCTGTCTTGAGAATCGCTAGTTCCCGGAGAGAGGAAGATACACATGTATCACGCCTAGTCCGTATAGGCCGTTCCGTCAAGATGCATAATGATTATGCATTATCGGGTCCGTGGCGTGGCATAATGATGCCTTCGCATCATATGCCCCATTGGCAAGGCTACGGAGCTATAAATAAGACTTAGGAATCATTTATACTCTTCCGACTAAGCTATGAATCTTACTTGGTGCATGGTCCGCAAATGCACCTTCAAACAACTACCCCTCCCTATATATGTTAACTTGCAATTTCTACAAGTTAGAATTAGGGAGCAAATTTACATGCTTGCTTCACTATTCATGTGCAATGATTGCGCACAATGATTGCTCACAATGATTGCGCACAATTATTGTGCGACACTCCTTCGGTCAGCCCTCTCTGGCCTGATGCACAATGATTGTGCTATATTGGCTCTAGCCCAATATTTTCTCTTAGCGCGACAAAAACTTGAGATGTAGCTTCATCTCATGCCATGACGCATCTTTTAGCATGCGCCATGCTAAAAACACAGGGTGTTACAATATTCATCCCTTTAAAGAATTTCGTCCCCGAAATTCAAAACAAAACTATTGTGGACAATATCTTCGGTTTGGATTTCCTGAGCAAAAATCTCATACCAGATGCTCAGAAATCACGAGTTTTTTCAAGTTTGTTATGGAACATCAATTAGGACCTTATGAGAAAACGTCCCATACCGCATACTCAAGAATCCAAAAAGAGTCCACAACGTTACCAAGAATCTCAGTTGGCCAGTTTCCAAAAGATTATCTCAACAAGGTATCCTAAATGTGCATCCCATACTACACACTCAGGGGTCCCTAAAGTTCAAAAAGTTGGTGCCAACAATTTGTAGTACTGTGTGGAACAGGATCCAGTTGCCCACCGTCCCTGACGGTCATCCAGGTTGCCACTCGTAAGTGGGATGCTAGCCGGGCCTGACAACGCACACCATTGGCCAGTTGCCAACGTGTGGGGATAATCAGTCCCATTGTCTACCCACCGTCCCAGACGGTATTTCGGATATCCACTCGTAAGTTGGGTGCCATTTAGGCCAGGCAAACTCACAGTACGTAAACAAGCTCAACTCGATTCACAAAGTAACTGACATAGTAGTTACAACTCTTTCTGAGCAAAAGTTGGCCTACACTCCAACATAAATTTTCTATAAAAGGAAGTACTCGCTTGACGAGTCCATTACTCATAGTCCCTAGATTTTTCTCAAAACTTTCCCTGATACCAACTGTGACGGACCAGAAGACAGTGTTAACTTTCCGGAGGTAAGCTACATCTCAGGGGTAGTTGGTATCCCTTCCGGATATGCATTAGGGAGCGGATTGACATGCTTGATACCAACTATGACGGACCATAAAATTACGCCTGGAGCGCCTGGGCGCGCAGGCCATAACTTCCCCGATGCGCCATGATGATACTATGATTCGGGCCTTAAAGCTAGGCAAATGCACGTCCATTTGCCCTTGCAAGCATGCTGGTGGATCATGATGCAGCTAACTTAGCTTCCACACCGTTCCAACTTACCCTCATTCCGCAAAGGGTTTATTAAGAAAATAAAGACTTTATTAAAACGGCTAAAACGGCCTTTTGAGACCCTAAACAGTGGAATGTGGCTAAAATTCTCTTGATCGTTGGGCCGTTTCCATTCACTTTAGACCCGTCTTGAGCTAAATTATGACACTCGGCTTTTTATCCTCCAGATAGGCTATAGCTTGCTTGTCTCATCAAGTTTGACCACAATCATCTCTTGCGTCGAGCTACCGAGCCAGATGATATGAGAGGCCTGAATGCCGCAATCATCTCGCAATTAGATGATATGAGCGACAAAGTGCTGGATCGGCAATGCTGCAACTCATTGCGGCTGCCTACGTACCCTTCCTTACTCTAAAGGGATCAAGCACAGACTGTAGTTCATCCTCGATGGGACAACAACTTAAACTAACTCGTTTGCAAGGTCATGGCCTTAAAATAATGGTAGTGACCTAGTCCGTATAGGCCGTTCCGTCAAGATGCATAATGGTTATGCATTATCGGGTCCGCGACGTAGCATAATGATGCCTTCGCATCATATGCCCTATTGGCAAGGCTACGGATCAATAAATGAGACTTAGGCATCATTTATACTCTTCCGGCTAAGCTATGAAGCTTACTTGGTGCATGGTCCGCATATGCACCTTCAAACAACTACCCCTCCCTATATATGTAAACTTGCAATTTATACAATAGACTTTTCTGTGTGAGACAGATTTGTTTATCAAGTCTTTGACTTTGGGTCGTAGCCACTCTTAGTTTTGGGTGAGATCAGCTAAGGAAATCAAGTGCGTGGAGTCCTGCTTGGATTCAGAGACGTAAGGAGCGCAACTGTACCTTGATCAGTGTGAGATTGGTTAGGGATCAACTACATTCTAGTCCGAAGTTAACTTGTATTAGGCTAGTGTCTGTAGCGGCTTAATACAGTGTGGTGTTCAAATCTGGACTAGGTACCGGGGTTTTTCTGCATTTGCGGTTTCCTCATTAACAAAATTTTTGGTGTCTGTGTTATTTCTTTTCCGCATTATATTTTGTTATATAATAGAAATATCACAGGTTGTGCGTAGTTCAATTAATTAGAGAATCCAACCTTTGGTTGTTGATTATATTGATTGACACTTGAACATTGGTCTTTGGTACCTTTCAAGTTGTTTCACATAATAATCAGGCTCACGGATTCTATTTGTTTGATTTGTTGATTACATTGTGAAACAAAGATACAACTCTTTGATATATTTACATTGACCGAGTCTGACTATCTAGTTGATTCTCTTGGAATTATATTGGAGTTTGTCCATACAGATTGCTAAGCGAAATATTGGGTGTGGTTATTAGAACCCCGCTTTTTCAATTGGTATCAGAGCAGGCAAACACTATAAACCTAATAAGTTTGTGTTTGACTGATTCCTAAAGTCTGCCCCTATGGGAAATTTCTTTGGAAAACTTGCTCTTGGCATCTGTAACACACGCCAGAATTCCTTAAAGACTATTCAGATCTTATTATCCATTAGACCTATTGTCTCTCATGATAATCTCATTCCATCTAAGACTTTGGAAAACTTAGATGATGAGAAACAGTCTAAAGGAAAAATTAAAAGTTCTTCTAAGAAAGGATGTTTGAGAAAACGTGGTCAACGCTCAAAGATATGGAATCTCACTAGATTAACTCTTAATCTTTTTGAGGAATACTATCGTGATGGATTAATTGACAAGGATCTATTTAGAGCTTTTGAAAGCGTTTTTAAATTCTTAGAAAAGCTTAATTCGATTAAGAATAAGAATCGTTCTGATAAAAGTTCTGTACCTGTCAAATCATGTATTCATGATGTACGAACTAGGATTACTACCAACTCATGTGATATTGATAAAAACATGTCTGGAGAGTTCCGTGTAGGTTCTAATTGTCGGAAAAAGTCTTTTCTTGGTCATAAAAAGGGGGATTCAAAAAATTCTATTAAACCTGAGTATCATCATTACTATGATTATACTTCTGGTACATTTCACAGATATCAACCAGAAATGTTGCATGAGAATCTCTCTGCACATGTCGCCTCTTGGTAACAAGCTTGGCTCTACCCCATTTGTATATAACTTGAGATGGGGCAAGTAACGGTTGGATTATTTTTGTTAATTTTTTTTTCCTCTCCCTATCCAAGGTTAATTAAGGTGATGAAGTTTTTCCTACCATCCCTTTACTGCACGGTACTGATCCTTTCAGTGTGCGAACCTTGGTTGTTGAATTAAGAAATCCTGTCTTCCTTTTGCGCGTCATGGTTCACGAACGGGTCCACGCCCATTATTGGGTATATAAGAAGTATGGTACGCGTACCTTTCTTCTTCCCTCTCTTGTCCGCATACGTGAACTATTCTAGGGTTCATGTATTATCTCCATTAAAATTTCTTTGGAGATTCAAAAGTTACTAAGGATTTTCCTCATCTTCAAGGAGCATACCAAGTAAGTTTTTCCTTCTTCTTGTACTCTCAATTTCTATATCTCATGGGAAATTTCAAGGTTTCAAAGAAGGTTTCAAAAAATTTGGATTCATCAGCTTCTAGCATGACTATACCTCAAAATCAAGATTCTATTAGAATTAGATTTATCAATGATTCTAGTAGTAAAATCTTGGAAAGGATTACTTCTAGTGGTTTCATCCTAGAAAAGAAATCGTATATGGTTAGTGGTCATAAAGAAGATTTGGTTTGTTTTGAAAAATTCAAGCTTGGAAACATCTTTAATGGTCTTGGTGAAGGTTTTGACACTCTTACAAGAATTTTCTATGCTAACATCCATGATGTTGATCTTGCTGACATGGAATTCAAGACCATGATAAATAAAGAAAGGATTCTTGTTAATAGAGAGTTGATTTCTAGAATTACCAAAATCTCTTTGGGTAATTTTTGCCTCCCTAGACCAAGGGAAGAAAGACCATCCGATGAAACCATTTCTAATGGTCTTTGTGGGAAAAGTGTTGATTGGATCAATGGAAAATTTCCTACTAATTATCTTAGTTTTGCCTTGATGTCCTTTGGAAAACTTGGTATATCTAATCTTTGTCCCTCCACAATTGAGAATACTCGGTGGAGTCGTGAGTTTGCGGAGTTGGTCTATTTCCTTGAATTGAGTACTCAAAGTCTCGACATTTGTGGATTCATCATTCTTCAAATGGTTTCGATGACGTCTTCCAACAAGAAGTTAGGCTTTCCTTGTTTGATTGAGCAAATTTGTCATTCCTTCTCCATTGGTCCTATTGGCAACTCTATTGTAACTCCCAAGCTTGTTCGTCCTTGTACCTTCAAACGTATGAAGGAGAATGCTTGCAAAAGACAAAGATGTGATACCATTGTCGGTTCTTATGATTCTACCACCTTGAGTCGTCTTCATCAAATTCACAAGGGTGTGTGTAAGATCAATTCCAAGGTAAAGTTTGTGCAAGAACCATTGTGTGTTATTTCCACCAAGTTTCCCAAAATCAAGGAAGACATAGATAAGATTCAAGTTACTTTGATGGTTTACTATGATGAAGATGATGCCTAAAGTTCTCTTTCTTTTATCTTATCCTATTTTGTCTAGGAAACTTCTTATGAGAATTTATTCTTGTGTTTTAAGAAGGATAACTAGGGTTTGGAATAGCCATTATTGTGAGTACACATAGCTATTTCCAACGATTTTCATCTTGCAATGTTTTTAGATTTATTTATTTAAATTCTAAAGTTTATTTGGGAGATGATTTTGCAGTATTAATCTTTATGGTTTTATATATTGCAACTTGTTATGGGATATGTGTGTTTGCGTCCGTGAACTATGATTGTCCCATATATGTCAAAAGTTAAGTCTTTCATATGTAATTATGCAAATATTGATAAAAGATTGAATGAACTTTTGACAAACAAAAGTTAAGCCTATTATGTCATTATGCAAATATTGATGGAAGATAGGATGAACTTTTGTTTACAAAGATTAACATCATGTTTGTTTTCTCCACTATATAGGTAGAGGGTTCTGCATAGAGGTTCACCTCTATCTCTATATAAAAACCACTACATAATATCCCTTAAATTTATGTTTGTTTAACCACTATCTAATAACACTACATTCAAATTGAAATTTGTGAATTTCTTATTTTAACCCTATAAAATTTATACAATCCAAGATACGTCCCAAATCAACATCTTCAAAAATTTAATTTAATGTTTTCAAATTCAAAACCGTTCAACATAAGTGAAATACAAACAACAAAAAAGACTAAAACAACCTGCACTTCCACCATCCCTACACAGAGGTGGCCAGTCGGCTCATTCACAACCCACCACCATAGCCCATCGAGATGCTTGTTGTCGTAAAGATACCTTATCGCTCAAAAATGGTCGCACAAGTGCACAAAGGCATTGGCATCCATCCTTATTATAGAGTGAAGAGTACATCTTGGCTTCCCTCTAATAGTTCTCGCATGTATAATTCTCCGGAAAGAACTGAGGTGCATAACTTTTGTCGAACTCTCCTTTGTAGTCTTTGTTGCCTGCGTTTTAATACTATCACTAGCGACAACATGTTCAATAACATCAACAAGAATTCTTTCATTTTCTATGTAACATGACAAGAGAAGAGCATTACTAGAATTACTAATATATTCATGTAGCCAAGACATTATGCGCGATCATTATGCGGAATCATTATACGCAATCATTGTGCATTTTTAGCATGGCGCAATAATTGTATGCGATAATTAGAGTTTCATCCAAAGCTTCTGTTGCTTGGTAAGAGATGGATTGGCCTAAGGCCAATATCGCTCCAAAATGGCACATTATGTTTGGCATTTGGCCAAGAGCCAAATCTCGCATCAAATGATGCATTAGGCCAGTTGGGTAGATGGCCATAAGCATTGCAGCGCATCCTTTGCGCATTATGAAGGATATTAGCGTAGAACCAATATTGCACAACCATTGTGCATCAGGCCAGAGAGGGATGGCCGAACGAGTGATGCGCAATCATTATATGCAATTATTGTGCGCGATCATTGTGCACCATCATTGCACATGAATAGTGAAGCAAGCATGTACTTTTTTCTCCCTAATTCTAACTTGTAGAAATTGCAAGTTAACATATATAGGGAGGGGTAGTTGTTTGAAGGTGCATTTGCGGACCATGCACCAAGTAAGATTCATAGCTTAGTCGGAAGAGTATAAATGATTCCTAAGTCTCATTTATAGCTCCGTAGCCTTGCCAATGGGGCATATGATGCGAAGGCATCACTATGCCATGCCGCGGACCCGATAATGCGCAACCTTTGTGCGTTTTGATGGAACGACCTATACGGACTAGGCCCCTACCATTATTGCTTAGCCACGACTTTGCAAATGAGTTAGCTTAAGTTGTTGTCCCTTCGTGGATGAACTACGGTCTGTGCTTGATCCCTTTAGAGTAGGGAAGGGTATGTAGGCAGCCGCAATGAGTTGAATCATTGCCGGTCCAGCACTTTGTCGCTCATATCATCTATTTGGGAGATGATTGCGGCACACTTCCCTCTCATATCATCTGGCTCGGTAGCTCGACACAGGAGATGATTGTGTCCAAACTTGATGAGACAAGTGGATGCAGATGGGCAAGTTATAGCCTATCTGGAGGCTAAAACCCGATTGTCGTAATTTAGCTCAAGACGGGTCTAAATTGATTGGAAACGACCCAATGATCAAGACGTGATCTATACATCACGGTCTTGGAATTTTAGCCAAATTCCATCGTTTAGGGCCTCAAAAAAACGTTTCTTTGCCGTTTTAGGAAAGTTTTTGTGTTCTTAATAAACCCTTTGCGGAACAAGGATAAGTTGGAACGGTGTGGAAGCTAATTTAGCTGCATCATGTTCCACGAGCATGCTTGCAAGGGAAAATGGACGAGCATTTTCCTATTTTTAAGGCCCGGTAAGTAGCATTATCATGGCGCATCGGGGAAGTTATGGCCTGTGCGCCCAGGCGCGCCGGGCATAAATTCCCAGTTCATCACAGTTTGTATCAGAGCAAGTTTAGAGATAACTCTAGGGACTGTGCGTAATGGACTCGTTTGCGAGTATTTCCTCGAAGGAAAATTCTAAGTTGGTTGGTAGGCCAACTTATGCGCAAGTTGGTAGGGTAGGCCAACATTTGTACGACAAATATAGACTTTGCTCAGTACTGTGCCACTGCTTGGCCTAATTTAGGCACTTGACCACCAGAGACTGTCTTGGACAGTTGGCTGGTATCCATCCTACTATGGCATTTGGGTTGATCACCTCGCACTCGTTCATTGAACGGAGTGTGTTGTCATTACTAACGTCTGACAAAACCTGCGGACATTCCATCTGGGGCGGTAAGTTAGTATTCCTGGGGAGTAAACAGTTGGGGATGGTGAAAGACCGGTGAATTATCCAACTACTCTAGCATTGGATCACACAGTACTATAGAAAGAATTGTTAGTCATATTGGATTTTTCCAAAATCTTGGCAAACGGCCCTGTGAGCTTTGAGGATTCTTGAGTGTTTGGTATGGGACGAGTACTTGAGGAATCCGAACCCTAGTTTTTTTTGAATTTCGGGGACGAAATTCTTTAAAGGGTATAATAATGTAGCACCGGCATTTTTAGCATGTCGCATGCTAAAAGATGCGCCATGGCCTGAGATGGATCTTCATCCAAAGCTTCCGTTGCTTGGTAAGAGATGGATTGGCCTAAGGCCAATATAACGCCAAAATGGCACATTATGTTTGCATTTGGCCAAGAGCTAAATCTCGCATCAAATGATACATTAGGCCAGTTGGGTAGATGTCCATAAGCATTGCAGCGCTTCCTTTGCGCATTATGAAGGCTATTGGCGTAGAACCAATATTGCACAACCATTGTGCATCAGGCCAGAGTGGGATGACCGAACGAGTGCTGCGCAATCATTGCGGATGAATAGTGAAGCAACCATGTCAATCCGCTCCCTAATTCATACTTGTAGAAATTGCAAGTTAACATATATAGGGAGGGGTAGTTGGTTGAAGGTTCATATGCGGACCATACACCAAGTAAGCTTCATAGCTTAGCCGGAAGAGTATAAATGATGCGTAAGTCTCATTTATAGCTGCGTAGCCTTACAAATGGAGCATATGGTGCGAAGGCATCATTATGCCGCGCCGCGGACCCGATAGTGCATAATCATTGTGCATCTTGACGGAATGGCCTATACAGACTAGGCCAATACCATTATTTCTTAGCCACGGCTTTGCAAACGAGTTGGTTTAAGTTGTTGTCCCTTCGTGGATGAACTACGGTCTGTGCTTGATCCCTTTAGAGTAGGGAAGGGTACGTAGGCAGCCACAATGAGTCGCAGCATTGTCGGTCCAGCACTTTGGCCCCTCATAACATCTAAGCTCGGTAGCTTGATGCAAGAGATGATTGCGGCCAGACTTGATGAGGAAAGTTGCATGTCAGCCAGTGGATGCTCATTCTTCCTATCAAGCCGTTCGACTTAGGAATGTACCAATGGCGGATTGGGTATGGCCTTGAAAGTAAGCTACATCGATATGCAAGTTAACGTAGCTTGCATAAGCCTAAGGAAAGTACGGCATGAGCCTGATTGATACACCCTTGGCACGAGCAAGACAAGTGCATGCTGTCAACAATGTCGAAGCTTAGTGAAGAGGAAGTGAGACGGTCACTCATCCAGATAGGAGATTCATCGTCTCACTTAGCCAGATAGGAAATTCAGTGATGAATCTCCTTACGTTGAGGCAAGGCACAGGGAAGCCAAAGATGCATGTAAGGTACATCGGCCACAGCCTTCAAGGCTTTATACCATTGTTCTTTTGTAAGATGGAACGGTGTGGAAGCTAAGTTAGCTGCATCATGCTGCACGAGCATGCTTGCAAGGGCAAATGGACGTGCATTTGCCTAGCTTTAAGGCCCGGGTTGTAGCTTCATCATTGCGCATCGGGGAAGTTATGGCCTGCGCGCCCAGGCGCGCCAGGCGTGATTTCCCGGTCCGTCACATAACTTCTTGTTAACAAGAGCTTGGTATCACCCCATCATGTAATTATTTCTTTAGGTGGGGAAGTAGCAGTTAAGTTTGTTTCTGTTTATACTGTATTGGTTCCGTGGTATATTCATCAAGTATCTGAGATCCTGGTATTTTGGTAATTGACTCTGATAAAGGAAGTTGTTTAGTAATCTGTCATGATACAATTAAAATGTCACATATTGTTGAGATGGCTCCAATTCCATGATGTTATAAAGTCAAAACAGATCTCTGCGCATTTAATTTTTTAAATAAGATGTGAATATCAATATTACTTGTGCTCTGAACCTTATTTGATTCATTGAGATAAGGATAAGATTAATCATCATATTATATTGATATTGTAACTTAGATGTAATCTCTGTCAATTATTGAGTATTTCCTTGAAATCACATACACCTTGTTAGTATACATTTTCAAATGAAATATGTACTATAACCATTCTTTTTGACAAAGTATCCATGTTATGGGTTACCGCGAACTGGTAAAAGCCCATTAGGGTATTATAAAGAGTACGCGTACCCCCCTTATCCTTCTTCTTCCTTATGTATTCACGTAAGGCAATTGAAGTTGTGCCTAGGGTTACCGAACTGGTGTTATGTATTTTTGGTTTGGAGGTTGGTTATTCACAATTTTTGCTCTCTATTTTATTAATAGAAAGCATCTTTGTCAAGGAGTTTAAAGGAGCTCTCCAAGTAAGATCTATCCTCCTCTTCTGTTAGATAATTGCTCGGTCGAACTCACAAGTGTTGCTATATCAAGCTTGTTGTCAAATTTAGTTGTCAAAACTATATCTTGATTTCTAGTCTACAATTAGTTAAGTCTCGGTCTAGGATAAAGGTAGTTGAGAAACGAGCCAGTTATCCTTTGCGTTCTACCGTTTGAAGGCGAAGATCACCGAAGCTTTTGGAGAACTTCATCAACAAAAGGTAAGTGCAGATTGAACCACCTATTTCTCAAGTTATATTCACCTTTATATCTTTGAGACGATTGTTGCAAAACTAAATAGACTAGCTTGCATAGACAAAAATTTCGAGTCGAGAACTATTTATTTAGTTTACGAATTTCTCGAAATATAATGACTAAGCTTAATGAACATTTGTTCATACTTGATCAAATTCGGTGGAGAACAATTTATTATTCAGAACCAAATCATGATTCAAGTTTACAAACCGTTTTGGAACTGTGGTAAGGGAACCAGGTTAAAATAATCAAACCGGTATGCACGCCAAAACAGTTATATGTTCTAGAACAAGTTAAGTACCAAAACCGGTACTGATAGACGCATTTATGTGTCTATTTTCATCTCTATTGTGTATATTGTTAGTACCCATTTTTGTACTTATTTTGGTATTTTATCCCTTTGTAGGTGTTTTTGGAGAAATATGCTTTTGCGGCGAAATTGGCTCGAAAAGTTGTTAAAGACACCTGGAAGGACATTTGCTATTCGGACTCTCTTTGGATAAGGGGCAACCCATTTCCAAGCAGCTACTAAACACAGACCGGGACTGGATAGGGGGACTCCACTTCTTCACGTTTTAGAAACAAAATTGGCGGGAAAAATGGTTTTCACAGACAGATTTTAGGGTTGGAGTTTTGATCGATTTTTATGGAGATTAAAGGGCTGAAATTGATTGGGTTTACTCCTTAGGACTACACAGGCCTGGTAAAGTCTTTGGATTGAACCCAAATTGGCTAGAGATCGAATTAGAGCAAAACAGAGGTGATGGAAGTTTCGGGTCTTTGATGAATTATTTTAGGAATTTCAGGGAGACTAAAGGCAAGATTTTCTTCCCAAAGCTTGATATATATCTAAGGAAGAGTTTAGAATCAAAAGGAAAGCTCATATACGCGTAGAAATCCTAAAACAAGAAATTGCCACAACTTTGCCGTGAAGAGAAATGAAGAGATTTTGGAAGATTTTGGAGAGATTTAATCGGTTTTTTTGATATAAATAGGTTAGTTGGGTCATATAGAAGAGGTGTCGAAAGTTAGGGGAAGTTTAGAACACCACAGAGCTGAGAAATCAAAGTTGAAGAAAACCGGCTGCTGCTGCTGCTGAAGAACACGAAGAACTTCGACCCACAACGAACCGTCGCAGAAGCAGTCTTATATTCAACTACAGAAAGCTGTTATCGTTTCTGACTGTAATCGCTTTAAACCTTCAGCGACCATTACTTTCCTTACAAAAAGCTTTCTGTAACTACAACTCGTCATTTTTAATAAAAACACCTTATTTGATCAATGAAATCAACTTTTGAGCATATTTCTAATATGAGGAGCTAAACCCCAACACTTGGATGACGGAGGACGCCCTATTTCACGCATGTGGTAATTCTAATAATTCTTTTATGACTATTTGCATTGATTTTTAATTGATTTATGATTTTTATTGAATGGGTATGATATTGTTTGATGATGTATGCTTGGTCAATGTATTTTTGATACATCATGCTTTTGATTTACAGTCATTGCTTTTCAAAAATTTACTTTTGGCAAAGAATAAGAGTCCATATTTTTAATATTTGAGCTATAATTGATTGGAATTATTATTTGAATCACATGAATGGAATTTGGTGGAATCCTGAGTCTCAGTGCTTTTTTATAATCTTGACCAAAACATTATTTTGATTTTTCTAGTTTTCTAAATTAAGTCTAAAAATTATTCTTCACAAGCCCGAGTGAACGACAACCTTACTTACCACTTTAAAATTATATCAGGTACGTGAACTGAAAATGTTTTGTGAACTCCGGAACCGGTTGGAAAATTCTAAAGTTTGCAAACCGGTACGTGAACTTGAAAAGTTCTGTCGACTCCGGAGCTTTGAGTTGATTCAAAGTTTGCAACCCGGTACGTGAACTTGAAAAGTTTTGTCGACTCCGGAACTTTGAGTTGATTCAATGTTTGCAAACCGGTACGTAAGCTTGAAAAGTTCTGTCAACTCCAGATTTGGTTATTGCATATAAGTTTGCAAACCGGTTCGCGTACTATGCCTAAGCCGATTCACAAACCATCATGTATTTGTACTTTGTGCATTTACAACTCCATGTCGATTATGATTCAAATGTAATCAAACTATTTCTATGAAGTGATTTGCATTTAATCAATTCTCTAATTATCACTAGACTCATTTGATCACATAATTGTGACTCGATATTAATGTCTTAGTGAACATGAAAATGAGTGTTAATCTTTTAAAGTTCAAATAGGCTAGTTTCGGATAACCATGTTGGACATAAACTGTATACACGGTTCGGTTATGCTTCTACCTAACTATAGTGTAAATCTTGTATATGTGATTAAGATTCAAAGCTTTCATCTAATGGTGAATATTGATTGCTTGGTTCCAAAGCTATCTTAGCTTAAACCTAAAGCAACCTAGGCTTTGAAGTCTATATGAGGGGAACAATTGGCAACTGGGATCTTTGAATCCCGACACTACTTTATGGTGTGTCCTAGTTGTATCTAGAGTCGTCCTATCTAGGAACCCTTTTAGGATTTAGCGACTACAAAGACTTCATTGGGATTTGTGAATCCAGGTCCAGTTATCTTTTATCTTGATAACTCGAGTATCCTGATCTTGATTGTTTGTAGAGCTTGCTCCATCAATCAAGATAGATAGTAATCAACAAAGTCTCTTCGTCTCATACTTTTGGATTCCACAAGTTTTATACTTGTGAGGTGAGTAATAATCTAGGATGCACTTTGGGTTGTATAAGTCCGGATTTTGAGGATAGACAGACTTTTGTCAAGTTGCTATCGATTTCCATCACCTGGATCTTTCATTTGATGTGATCATCCGTTTAGATCATAAATCGGGAAATTAATTATGGGCTTAATATGTGGGAGGCAGATTTGGTTTAAAGTTTTCAATTGAGGTTGAAGCAATTCTTAGTTGTGGGTGAGATCAACTAAGGGAATCAATTGCCCAGAGTCTTGCGAGATTCAAGAGGCGTAAGAAGCGCGACTGTACCTTAATCGGTGGATTTCCTTTTACGGCTCAAATACATTCCAGATCGAATTTAATTGGTAGTAGGGTAGTTCTGTAGCGGTTTAATACAGTTTGGTGTTCAATCTGGACTAGTTCCCGGGGTTTTTCATGCATTTACGGTTTCCTCGTTAACAAAATTTCCGGTGTCTGTGTTATTTCTTTTTCCGTATTATATTGTTTATCTTTATAATTGAAATATCACAGGTTGTGCTTTGATCAATCACAGTAGCTAGGTCCAACCTTGTTAGTTGGATAAGACTTGATTGATCCTTGGATATTGGTCTTTGGTACCCTCCAAGAACAATCTTTGTAGTTAGGTTCACAAATTTAGTTCTGTAAACGTTCTAACAACAAGAGAGAGAGAGAGATAACTCTAGAAACTTTCCTTGATTGAGTTTTTACTCTCGGAGTTTTGTTGAGTTTGTCCATACAAATTGCCTACAAAAAAGTGGGTGGTGTATTTTGGTACCCCCAGTGTTTTTAATTGGTATCAGAGCATGCAAACATATTAAGACCCAATAAGTCTGTGTTTGAAGCAGTCTGACCATATGGTCAGAGATGAAATCTCTATAGACGTACATCAGAATTCCTTAACGATTCTCCATAGTCTGTTTTCCTCAAGACTTAGTGTCTCACAGGATACTCTTGACTCACCCAATATTTCAAAAACCTTGAGTAATTATGAAGAATCGACAGGAAAAAATAAAGAGTCCTCTGCAATTGTTAAAAACAAGAAACGACCTATTAAGAGTAAAAAGCTTCGCTGTCTTAAAAGATTGTTAAACAGTCTAAGGAATGCAACGTAAGAGGGTCTGTAGACGAAGATCTTTTTATGGCTTTTGAAAAAACATTTGAGTTCTTGGAATACATTGCAGTGATCATAAGTAAGGAAGTACCTATTCGTGTTTCTGTCTCTGAAAAACTTATTATCAGTGTGGGATACCTGGGCATGTCAGAAAAACTTGCAGTATTGCTACCGTTTTGACTATCCCAGATTTTATAAGTATATCTCCTCTTGATCACCATGAGGATGAAGAAACTAAACCAAAAGACTATCACGCCAGGATGGGTTGTGAGCAGGTTGCTCATCCTAACTCCGAATAGCAAGATTCTGGTGTTATCCCATCATGTATTCATTTGAGATAGGGGTAGTTGTTGTAAAGGTTTGTTTCTGTTTTTTTTAATGTTCCGTATTATTTCTACAAAATGTTTGAACCCATGATCATATAATTAATCACTGGTAAAAGAAGAATATTGTAATAATTTATGATCATAACATCTCATGTGGTTGAGACGACTCCAACACTAGGATGTCGTAAGATCATATAAGTTATGAGTCTTCTATTTATGTGAATGTCAATTTGATATCTTGTGCTCTGATTTTTTTTCCCCATTGGGCTAAGGAAGAGTAATCATCTTATAAAATTGATAATTTTATCAATTTTCGGAATAACCCAGAAATCAACATTTTAGTATGATTGTATCCTCTAATGGAATAATTTTTTAAAAATAAAATAAAAATAAAATAAAAGGATGCCTATTGGAGTTTCGCACCCGAACCCGGCCAAGCCCATTAAGGCTTTATTAAAAAGAGTACGCGTACTCCCCTACTCCTTCTTCTTTCGTGAGTTCACGAACGAGATTAGAAGTTGAGGTTAGGGTTTGCGTACCGTTGTGAGGTCTTCATGATTTAAGTTGTTGTTCAAAATTTCCTAAAGAAGGAGTATCAAAAAGGAGCAAATCAAGCAATCATCTACAAAAGAAGCTATTCAAGTAAGAGCAAATCTTTTCTCTTTGTGTTTTTATGGCAATAACAAAAGGAGTTAGTAAAAAACCCATTCTTAAGATCCTTGAACCTGAACCTAGGGTCAGTTTCATTAACACGGATTATAATTAGACTTTTGAAAGATTGCAACTAGAGAAATTATTCTAGAAAAGAAATTAGAAGAAGGGTATGTTAAAACGAAAGATCTAGCCTGTTTTGATGAATATGAACTAGGGACATCTTTAGTGGCTTTGGAAAGGGTTTTGATCTTCTTACTAGAGTATTTTATGCGAATATGTATGATGTTAATCTCGATAAGATGAGTTTTAAATCAATGATTGGGGGAGGACAGGTTGTTGTTAATCGAGATTTTATCTCGGAACTCACAAATATTCCTCTTGGTTATTTTCAACTTCCAAGACCCAAAGAAGAAAAACCATCGCTTGAAACCATTTCTCTTGAGCTTTGTGGTAATAATGTTGGTTGGAAAGATGGGAAGCTTCCTACATCAGAGCTTAGCATGCCTCTTAAATTTTTTGGTAAGTTGGGTATCCCCAACATTTGTCCATCCACAATTGGAGGTGCATATTGGAGTCATGATTTTGCAGAGTTAGTTTATTTTCTTAAAATAGGGACTAAAAATCTTGACATATGTGGGTTGATCATTTCTCAAATGGTATCAATGACGATATCCAAGAAGATATTTGGGTTTCCGTATCTCATTGGAAGCATATGTGAAGAATTCGACATTGATCCAATTTGGAACTTTATTGGATCTCCCACTCTAGTTCGTGAAAGTACATTCAAACGTATGAAAACGAACGAGAACAAAAGGAAAATGGCTTGTTTTTCTCCTCTTGACGGTTCTTGTGATCCAACAACCTTGAGTCTTCTTCAATGAATTCACAAGGATGTTTGCAAGATTAACTCCAAGGTAAAAAGTATCCAAAAACTATTATGTGTGATTGCTACAAAATTTCCCGACATCAAGGACGAAATAGACAATATTCAAGCTTTTATGGGCGATTCCGACGATGAAGAACATGAATAATCCTTTGACTATTTTTATTTTGTTATCTAGGAAACTTCTTTTGAGGATTTTATTCTTGAGAAGGATAACTAGGGTTTGGTATAGCAAAGATTGTGATTACACATAGCTATTTCCAACGTTTTCCATCTTGCATGTTTTTAGATTTATTTATTTAAATTCTAGAGTTGTTGGAAGATGAACTTGCAGTATGTGGTAGGCTTAGAAGATGCCTACAATTATATTAAACTGAAAGTGCACATTATCTATTATGTAAAACAGGGAAAATACAGGTCGAACCCACAGAGACTAGGTCGGTGTAAGGCCAAATTCATAGCTTTGCGATACTAAATTAGATCAAACAGGGGGTTGTCGATACGACGAGATGCTTGCTATGAGAAGTAGACTAAAGAACAGAACTGTAAATGAAATAAAGGATTAAACACTTGATAAGAGGGCACTAGGGAAATTGAATTTACCACTTAACTTACACCAGATCGTTTAGCTAATGAAACTATTCTTGTTCCTTATAGTAGACAGCGGGGAAGATTCGAGTCTGCCGCTTACCCAAGGCTATCTTCAGATGGAGGATCTAACATCAACTAAGGTATTAATCCCTAGCATTAGTTGTCTTATTACAGCACAACTAATCACAGATTAATAATAATCAGTTAAGCATAAGTTGAAGTACAACATAGAAGTGTTCTGACTACCTAGGTTGCATAACAAACAAGGTGAAAGTAATATGTTGTAGCACAAGATTAAATCTATCCTTGATCATTTAAGCATAACAAGAACAACAGCATCAGCATAAATATCCTAGAATTGGGTTAAGGGCTTCATCTAAACCCAAGTTAGAGATTTAAAACATGATGAAAACAGATGACATATGAGATTCACAAATTGAGATATTCATTCATGCAAACTTCTTATTCAACTGATTTCTACCAAGAACAGTACAAGCAAAATATTATTAATTTACTCCTCTTGATCCTTCGCACTTCGATGCCTAAGTTACACAACAACAACCCCTATTTATACATGAATTTCGCCCAAAATTGGGTTTCAATTTGTCAACAAATACAACTGAAATTAGGGATTGAGATGTCAATCACTCACCAAACTATACAACTAAGATGTACTCCACATCCTTCAACCACTCCATTGACGTCACATACATGCTGCAATTGAGGGAGTCTTCAAACAAACTTCATACGACAATCTTCTCTTCACTCACAAATTCAGATTTTTTCTCTTTCTTGTAATTCAATATATGGTACCATGAATCGAGTGGATAGGCAGAGAGGTACGAGAGGTGAAAACCAAGTGATTTGACATTAAAGAGAGTTGGTAATTTAAGAGTGATGAATCATTCATGGCTGCACAGTTGAAACATGGAATAGAAAAATTGCAGTTGAGAGGGTATGGGCGGTGGTGTCGATGGTTTGAGAAGATGGGTCTTTTTCTGATTTTAGAAATGAAAAGGAAAAGTGTAAAGGGGGGTTATTTTGGTGTTAGGCATGTGTACCTTACTTAGATGTTCAAGGGTGAATCTGTTGATTTTCTTATCTTCAAACATGTATTGAACACTTCTGACCATTGGTCAAATTTGATTTTATTTTGTAATTCTTGACCACAACTGTTTGTTCCATTGACTTGGTAAGTTCAGTTCTGCACATGCTCAGCTAACATCTCCCACTTCCTCTTACGCTCCCTTTTGCAGTCTCGTTGACCTCTTGTTCACCATTTACTCAACCACCTACAACACAATACAAAAAGAGATTATTCCAACAAAATAGAACATTAAGGCATTAGATATGTGACAAAAGATAACAACATGATCTATAAATGTGCATTATTAGGTTCCGACACACCCCCAAACCTGAATTTTACTCGTCATCGAGTAAACCAAAAATAAGGAAATCCTACCTACACCACTGTCGCTGGTATCTCGATTGCATTTAGTAGATGCAATAATCCTTTTAAACCACTAAGTGTCCCTAGTGGACGAGTTGAAGTCTCGTGAGGGTTTGCTTAGAACATACCCACAAAGTTCTAGGACCAAAGAAAGCTAAGATTCCATGAAATGTGACATGTGCAATTCAATTTTAGCTCACAGCAATTGGATATGTCAATCTAGCTTTTAAAGGAACAATTACAGCACTTAAATGACTATGGACATGTGATAAGAGTGTAAAGTGCATCTACCTTAGACATGCATGGAGAATGGTTTACTGTAGGAAGTTATGACTGCCAATTACTAAGAGATAGTTTTTAGGCTAAGAACTGAATTCAAAGATAAGATAGTTGTCCGTCTTTACAAGAATTGTGAATGTTCACCTAATAGTTGGTGATATTTCAGTTTACCCGCGTTGTGCATCAAGGGCGTACACCCTCCCTTGCTTATTACAAGACTATTTACAACATATAACAAAACATGACTCTTATTTACATCGACTACTCTCTTATATTTGAGGCAAGAGAGAAACATTGACTATAATATTTGAAACATAATAAAATGGGCTATCTTATCATTTTTTTTTTCTTTTTTTTTTCTAACTGATTTTAGAATAACGAGAGATAAAACACAAGATGACACAACAACTTTATACAACAACAGAAAAGATACATTACATGACACTTTTTAGCAAGAGGTAGCCCTTTTCGATGCACCCGGTCAAATTCAATGGTTGGTTTTCTTAATGTATCCTCCAACTTCTATCCCAGCCAACCAAAGAACAAGCTAGTCAAGTCTCATTCAGTATTCTAGATGATTGACAACCTACTTAACCTATGAAACACCGACGCTATACACGCTCGGTAGATCGTGCATGTGCAAATTTTCTATATCACATGTGAATTATACTAGAATCAGGGGTGCCTCATCATATAGACTAAGAACCCTAAGTTATCATACATGCACATGTATCACAAATCAAGGTAACTGAGCTCCATTTTCAGTTTTTCTCTCTCAGATATTTACAAGTTCTAACATGCTTACTACAAAGTTTATGTGGTCTACCCTACACCCCCCAACCTAAACTAAACAGTGTCCTCAATGTTCAAAAAGAACCAAAAAGTTGCAATCATACCAGGAAGACCATGTAGAGTAGAGATAAGGAGAGAGTTTACAAGATGTGAAGAGTGTTACCCAAATAGAACTGGATGAGTGCTCGGAAATCAAACATCAAGGTAGAAATGATAAGATAGATACCTAGTTAGCATGCAACAGAGCTGTACAATGCAGAGAACAAGATAAATCAAAAGAAAGAAACAAAAAGAAAGAAAATGGAATCCTTAACCTGATTTATGTACAAGGGTGAACCAGTTCAGTCCACATAAATGGGATCTTCCAGATCGGTTGTTTCAATTTATGGTGGGATAGGTTCAAGGAACAGCTTTAGTCTCTACCCATTGACTTTGAAGACGTTCTTATTTGCTACATCTTCGAGTTCTATAGCTCCATGAGGGAATACTGTGCACACCAAGAACGTGCCTGTCCATCTAGAACGCAATTTACCTGGAAAAAGATGCAAACGAGAGTTGTACAATAAAACTTTCTGACCAGTTGTGAATGACTTGCGCAAAATACGCTTTTCATGAAATACCTTCTTTCTATCTTTGTACAGCCTAGCACTATCGTAAGCATCATTCCTCAGCTCTTCCAACTCGTTGAGTTGAAGTTTCCGTTGAGTACCTTCTTTATCAAGAGAAAACTTAAGTTTTTTGATAGCCTAATATGCTCGTTGTTCTAGTTCAATAGGTAAATGACAAGGCTTTCCATACACAAGTCGGTAAGGGGACATGCCAATAGGGGTTTTATATGCTGTTTTATAGGCCCATAAAGCATCATTCAATCGTAAAGACCAATCTTTTCTAGACGGGTTAACCGTCTTTTCAAGAATATGCTTAATCTCCCTATTAGAAACCTCTACTTGTCCGTTGGTCTTTGGATGGTATGGGGTTGCGACCTTATGAGTTATGCCGTACTTGCGTACTAAAGACTCAAAAGACTTATTGCAGAAATGTGAACCACCATCACTGATTATAGCTCTAGGTGTGCCAAAATGAGAAAAGATGTTTTCTTTTAAGAACGAAAGTACCACCTTGTGGTCATTTGTTTTGGTTGCAATCGCTTCTACCCACTTAGAAACATAATCAACAGCGACAAGGATGTACAACTTACCTTCAGAATTAGGAAATAGTCCCATGGAGTCAATTCCCCACACATTAAACAGTACAACAATCAAAATAAGGTGTAATGGCATCATGTTTCTCTTCGAAATACTTCCTAGTTTCTGAAAGCGTTCACAAGCAATACAATGATCATGACAGTTTTTAAACAATGATGGCCAATAAAACCCACACTGCAAGACTTTTGCAGCAGTTTTCTTGGCACTGAAGTGGCCCCACATGCATGGTAATGACAAAAAGATATCACATCTTTTTGTTCACTGTTGGGGACATCTCATAATGATTTTGTCCGGGCAGTACTTAAACAGGTATGGGTCATCCCAAAAGAAGTGTTTAACTTCAGCCAAGAACTTAGAACGGTCTTGTCTAGACCAATGCAAATGCATTCTACCTATAGCAAGGTAGTTAACAATATCAACAAACCAAGGCATTTCAGACACAAGCATCAATTGTTCATCAGGGAATGATTCTCTAATCAGCACAAACTCATCAATAGACTCAACATTCAGCCTAGACAAATTATCAGCAACTACATTTTCAGAACCTTACTTATCTCGAATTTCGAGATTAAATTCTTGCAATAACAATATCCATCGGATAAGACAAGCTTTAGCATCCTTCTTAGAAAGAAGAAATTTTAAAGCAGCATGATCAGTGTATATGATGACCTTAGACCCTATCAAGTATGACCTAAACTTGTCCAATGCGAAAACAACAGCAAGCAACTCTTTCTCATTAGTTAAGTAATTAAGTTAAGCATCATTAAGAGTTTTGCTAGCATAGTTGTTGATGGTGGTTTTTAGTTCAGGGCTAAGATTGTAAAACCCTTTATTTAATGTACCGTCATTCTGCAAAGAGACAGAGCCATTTGAAGTAATGAATTCCCAGCCTTTTTACTTGCACATATATTGAGCAATTCAGTATATTTACATGAAATTTATCCAGAATGGTGCATGTAGCAACAATCCCAAATATTCTGTAAATTTCAACATCCCGCCTGTATTATTCATTAATGCAAGGGTCATTGAATACTTTCCTGTGCTATGTTACCTGGCTGAACCCTTAATATTGATATGACATGACAATTAGTGTTCACTCGCAGCTGAGTAGCATGAATTTCCCGAAGTATCAAGATTAAGGTCTGCATGAAAGTACTCAGTCGGAAAGCATGCTGCCCTATAACAATAAAATTTAAAGAACTCTGTGTCAACACACTGAACTCACCGAATTTAATCAATTTTGTAATAATTCACAAGATTCAAATATTAACCTAGTTAATTTGCAAAAAATAGGTTTTTTGGGCCTGCGCAATATCTCGGACCCTGCTGGTCAAAACTAAACCTAGGCAAGCTAGGAAACTGATCCTCCATGGAGCTAGTAGGAGCAAAATCTGACCAAAAAACAAGAAACAAAAGAGGAACTGTGGCAAACATGAGCAATGACAAAGGAGGCGTGGCCACGCCACATAGCCGGCCAATCCGCCCCAATGGGTGCCGCCTGTGGCCGTTGGCCACGCTCCATGTTTCTCTTGCCTGACCCCTCTCCCATCAACCAATTAGATCGCTCAAAACCCGCCACACACACTTTTAATAAAGTTGGAAGTTGGTGGGTCGATGCGCCTAATTCCATAAGGAATCTAATCTAGACGGCCCAAGCCAGTCTCCAAAAAACAATCATGGCCGTACGATTTGGTCACTTGATTTATTAAGTTTAGCCACTTCCCAACGCGACCAAACAGGCATCACCATGCCACCGCAAGCGACACGCCTGTAATTGATAGACGCATTTATGTGTCTATTTTCATCTCTTTTATGTATAGTGTTAGTACCCATTTTTGTACTAATTTTGGTATTTTATCCCTTGTAGGTATTTTTGGAAAAATAGGCTTTTGCGGCAAAATTGGCTCGAAAAGTTGTTAAAGGCTCCTGGGAGGACATTTGCTATTCAGACTCTCATTTTGGATAAGGCCAAGCAGCTGCTAAGCACAGACCGGGTCTGGATAGGGGGAGGTCACATTTCTTCATGATTTTTCAAAAACAGAAACTGGCGGGAAAACACGTTTCTCACAGGCAGAATTTAGGGTTTGATTCTTGGGCAGTTTTGAAAGAGATTCAATCGCAAATATCCATTGGGTTAGACTTGAATTGATCAAACAGGCTCGGTAAGGGTGTTGGAATGGATCCAAAGTGGCTAGAACTCGAATTGGAGGCGAAAAAAAGGTTAAAAATATCACGGTTTATTTTGGGCAAGTTTCTTGGATTATTTATGGAAACTTACGTGAAAAAGAGGAAGGAAACTCTTCTTAGAGATTTGTTTCTATCACAGGAAGAGTTTGGACAGCTTGGATTGATTGAGAAGACGTGCAAGTGATGAGAAAAAGGAATTATCGTGATTTGCTGTGGAGGAAAAAAAGAAGATTTTTGGACGGATTTAGAGAGCCTGTGGTGTATAAAAAGGTTGGGACGAGTCTTAGGAAGGTAACCAAGACCTTAGGGGAAAGTTTAGAGCCTTAGAGAAGCCAGAAAAATCATTAGAAGAAGATCGGGTTCTGCTGCTGCTGCTGTTGCCGGAGAAGACGAAGAACACAGAATAACGGAAAAAGTAAGTTGCAGAGGCAGACTTATTTTCAGTGACAACGAGTTACGGTCGCATCATCCTGCAGTCACCGAAGCTCTTCAGCAACGATTCCGTCCTCTGTATTAGACTTTCAGCGACTACAGTATACCCTTTTCTACCTTGTAATCAATTTTTGAGCCATAAACATGTATTTTGAGAACACGATTAATATGAAGAGCTAAACCCCTTAGCCGAGGCGACGGAGGAAGCCATTGTTCCATGAAAAGTGGTATAGTTCTATTTTAATTATTTATTGCAATTATTTTACATGATTATTTGCATAGAACTTAAAAGAAAAATTGATTTTTATTGAGTAGTTGTGAGTTGTTTTGATGGAACATGCTAGGTTTTAAAACTTTTGATGTTTCATGCTTTGTGATTACAACTACTACTTCAAAAATCTATTAGAGGCAAATATTAGAATCACTTTAAAGAAGAATATTGCATGAATATTGATTAGAGTTTATCAATTAATTGGTCAATTGTGGAATCCAGAGTCTTGGTATTTTCTTATTATTGTTGAAACAACTTTATTTAATTCTCAAAAATCCTTCACAAGCCCGAGTTGAACGAACTCTACTCACCACTTTCACTACAACTTAAATATTCACATCAGTAATCCGCGCCAAAGTATTGGAATTACATACGAACCATTCAAAACCGCATCTAGCCATCACCTCAGGCGCCATGACAATTGGCTAGCCAACCTGCCAAATCGCGCCAATTGGCAGGCCATGCCATTCCGCGACAGCCATATGTTAATGGCTTTGGTCAAACCAAAGGGAAACCCTATTTTTCTAGTCATGGCCCAATTATGCCACTCTGGACCCACAACATGCCACAAGCCATGTGGGACCCAGGAGACCCTAAAGAATGGCGCTCACGCCATATTATGATTACCCATGATCGTCCATGGACATGCCCACGTTATGGCCTTGCCATGGTATCTTTGATATAAACAGCCAAGGAAGTATTTGCCAAGATGTCGTCGTGCCGCGCCACTTAGGGTTTTGATATGCCAAACCCTAATTTGGCCAGGGCCATTACGCCGCCTCATGCAAAATAGCATTACCTAGGCATTCAGTTCGATGTGGCAACTAGAGCTAATATCATTAAGCCATATTTGGATCTAACACCAATATGCCAAGATGTAGCAGGCGCCACTTTGACCGCTACGCCATTGGAAGGCGCCACCTTTCCACTACGCCATTGGCAGGCACCACCTTGCCACTACGCCATTGGCAGGAATCACCTCGCCACTTAGCCACTAACAGGCGCCACATTTCCATTGTGCCACTAGCAGGCGCCACATTGCAATTGTGCCACCAACAGGCGCCACATTGCCATTGTTCCACTAGCAGGCGCCACTTTTCCACTGTGTAGGCGCCACCATGCCATTATGTCGCCTAGCTTGCGTGCGATTGGTCAGAATAACTAGGTCTCGCACATTAGACCGACTCAGCAACTTGTTGCACATTTTTCCACAAAACACTCGAGACATTAAAACATGTCACAAACTGGGGGATACTCATCAGGGTATTGGTCTGCCGGTTTAAAACGTGCGACGTGCAATGCGCCCATTACAAGAAAGTGTCAAGAAAGAACGGAAGGTTAAATAGCAGTAAGAGGATAGTGGGTGTAAGGCTGACCAGTTTCCCCTCATAATGGGAACGTGATGGTAAAACCACTTCTACATAGCCCCAATTCTCCACTACTTAACTGTCTCCACTTCCTACGAGATCAAGGGTGCTCACTGACTTGTATAAATAAGTTTTCAACCTATTTCGACAGAACAAAGTTTTGGTTAACAACACAGTATCCATAAAATCATCAAAGAACTGATAGCTTATATTCTGCAAGCAAGTTCCATATTATGATACAAGTGATAAAATAGCCACACCTTCAGAGTTAACCATTCTGATCTCAACACCTTCTTCGCTTCCCTTCCTAAGATCAACCCTTCTCCTTCATTTATTGACCGAAGCAAGACTGGAACGACATTTTCTTGGTTTAGGCCAGGATTGTACAGATTGATCTTTCGAATCTAAAGTACTCCTGTGCAGTGCATTTTTTTGGGGGTTTGGATTCGTTTCTCATCAACATACCCAAATTTACCAAAACCAGCAGAATCAGTTTTTACCCCAAAACAACTGGCGACCAGAGTGGGAGATTAATATCTCGGTTGCGAAGCCAATTTCTAAATTTTCATTCCAATCTTCCCAAACTCAAGATGGTGGATCTTAGGTCTAAATTCAATCATTAACCAGAATTCACTTTAATCACCAATCCCAACTTTCCGCCTCATGAGTTACCCCGGCCATCCCAAACACTTCCAAAGCCGCCAATGCTCGAAATCCAATCAACATGGAAGGTATGGTAAAAATATTAGAAGATATTGTCGCAAATCAAGATGATATTGTCAAGCTACAAAATGAGATGTTTTTTCTCTTAAAGTGTATGGAAAACCGGCTGTAGCAAGAGCCAGCAAACATTCGCTCGAAGAACGTCACCAATTTCAGAGATGGCACAAAAAATGTTGAATCCTTGTCTTAGGTCTGTGCCTTCGCCAACGACGATGCATACAGAGTATGCGGACGTATCGAACGAGAGAAAAAGGGAATGAACAACACCAATGTACCGTCCATAAGCACAGTCAACACATCCCATGGCGTTACATCCTCTAGCACCAACACCAGCAGCACCGGAAGCATCCCCTCTGGTGTGACGCCTCCTATTACCAGAGCCAGAGCTGCCGCTACTCCTAATATTTCTTCGAACATGACGCCTCCAATCATCACCAGGGCTTCTACCACTTCTTCGTCAGGACGAGATACTGGAGGAGCCATAGGAAATCAACCTCCCATTACCATTATCGATTTAATGGAGAGATAGGAAATCCTTGCCAAAACTCAAAAGGAGCGAAACAATGAACATCCGAATGATTATGTCAAGGGATTCAGAATTTAGGCGTTAGATTGTCATGATCCAAATGTGACTGAACATCAATTGGTGGAGTTGTGCATTAGTGCTTTCCGGGGACTCTGTTCACAAAACCGTGCAATCTATAATGGGGCATGTCTGTGAGATTCTCTATTTTTCCAAGGCGCAGCGCCGAGATATATTTTCAGCCCTCAACCTTGTTGTGTCGGGTAGGTGATTGTTTTCAATTGGAGAAGCTACCCCGAAATCCTAGTCTCTCTTGAAAGGTACGGCTGGTAAACGTAACTGGGGACTGATGTAATTTTGATAGTGGTAAGAATGAGGTTCGTAAGACTTGTGAAAGAAATTGAATTTAGATTTATTTAAACTAAAAGTAGAGAAAATTTTAATCCAAATTTGTTTTTTTTAGAGTGAAAATAACCAAGACACTAGATTCCACTATTACACATGAATAAACGATGATAAGAATTCCAAAACTCTAATTATTTTTAAAATATCTTTTTCTTAATTCACAAATTATCAAGCATATTCTCAAACATTAATTGTATCCATTAAGCATAGATTATCTAACCAAAGCATAACCTATCTAATTGAATCACAACTAATTAGGAAAAATTATGCAAGCAATTAAAATTCTACAAAGTAGTGAATGAGTGAATTATAAAATATAAATTAGAGAAAAATAGAATGGTTACCAATTATTCATGCATAAATAGCTTCCTCCGTGCCTTGATTATGCGAGAATTAGCTCATCATTATCATGGAAACATGCTCAAAATTCATCTTTATTAATGCTCAAAAATGGTTCACAAATGATGAAATGGGAGAAAAATGAATAAAATCGGGTTCTGTAACACTTATATTTGTTTCAGAATCAACTGTTACAGAAAACGATAAAGAAATACCGTCACTGGCACTGTTGAAGAACGACGGTCTTGAAGGGTCTTATGTTCTTCGTACTTTCTGCACCAGCAGAAAACTTATTTTTCCTGTAACTTTTTTTTCTTCGATTTCTTATGCTCTAAACGTCTCCCTATTCTCCCCCTAAACTCTCAATCCCTTCTTTGAGTCTCCTAAAGCCTTTATATAGTCACAGGAACAAGAATAATATCGTAATAACCCAAAAATCTTCTCGATATCCAACCATTAACTCATGAATATTTTCTTTTATGTTTTGGGTTCTTACGCATCTTTTCGACGTATACACGCTCCAGAACTTCCTTGTTTGACTCCTCCACACTTCTGCAGCAACCAAACTCCATCCCAACTCAATCCATGCACGTTCAAACACGTTGTATTCCGAGGTTGAATATTTTCTTCCCGACGAAAATTCAGCCCAACTGAACGCATTAGAACACTCATACCACCATTGTTTGGGCATATCACGTTCATCCCAATCAAAATCAGTGATTGAATCTCACTAAAACTCCTTCAAAAAACCAACAGAAAATTCTGCAGAAAAAATGAATTTTTTCCCGCCAAAATTGTGTTTTCAAACGATGAAGGTGAAGTGCCCTGAATCCAAAACGCGGGTGCCTTTAACAGCTCGGCTGCCTTGGTGGTGCCCTTATCCAATTTTAGGGTGCCTTTAGTAATTTTGGTGGGTGCTTTTAACACTTTTTCTGGGGTGTTTTCAACACTTTTTCGGGGTTCCTCCGGTGTATTTCTGGGGTGCTTCCGGTGCATTTCTGGGGTGCCTTTAGTACTCCATCCTGGGGTGTAAAACACCACTTTACGAGCCAATTTCGTCGCAAGAGCTTATTTCTCTAAAAATACCTACAAAGACATAAAACACCATAATAAGTACAAAAATGGGTACTAAAAATATATACAATAGAGATGAAAATAGACACATAAATGCGTCTATCAGGGACTCCTAACCACTACTCACTAGAAAGGTGTCGAGTTTGAAAGAACACTGATTGACGCGGCCTCTGACTTCAACATTGTCACCGTCAAGACTCTGAGAGCTAGAAGCTGCTCACTGCCCGACTATGATCGAAAACTCAGAAGGAAGGTCGATAGATGCCTATGGGTACATTAATCTCGAAATCAAGATATGAGACGCCCTAACATATGCCAAGTTTCATATTATCAAGGAATACCCAAATCATGATATGGTTCTGGGGCGCTCATGGATACATAAAAACAAAACAAAACTAGGAGTATGTTCCCTGCCAAGGTCTATACCTGAGAGGGTCTCCAACAAGCCGTCCAATCCTGAAGATTATTTGTTGTCGTATGGACAACTCGCAAATGTGACGCAATTGCCTGGAGAGAGTGTAGCTTCGCATGTTCCACGAGTAAGTCTTGTTGAACAACTTTCTTTACAACCGGCTATTTTTCGTCCCATCAAGACCTGAGGACTTTTGTCCGTCTATCAATCTGTCGTCATCCTGATTTCATCACTAACGCCTGATGCTGCTTACTCACGGGAGAGCCTAATATACCCAAAGCCCAATCATGCGCGAAGGACATGCCTAGCGGAGACATAGCTAAGTAACTATCCTTAAACTAAATGTTTTATATCTATTAGGAATATCAAATAAATTTTAAATATCCTAGTGTTGAGACGCGCTAATTCTTCAACACTCACTATTGTGTTGTCAAGCATACTGCCTCAACATGATTTCTTCTTAGTGTTGAGACGTGCAAATTCCTCAACACCCACTACTGTGTTGCAAGGAATACTGCCTCAAAACATCATCCCTTAGTGTTGAGACGTGCAAATTCCTCAACACTCACTATTTTGTTGTTAGGCATACTGCCTAAACACGATTTCCTCTTAGTGTTGAGACGTGCAAATTCTTCAACACTCACTACTGTGTTGCAAGGCATACTGCCTCAACACATCCTTCCTCTTGGTGTTGAGAAGTGCAAATTCCTCAACACTCACTATTATGTTGTAAGGTGTACTGCCTCAACACGTTTTCCTCTTAGTGTTGAGACGTGCAAATTCCTCAACACCCACTACTGTGTTGCCAGGCATACTGCCTCAACACATCCTCCCTCTTAGTGTTGATACGTGAAAATTCCTCAACACTCACTAGTGTGTTGCCAAGCATACTGCCTCAACACATCCTTCCTCAACACTCACTATTGTGTTGTCAGGCATACTGCCTCAACACGTTTTCCTCTTAGTGTTGAGACGTGCAAATTCCTAAACACCCACTACTGTGTTGCCAGGCACACTGCCTCAACACATCCTCCCTCTTAGTGTTGAGACGTGCAAATTCCTCAACACTCACTATTGTGTTGCCAGGTATACTTCCTCAACACGTTTTCCTCTTAGTGTTGAGACGTGCAAATTCTTCAACACCCACTACTATGTTGCCAGGCACACTTCCTCAACACATCCTCCCTCTTAGTGTTGATACGTGAAAATTCCTCAACACTCACTACTGTGTTGCCAAGCATACTGCCTCAACACATATTTCCTCTTAGTGTTAAGACATGCAAATTCCTCAACACTCACTATTGTGTTGTCAGGCACACTGCCTCAACACGTTTTCTTCTTAGTGTTGAGACGTGCGAATTCCTAAACACCCACTACTGTGTTGCCAGGCATACTGCCTCAACACATCCTCCTTCTTAGTGTTGAAACGTGCAAATTCCTGAACACTCACTATTGTGTCGTCAGGCATAATGCCTCAACACAATTTCCTCTTAGTGTTGAGACGTGCAAATTCCTCAACAATCACTACTGTGTTGCCAGGCATACTGCCTCAACACATCCTTCCTCTTAGTGTTGAGACGTGCAAATTTCTCAACACTCACTACTGTGTTGCTAGGCATACTTCCTCAACACTTCATTCATCTTAGTGTTGAGACGTGCAAATTCCTCAACACTAACTATTGTGTTGTCAGGCATACTTCTTAAACACGTTTTTCTCTTAGTGTTGAGACGTGCAAATTCCTCAATACCCACTACTGTGTTGCCAGACACACTGCCTCAACACATCCTCCCTCTTAGTGTTGAGAAGTGTAAATTCCTCAACACTCACTATTGTGTTGTCAGGTATACTGCCTCAACACGTTTTCCTATTAATGTTGAGACGTGCAAATTCCTCAACACCCACTACTGTGTTGCCAAGCATACTGCCTCAACACATCCTCCCTCTTAGTGTTGATACGTGCAAATTCCTCAACACTCACTACTGTGTTGCCAAGCATACTGCCTCAACACATCCTTCCTCTTAGTGTTGAGACGTGCAAATTCCTCAACACCCACTACTGTATTGCCTGGCACACTGCCTCAACACATCCTCCCTCTTAGTGTTAAGACGTGCAAATTTCTCAACACTAACTATTGTGTTGTCAGGTATACTTCCTCAACACGTTTTCCTCTTAGTGTTGAGACGTGCAAATTCCTCAACACCCACTACTGTGTTTTCAGGCACACTTCCTCAACACATCCTCCCTCTTAGCGTTGATACATGCAAATTCCTCAACACTCACTACTGTGTTTCCAAGCATACTTCCTCAACACATCCTTCCTCTTAGTGTTGAGACGTGCAAATTCCTCAACACTCACTATTGTGTTGTCAGGCATACTGCCTCAACACGTTTTCTTCTTAGTGTTGAGACATGTGAATTCCTCAACACCCACTACTGTGTTGCCAGGCATACTGCCTCAACACATCCTCCCTCTTTGTGTTGAGACGTGCAAATTCCTCAACACTCACTATTTTGTTGTCAGGCATACTGCCTCAACACGTTTTTCAGGACGTACAAATTCCTCAACACTCACTACTGTGTTGTCAGGCATACTGCCTCAACACATCCTCCTCTTAGTGTTGAGACGTGTGAATTCCTCAACACTCACTACTGTGTTGTCAGGCATACTGCCTCAACATATCCTCACCTTAGTGTTGGAATCTCCTCATCACTCACTCGTGTTGTCAGGCGTCACTGCTTCAATACATCATAGTGCTGATGGCTCCACCACCTCAACACTCATCTTTGTATTCAAGGATCAACTGCCTTAACACTCATCAGTAGAGGTTCCACTACTTAAATACATCATTTTAGTGTTCTTAGCATCAACGTACTAGAAGGGTGATTGCTACTTGCATCGACGTTTCATTAAACGTGTTCTGCTCAAAGGCCAAGCCGACCTCTCTCCACTGGTAACGTCTGTTTACACTTCTCATGAATTTTATTTTCATCTATCACCATCTAGTGCTTACCCCACAATAATGTCACTATTACGTGCTAAGCAGGGGACTTAATGTTGATGGTGGTTTTTAGTTCAGGGATAAGATTGTAAAACCCTGTATTTAATGTACCATCATTCTTCAAAGAGACGGAGCCATTTGAAGTAATGAGTGCCCAGCCTTTTTACTTACACATATATTGATCAATTCAGTATATTTATATGAAATTTATCCAGAATGGTGCATGTAGCAACAATCCCAAATATTCTGTAAATTTCAACATCCCGCCTGTATTATTCATTAATGCAAGGATCATTGAATACTTTCATATGCTATGTTCCCCGGCTGAACCCTTAATATTGATATGACATGACAATTAGTGTTCACTCGCAGCTGAGTAGCATGAATTCCCCGAAGTATCAAGATTAAGTTCTGCATGAAAGTACTCAGTCGGAAAGCATGCTGCTCTCTGATAATAAAATTTAAAGAACTCTGTGTCAATATACAGAACTCACCGAATTTAATCAATTTTGTGATAATTCATAAGATTCAAATATTAACCTAATTAATTTGCAAAAAAATAGGTTTTTTGGGCCTGCGCAATATCTCGGACCCTGCTGGTCGAAACTAAACCTAGGCAGGCTAGGAAACTGATCCGCCATGGAGCTAGTAGGAGCAAAATCCTACCAGAAAATAAGAAACAAAAGAGGAACTGTGGCAAACATGAGCAATGACAAAGGAGGCGTGGCCACGCCACATAGCCGGCCAATCCTCTCCAATGGGTGCTACCCGTGGCCGTTGGCCACGCTCCATGTTTCTCTTGCCGGCCCCCTCTCCCATCAACCAATTAGATCGCTCAAAACCCGCCACACACACTTTTAATAAAGTTGGAAGTTGGTGGGTCGATGCGCCTAATTCCATTAGGAATCTAATCTAGACGGCCCAAGCCAGTCTCCAAAAAACAATCATGGCCGTACGATTTGGCAACTTGATTTATTAAGTTTAGCCGCTTCCCAACGCGACCAAATAGGCATCACCATGCCACCGCATGCAACAAGCCTGTAATCCGCGCCAAAGTATTGGAATTACATACGAACCATTCCAAACAACATCTAGCCATCACCTCAGGCGCCATGCCAATTGGCTAGCCAACCTGCTAAATCGTGCCAGTAAGCCAGTTGGCAGGCCATGCCATTCCGCGGGAGCCATATGCCAATGGCTTTGGTCAAACCAAAGGGAAACCCTATTTTTCTAGTTATGGCCCAATTATGCCACTCTGGGCACACAACATGCCACAAGCCATGTGGGACCCAGGAGACCCTAAAGAATGGCGCCCACGCCATATTATGATTACCCATGATCGTCCATGGACATGCCCACGTTATGGCCTTTCCATGGTATCTTTGATTAAAATGGCCAAGGAAGTATTTGCCAAGATGCCGTCGTGCCGCGCCACCTATTCGCGCGCGCCACTTAGGGTTTTGATATGCCAAACCCGAATTTGGCCAGGGCCATTACGCCGCCCCATGCCAAATAGAATCACCTAGGCATTCAGTTCGATGCGATAACTAAAGCTAATATCATTAAGCCATATTTGGATCTAACACCAATATGCCAAGATGCAGCATGCGCCACTTTGACCGCTACGCCATTGGCAGGTGCCACCTTGCCACTACGTCATTGGCAGGCACCACCTTGCCACTAAGCCATTGGCAGGCATCACCTCGCCACTTAGCTATTAACAGACGCCACATCGCCATTGTGCCATCAACAGGCGCCACATTGCCATTGTGGTACTAGCAGGCGCCACATTTCCGTTGTGCCACCAACAGGCGCCACTTTGCTACTGTGCCATTGTGCATGCGCCACCATGTCATTATGCCGCCTAGCTTGCGTGTGATTGGTCAGAATAACAAGGTCTCGCACATTAGACCCACTCAGAAACTTGTTGCACATTTTTCCACGAAACACTCGAGACATCAAATATGTTACAAACTGGGGGATACTCATCAGGGTTTTGGTCTGGAGGTTTACAGCGTGCGGCGTGCAATGCGCCCATTACAAGAAAGTGTCAGGAAAGAACGGATGGTTAAATAGCAGTAAGAGGATAGTGGGTGTAAGGCTGACCAGTTTCCCCTCACAATGGGAACGTAATGGTAAAACCGCTTCTACACAACCCCACTTCTCAACTACTTAACTGTCTCCACTTCCTACGAGATCAAGGGTGCTCAATGACTTGTATAAATAGGTTTTCAACCTATTTCGGCAGAACAGAGTTTTGGTTAACAACACAGTATCCAGAAAATCATCAAAGAACTGATAGCTTACATTCTGCAAGCCAGTTCCATATTCTGATACAAGTCATAAAATAGCCACACCTTCAGAGTTAACCATTATGATCTCAACACCTTCTTCGCTTCCCTCCCTAAGATCAACCCTTCCACTTCATTTTGTGACCGAAGCAAGACTGGAACGACCATTTCTTGGTTTAGGCCAGGATTTACAGATTGATCTCTCGAATCTAAAGTACTCCCGTGCAGTTCATTTGTTTAGGGGTTTGGATTCGTTTCTCATCAACACACCCAAATTTACCAAAATCAGCAGAATCAGTTTTTACCCCAAAATAATATTATATTACATATGTTAGTCTATCGACGTGCTGTCCTAAAATAGCACCAACAAAAAAATCAGAGGCATCACACATAAGTTCAAATGAAAATTTCCAGTCAGGTGGTCTGACTATAGGGGCTTAAGTGAGAATAGTTTTAAGTTCTTCCCATGCTCGCACACAAGCATCATCAAATACAAAAGAAACATTTTTACCAAGTAGATTACACAGGGGTCTGGAAATATTACTAAAGTCCTTGATGAATCGTCGATAAAAACCAGCATGACCTAAAAATGATCTAACCTCCCTCACAGAGCGAGGATGTGGTAAGTGTTGAATGAGGTCAACTTTAGCTTTATCTACTTTTATTCCTTTTTCAGAGATGATATGCCCTAGAACTATGCTTGAGTTCACCATGAAATGACATTTTTCCCAATTCAAAACCAAATGTTTTTCTTTACATCTAATCAGCACAAGAGTGAGATGGTTCAAGCATTCATCAAAAGAAGATCCAAACACAGAGAAATCATCCATCTCAAGAAAATTATCTATCATGTCAGAAAAATTGCTCATCATACAACGTTGAAATGTGGCGGGTGCATTACACAACCCAAAGGGAATACGACGATAAGCAAATGTTCCAAAAATACATGTGAATGTAGTCTTTTCCTGATCCTCTAGTGCAATATGAATCTGGTTGTACCCAGAAAAGCCATCTAAGAAACAATAGTGACTATGCCTAGACAACCGTTCTAGCGTTTGGTCTATGAATGGAAGAGGGAAGTGATCTTTCCTCGTTACTGTGTTCAACTTCCTATAGTCAATGCAAACTCACCACCCTGTGGTTGCACAAGTAGGGACTAATTCATTCTTTTCATTTTGAACTACAGTAATGCCCGATTTTTTTGGCACAACTTGAATGGGACTAATCCATTTGCTATCTGAAATCGGGTATATGATACCCGTATCTAGTAGTTTGAGGACCTCACCCTTAACAACATCTCTCATGTTAGGATTAAGTTGCCTTTGTATTTCCCTAGATGGTTTAGCATTTTCTTCAAGATTTATACGATGCATGCAAACAGTGGGGCTTATGCCTTTAAGGTCTGAGATGGTCCATCCTAAGGCCTCTTTATGCTCCTTAAATACTTCTAAAAGCTTACTTTCATATTCTATGTTCAAACAAGATGAAGTAATAACAGGCAAAGTATCAAACGAGCCTAAGAATGCATATTTCAAAGTATCAGGCAATATTTTCAATTCAAGCTTAGGTGGTTCAACAAGGGACGGAACAGATTTGGAATCAGAAAGTGGGAGTGGTTCCACTTTAGCCTGCCATTTAGTGACATCCATATGAGACACAAATTCGAGCAAAGAGTGGACTTCACTAATGTATTCATCATCATACAGATCTAAGTTAAAATGTTCCAAACATGCTTGCAAAGGATCAATTGATAAAGTTTTAGACAATGAGTCTTGAATCAAGCTCTCAATCATATTAATTTCATGCAATTCATTATCTTCCAGATCCATAGGCTGTTGACTAACATTAAACACATTCAATTCCATAGTCATGTTACCAAATGACAGTTTCAACACTCCATTACGACAGTTTATGATGGCATTGGACGTCGCCAAGAAGGGACATCCTAAAATGACAGGAATGTGACAGTCAGGGTTTTGCACAGGTTGAGTATCTAAAACAATAAAGTCCACATGAAAATAAAATTTATCAACCTTGATTAAAAAATCTTCAACCACACCACGAGGAACTTTGACGGATCTGTCCGCCAATTGCAGAGTTATAGGTGTGGGTTTCAACTCTCTAAGACCTAATTGCACATATACAGAATATGGCAGTAGGTTTACACTTGCTCCTAAGTCTATTAAAGCTTTATCGACCGTATGGTCGCCTATAGTGCAAGAGATTGTTGGACAACCTAGGTCCCTAAACTTAGGTGGAGTCTTATTTTGAATGATAGAACTTACCTGTTCAGCAAGAAAGGAACGCTTGTGAACATTAAGCTTTCGCTTTTGTGTACACAGATCCTTAAGGAATTTCCTGCTTAATTGCCTCAAGAAATGGGATGTTGATGTTGACTCGTTTGAACATCTCTAACATCTCATTATAATGGGTGAATTTCTTATGCTGCACCAACCTTTGAGGAAATGGAGCAACTGGAAAATTAGATGGCAATGAAACATTTACATCAGTAGAACTTTTAGATTTACAAACATGCTAAGATTCATTTTCTACTATGGATGTTTTCTGTGACGTTGTGTGCGGTGATGAGTCTGACTCAGACTCAGTTGTTTGTGGTACGCCTACATTGTTATCAACAACTTTATCACTACGAAGAGTAGTGACAGAATTAACTTGATCATGCGAAAACTCATTGCAAGCTGATGTACCTGCCTGAAATGCACTCTTAGGATTTTGTTGAGGCTGACTTGGGAGTTTACCCTTTTCCCTCTCATTAAGTGCATCGCAAATTTGATCCATCTTAAGTTCTAAACTTGTAAAACGCTGGTCAGTCGACTTCTGAATTTGCAAAAGATTTTGGGTCAACATACCGACACTTTCTTCAATGATAGACAATTTTTTCTCAGTAGGGTACTGTATGTACGACTGCATCTGAGGGTTTCTAGGATACCCTTGTGTGTTTCCTGATGTACCCCCTTGTACAGGGCCCTTGGACCATGAAAAGTTAGGGTGGTTACTCCATCCTGGGTTGTAGGTATGTGAATAAGGTTATGTTCTTGCTTTTGATACAAAGCATGGGCCTGTTCAAGTCTAGATTCCTGAAATGCAAGTATTTCAAGACAACTATCCACTAGATGGTCAGAACTATTACATGCAGCACAAATAAACATTTCGACATGGTCACGGATAGTAGTTGTAGTAGGTTTCACATTCTTATGCAGCTCTAGCGCTTCTACTCTCCTAGCCAACGATGCAATTTTCGCATTACCCTTAAAGTCAGACTCAATCCTATGAACAATAGCTACAGGGGAAGTCTTTCTAGGTTCACGAATGGACTCCCACTACTGAGTCTTTTCAGCAACTTCAATTCGGACAGCCCAAGACTCGTCAGCACTTTTATCAATAAATGCACCATTGCACATTGACTCAACTATTGTTCAGGTGGCAACATCTAGACCTTCATACAAAATTTGCACAAGTCTTCATTTTTTAAAACCATGGTGAGGACATTGAAGCAATAATTCATTAAATCTCTCCAGGCATTTGGCTAAGGTCTCACCATCTAATTGCACAAAGCTATTCAGACTTTGATGAATGGTCGCAGTCTTGTGATTTGGGAAGAAATTTTTGAAAAATTATTTCGTAAGATCATCCCATGTCCTAATTGACTGTGGCTGCAGGGAATACAACCAAGATTTGGCCTTTTCTTTCAAAGAGAAAGGAAATAGTCTCAATTTCAGGGACTCTTCCGGCCTTTGAGTTAAACGCAGAGTCCCACAAATCTCTTCAAACTCTCTCACATGGTGGTATGGGTTTTCAGCATCAACCCATCGAAACACAGGGAGCATGTGTATCGTTCTATCTTTCAATTCAAACTGACCAGCATCATCTGGTAAAACAATGCAAGAGGGCTGGCTTGCCCTTGTCGGGTACATGTAATCTTTGAGACTACGGGGTTGATTTAACTTTTCACCCATCATCTCAGGTTGGTCAGGTCTTTCTACGATAGAAATGGGGATTTCGACTATGTCCTCTCGCTGAATTCTAACTAGAAGATTAGTTTGGTCTCGAAACGACACGATCATAGCCTAGATAGGACATCAATCAACATGTTATAAAAGCCAGAATTACAACAAGTTCACAAGCCATACCAAAGATCACAGGAATGACAAACAGATTCACTGAGGTGTATGCACACAGACACAGTATCTTGCAGAGATCGAGAAAAGCACAGTGAAATAACAATTTAGCTAGCAAATAAGTTACTCAAACATCATAGGTTCATGCACAAAAATCTTATATGTTGCAGGGGTTTGACAGGGCTATGTGAGGCAACTAGTTTCAGCAGGCAGATATTGTGTAGCATTCACACAGTCATGATAGACAAAAAGTTTCAAAAACGATACCGCCGGTACAGGACCGGGTTTAGGCACGATAATCAAGCTTGTTTTGCTCCTCTTTCTCATTTTTCTGGGTTTGCACAGTAGTATTACAGGTACCTTTAAACTCAACAGCAAGTTTCAGTAACCAGCAGTGCATATACAAAGCAAGGAAGTAAGTACTTCAAAGTTATTACTAACAAAATAAAAAGAAATGGTATATTACAGAAAGACAGTATGATTATTATGCGAATAGAACTATGAAATATAACTTTTAACTACAAAATGTTTATTACAGAAAGACAGTATGATTATTATGCGAACAGAACTATGAAATATAACTTTGAACTACAAAATGGTTATTGACAGAACTATGAAAAGCTAAGCTGAGCTATCATTTTTTTATATATATTGTTATGTAACTATAAATTATAACTAACTAACTTGGTAGGTGTCACATGCCCATTTAATCTCCTAAATTTTTTATGACCGGCAATACTCTATGGTTCAGTGAATTAATTTCACCCACAAGTACTCAACCTTGCATACTTGCATCAAAGTATGCATCTGCCTTCACTCTAAAGGCTTTGCACACCAGAAGTCTTTCTTCTTTCTCTATAACTCTTCATGCCCCCATAAGCATAAGAGGTTCTGCCATGTACTTAAACAATTCCCACACAAATCAGCAACACAATGAACACAAAAAATACTGCAACAAACCCATTTTATTGCACTAAAGGAAGATTACATCAAAATGTCCATCACATGGACTAAACAGGCCATCACCCTCTTGGTGATGCCTTATTCTCTCAAGTATGAGACTACATGTCTACGAAACTCTCTCATATGTAAGCCTACTGATTTTCTAATGTATTTTATACAGTGGTTACAATGTCCAAAACCGTGCACAACACTTGCACACGCATAGAACAGCCATGTGTCCCATAAGGTAGTTTCCATAACCGCCTACATTGCTTTTCAACTGCTAACTTTTGTGTTGTCTAGCCAATTGACGCCACACCTGTTCTTGGTGGTTATGAACACTCCCACATGGTTATAAATTCCTTCTATAACCGTTCTACCTTTTATCGCGTCATTGGCATGCTTGTGAAGCCCGTAACCAACTCTTAACCATCACTTGAGCCGTATTGCATAGCTGTTGCGCTTTCTTCTTGCAAATGAGGCACCACTGCCTACATTCCTTGAAGAAAGGATACCACATTCTTCTTCAAACTTGGAACTCATTTTTACTTCCCATGTACATCTGGTTACTCTTGTCTTTCCCCTTCTCCAAAATCAACTTCAGTAGCAACAATTGTTGATTTGTAGTCGACAAGAACATCCGCTTGTGGTTATGATCAAATGCAGGTCTTTGGACACCCTTGTCCAAGCATATTAATCCCACTCTTAAACTAGGTGCAAGCACACTCCTTGTGCACATCTAGCATCAATGAAGAACTCTTTGCAAACACAAGACTGTGGTGTATCGGATTTATTCGATTGATTAGTTGCATAAGATCGGCATTGCCTTATAGTTCCTTGTTGGATTCTATATTGATTGATTGCAAATCTAAACTCTGCTACTTCGGTAGTTGTTGGATAGATTGATCTATCCAGGCAAAGGAGTTTATTAGTTTAAACAGAAGAGCCTTTGCATATGACTTGAAATATCTTCATCTAAAAGAATCAAGAGAGTTGTTACCAAACAGATTTTTTGTTCCTTTACTGTTTGGAATACGATCCAAAGGAATTGTTCCAGTGCGTGCACTTATTCAATGTCGGAAGCGCAGGGATATTGAAGAAACTAAGTGAACTAGGTTTAGTTGCTTGGTCTCAACTATACGAAATTAGTTTAGATTTTGTATAGCGGCTTAATTCTGAGAGTATTCAATTCTGGACTTGGTCCCGGGGTTTTTGGACTACAAAATAGAAATAACAAAGCTGTTCGGATTGAAAATCTACCTATCTTACCTTTAGGGGGAGTATAAGCTTTGTTATTAAAATGTCAACAGCGGCATTTATTAATTGAATATATGCAGGTTATTGTGCTGTTGAAATTTGGAATCAAGCGTATGTTTAATGAATTCTTGTATTTTGTTTATCCATATGTATTAAGAGTTTTGTCACTAAAATTGACAAAGGGGGAGATAAAATATATGGAGTAAACAAGTGATTTGTAATCACTAAGGAAAGGACAATTATGCTTAAACATTATATCTAACGAAAGAGTAAAGCATTGACTAAGAGGGAGCAACATATCATATTGCTATTGTAGTTATTTTGACTACAAAAGAGAAATAACAAAGATGTTCGGATTGAAAATCTACCTATCTTACCTTTAGGGGGAGTATAAGCTTTGTTATTAAAATGTCAACATCGGCATTTATTAATTGAATATATGTAGGTTATTGTGCTGTTGAAACTTGGAATCAAGCGTATGTTTAATGAATTCTTGTAAATTTTTTATCCATATATATTAAGAGTTTTGTTACTAAAATTGACAAAGAGGGAGATTGTTAGAGCATAGCTCAGTTGAACCCACCAAGTGTTGGTATGTCAAGTTTGGTTATCATATTTTAGTGAATCAAAACTCATCTAAGAGTCGCTTGATTATGTACTAGAGACAACTTCGTATAGGTTAGACTAGAAAGTCTAGGATTATGAGACATACAAGTATTACTCGAAGACCTGCAGAATGTGAAGAAGTAACAAGCTACAACGACGACATCATCCTTCCTCTTTAGGTTAGTAATATTGACTTGAACTGTTTCATTCCTAACGTATCTTTCAAGTCGAGCTATATTGAAAACATAACTGCGAAGCTGTGAATGATAATAAAACAATTATAATTGCAGAAATAGAAAAGTAAAAGAAACAGGAAGATTTTGTTAACGAGGAAACCGCAAATGCAGAAAAACCCCGGGACCTTGTCAAGAATTGAATACTCTCAGGATTAAGCCGCTATACAAAATCAAAACCAACTTCGCATAGTTGAGACCAAGCAACTAAACCTATAGTTCACCTAGTTCCGTCAGTATCCCTGCGCCTCCAACTTACAGTAAGTCACGCACTTGGAACAATTACATTGGGTCGTATTCCAAACATTAAAGGAACAACAAATATATTCGGTAGCAACTCTTTTCAATCAAGTGATATGAGTTTGACAAAAGGATCTTCCATTTATCCCAATAAATTCCTTTGTCAGGTCCTTAGATCTATCCAATAACAACTACCAAAGTAATTGTCAAGATTTTGCAATCAATACTTTTAATCACAAAGAAACGTATTGATGCCGATCTATTCAACTAATCAATCCAATCTATCACAAAGATAAACCGATTATATTTGGATCCCCAGCCGATCAAGTTTTGTGCATACCAAAGATTATGAACCCAAACAAGAAATCTTCTACGTCTTCAAATCTTCTTAGATCTTTAATAAACACCTACACACAATCAACTTAAATCTCTTGTGATCAATCACACACAGAACGAAGTCTGTTAACAATGGATTATCACAAGACGTCTTTAGACCTACAAACAGTCTAAAGATCTCTCGTCGAAACTTTGATCTAGTTTGAGTGAATCTTATATCAGAAGAGAATATTCTCAAGCATAAACAAACTAATATTTCATATGTGCTCAGAAATTAAATCTATTATGTTTTCATAAACTGGGAAATAGAACAAACTCTTTGAGATTTTTTTTCGCAGTATTGATCTTTTTGTGATCACACTTTCATGTTTTGCTGCTTGACACACTCCGTAAGATTCTCTTATGTTGAGTAAAATCGAGTAAAATTGTCTCGTTGTTCGTAACTGGCCTTGAGATTAATTTATGTCAATACTATGGATACAAATCCTTGTGATTTGTTAATGTCCTCCAAATCCTTCTTTTTCACAAAAGTAAGGTCACTCATGTTGTTCTCTTCGGAATGACATTTTATGGGGGAGAGTTCTTAAATGAACTTGTGCTTAATTTCTATATCTTTGTAGGGAGTGTGGCTGTGGAATTAGAAAGGGGATGCTTGTATCTTTGTAATCTCCTAGGATGAGCGCTAAGTATTTATTACTATATGATATCATCTAAAATAAGTTGATATGAGGAGTTAAATTTTAAACATGTTATTATGTAGTATCTCCATCTTCCTTAAAGATTGAGATATCTTTTGGTTGTATTCATTATGATCCCACGATTTTTGTACCTTTGTTAAATTTATTGACAAAAAGGGGGAGAATTATTTAGTAGTTTTGTACTACATACATATGGTTTACGGATCATTATGTAAGGGGGAGTGAATCATTTAAGCAATAAGTTTACCTATTAAACAAAAGATGTAAGTATTGATTAAGGGGGAGAAACATATCACCGTAGTATTACTTCAGAGTTGAGATACAATTGAACTTTGGAGACAAGATAATAAAACTATGTTTCTGTATAACAACAATTGGGAATATTTATTTTCGATGTTGTTATCGCTGGGGAGTCGGTTCTTCAACAACAACGATGCTGAGTTGAACACGTTTAGAATCATTGCGACTTGGAACAGTGAAGAGTTCAAGGAGAGTTTCAGAAACCAAGGAAATCAAGGCATGATGGATCGAGGAGTTTTTCAAACTTTATTTTGTTATCCATATGTATTAATAGTTTTGCCACTAAAATTGACAAAGGGGGAGATTGTTAGAGCATTTCTTGGTCGAACTCACAAGTGTTGCTATATCAAGCTTGTTGTCAAATTTAGTTGTCAAAACTATATCTTGATTTCTAATCTACAATTAGTTAAGTATCGGTCTAGGATAAAGGTAGTTGATAAATGAGCCAGTCATCATTTGCGTTCTACCGTTTGAAGGAGAAGATCAACCGAAGCTTTTGGAGAACTTCATCAATAAAAGGTATATGAAGACTGAACCACCTATTTCTCAAGTTATATTCACCTTTCTATCTTTGAGACGATTGTCGCATAGCTAATTAGACTAGCTTGCATAGACAAGAATTTCGAGTCAAGAACTATTTATTTAGTTTACGAATTTCTCGAAATATAATGACTAAGCTTAATGAACATTTGTTCATACTTGATCAAATTCGGTGGAGAACAATTTATTATTCGGAACCAAATCATGATTCAAGTTTACCAATTAAAAATATACTAACAGTGATATGTGTCATTGATATTATTCATGAATTTTTCGAATTGATTTAGAGAAATATAGAACTACTATATTTGGAATACAAGACAGTGTTATCAGTCTTACAAACTGGGAAAACTGTTATATGTATGAATCCGTATTATATGTATTCGTACACGTAGCGGAGTATCTATATATCGACTTTCAGATTTGTATGATATGCATATTCATATGTACATTGGGAAAATATGGTTGTTTCGTGATCCGGATAGGTATGTATTTTTATACAAACCGTTTTGGAACTGTGGTAAGGGAACAGGGTTAAAATAACCAAACTGGTATGCGAGCCAAAATAGTTATGTGTTCTAGAACCAGTTAAGTACCCAAACTGGTACGTGAACTGAAAATGTGTTGTGAACTCCGGAACTGGTTGAAAAAGTCTAAGGTTTGCAAACCGGTAAGTGAACTTGAAAAGTTCTATCGACTCTGGAGCTTTGAGTTGATTCAAAGTTTGCAACCCGATACGTGAACTTGAAAAGTTCTGTCGACTCCGGAACTTTGATTTGATTCAAAGTTTGCAAACCGGTGCGTGAGCTTGAAAAGTTCTGTCAACTCCGGATCTGGTTATTGCATATAAGTTTGAAAACCGGTTCACATACTGTAACTCAGCCGATTTACGAACCATCATGTATTTGTACTTTGTGCATTTACATCTCCATGTCGATTATGATTGACATGTAATCAAATTATTTCTATGAAGTGATTTGCATTTGATCAATTCTCTAATTATCACTTGACTCATTTGATCACATAATTGTGACTCGATATTAATGTCTTAGTGAACATGAAAGTGAGTATTAAGATTTTAAAGTTCAAATCGTCTATTTTCGGCTAACCATGTTGGACATAAACTTTATATACGGTTCGGTTACGGTTCTACCGAACTGAAAAACCGAGGGTATAACAACCACACCCAATAATTCATTCGGCAATCTATATGGACTAAACTCCAATATAATTCCGAGAGTACCAACTTAAAAGTGAGACTCAATCAAGAAATATATCAAAGAGCTTTATCTCTATTTCTCAACACAATCAGCAAATTAGACAGATAGAAATCCGTGAGCCTGATTGATATGAGAAATAACTTGGACGGTACCAAAGACCAATACCCAAGTGCCAATCAAGTTATATCCAACAAACAAGATCGGATTTATAAACTGATTGAACTACGCACAACCTGTGATATTTCAATTATATAAACAAATATAATGCGGAAAAGAAATAACACAGACCCCAGAAATTGTTAACGAGGAAACCGCAAATGCAGAAAAACACCGGGACCTAGTCCAGCTTTGAAAACCACATTGTATTAAGCTGCTACAGACACTATCCCACTATAAGTTAACTTCGGAAAGGAATGTAGTTGAGCCCTAACCAAGTCTCACACCGAGGTACAGTCGCTTTTTTTACGCCTCTAGAACCACGCCGGATTCTGCGCACTTGATTCCCTTAGCTGATCTCACCCACAACTAAGAGTTGCTACGACCTAAAGTCGAAGACTTATAAACAAATCTGTCTCCCACAAATATGTTTATTCTTTATTCGGTTTTTGTTCCGTCTTTTGATAAAAATCAAGGTGAACAGAAACAAATTGACAATCCGGTTTTATACTCGCGAAGAGTAGCTTAGAAATATCAATCACCTCATAATAACCCAACTGATTAACATTAAAAGTTATTGAGGAATCACAGGATTCTGAGACAAAGAACTGTTGTGATTATTTTTTATATCTTACCTATCGGAGATAAATCTCGAGTAAATCTTAGAGAACATAAAACTCAATACGATAGAACAAGTAAGATCAGAGTACGCAACTACAAAGAAAATAGTTGGATCTGGCTTCACGAATCCCAAATGAAGTCTTCAAGTCGTTAACCTAATATGGTTTTGGAAAAACCTAAGTTAAAGGGGAATCGACTCTAGTTTGCAACTAGGACACATGAAAGTGCCAGGATTAGATTTTCCAGTTCCTAGAGTTCTCCCTTATATAGCCTTTCAAATCAGGGTTGCTTACAATCAAAGCTAAGATAGCTTACAAAGCATTCAATATTCACTGTTAGATGAACTCCTGATTTAAGAGTCAAGCAAAGTCTGCTTAGAAATTAAACAATCAATCTCCACCGTTAGATGGTCTTAGCTTGTTACACACAAATGAAATATATATTTATATTTAGATATGGGTAACCGTATGAAAAGATGAGGGTACCCAAATATACCTCAATCTATAACTTTTCCACCTATAAGTCCTTTCTCCAAAAGTGATTGTCTATGGCCTGAGTCGAGACAATACAACTAATCGGTTCACACTTCATGTGATCGTCTATGGATACGAGATCGAGACAATACGACAACAAGATAACTTGTGTGATTGACTATGGATACAAGATCGAGACAATACAACAACGAAGTATGTTTACTTGATAAAAGGTTCGGACTTAACCATACACAATAGGATTTCTATCAAGTAAATAGGAATTAACGTTTGTGTATTTTACTTCTAATTATAATAAAACAATTATAATTGCGGAAATAGAAAAGTAAAAGACACAGCAAGATTTTGTTAACGAGGAAACCGCAAATGCAGAAAAACCCCGGGACCTTGTCCAGAATTGAATACTCTCAGGATTAAGCCGTTATACAAAACCTAAACCAACTTCGTATAGTTGAGACCAAGTAACTAAACCTATAGTTTACCTAGTTCCGTCTGTATACCTGCGCCTCCAACTTGCAATAAGTCACGCACTTGGACCAATTCCTTTGGTTCGTATTCCAAACAGTAAAGGAACAACAAATCTTTTCGGTAACAACTCTTTTCAATCAACGTGATATAAGTTCGAAAAAAGGCTCTTCCGTTTATCCCAATAAACTCCTTTGTCAGGTCCTTAGATCTATCCAATAACAATTACCAAAGTAATTGTCAATATTTTTCAATCAATACTTTTAATCACAAAGAATTGTATTAATGACGATCTACTCAACTAATCAATCCAATCTATCACAAAGATAAACTGATTATAGTTGGATCCTCTTTACCCGAAACAAGTATTGTGCACACCAAAGATTATGAACCCAAATCAGAAATCTTCTTCGTCTTCAAATCTTCTTAAGTCTTCAATAAACACCTTCACACAATCAACTTGAATCTCTTGTGATCAATCACATATAGAACGGAGTCTGTTAACAATGGATTATCACAAGATGTCTTTAGATCTACAAACAGTCTAAAGATCCAAGTCGAAACTTCGATCTAGTTTGAGTGAATCTTATATCAGAAGAGAAGATTCTCAAGCATAAACAAACTAGGTGCAATCAAATTTCAACAACCGTTAGTCAATCAAATCAATCGAAAACTAATAATAAACTGCAATTATCTAGTTTCCCACCAACGGTACTAATAGAGCTTCTCAATCCCAAAGAAGTCTTTAAACCGAGCGGCCGTAAGAGATTTCGCCTAATTAGGTGACTTTTCTCTCCGAATAGGCGGCTCCACCAGTAACAACACAACTAGGTAGTTTTGCTGGCTCTGAGGATTAGTTTGCTTGAAATGCAAACTTCAATATTTATAGACAAAGGAAGTTTGGACACCAAGGAATTTCCAAAACCGAAAATATTCTCAAGATATGCAATATATTTCCAAATTTGGTTTCCATAATTCCTGGAAATGCTTTGTCCAAATATTGACCGAAATCTCACTAGAAAATCTCCAATTAGTAAATGCACATTACTAATTTTTATTTTCCAAATATAAAATTAAAAACCTTAATTAAAAGATTCTCAATTTATTTTCGATCCGGGATTCTCCTTTAGCTATTAAGGAATATCTTTGAACAATAAAAGATAAGCGTTACTGCACATGTTCAAAGTATGTCGACATCTTTACTTTGTAAGTCCTTTTTCATACTTACAATCTTGGAACCGATTTGCCACACTTCCAAACAAGTTTAGAATTGGTTCATCTGACTTCCAAGAATGGACTTGATCTCATGGTTTGAAATTTTCGCTTGTCCACTAGTTTGTGGATGGTAAGGCGTACCAATCTTGTGTGTGATGTTGTACTTCTTGAGGAGAGCGTGGAAAGACTTCTTGAAATGTGAGCCTCCATCACTTATCACCACTCTTGGTATACCGTGCCTAGTGAATATGTTTTCTCTTACAAAATCACAAACAACTTGAGAATCATTAGTTTTGGTGGCTCTAGCTTCCACCCATTTCAAAACATAATCCACAGCAAGAAGTATATAAAACTTTCCATTTGAATTGACAAAAGGGCCCATAAAATCGATTCCCCACACATCAAAAATCTCAACGGCGAGAATTGGTGTGAGTGGCATTTGATTTCGAGCGCCTAGATTGCCCGTTCGTTGACATCTATCACACGATTTACAGAAAACATATAAATCTTCAAACAAGGTGCGCCAATGAAATCCACTCTCGAGAACTTTGAGAGCGGTACATTTAGAACCGAATTGGCCACCACAAGCAAGAGTGTGACAAAAGGAAATAATGGATTGAAATTCGGAGTTAGGTGCGCACCTTCGTATTATTTGATCAATGCCATATTTCCATAAGTATGGTTCATCCCACACATATTGCTTGGCTATCTTCTTAAGTTTCATCTTTTGGAAGTTGGACATTGTACTAGGTACCTTTCTTGTCACCAAGTAATTCACTATATCCACGTACCAAGGTGTTGATTCTTCCAAGGAGAAAAGTTGTTCATCCGGAAAGCGGTCTTGTAATGGAAGTTCTTCTTGAGACATAACAAGTCTACTAAGATGATCCGCAACGGTATTCTCCACACCTTTCTTGTCTCGAATTTCTATGTCGAACTCTTGTAGTAATAAGATCCACCGGATTAGTCTTGGCTTAGCTTCTTTCTTCTTTATTAAGTATCGAAGTGCGGCATGATCGGAATATACAATAACCTTTGTGCCCACCAAGTATGATCGAAATTTTTCCAATGCAAAAACTATAGCCAATAACTCCTTTTCCGTGGTAGAATAGTTGATTTTTGCATCATTGAGGGTCCTAGATGCATAATAGATAACATGGGACAACTTGTCCACTCTTTGACCCAAAATGGCTCCAACCGCATAATTACTAGCATCACACATTAATTCAAATGGAAGATTCCAATCCGGTGACTTGATAATCGGCGCACTTATCAACATTGCCTTCAATTTGTCAAAGGCATCCTTGCATTCATTGTTGAAGTCAAAAGGTACCTCCTTTTTTAATAACTTGCACATCGGCATGGAGATTTTGGAGAAATCCTTGATAAATCGCCTATAGAAACCTGCATGGCCAAGAAATGAACGGATCTCCCTCATCGAAGAGGGATATTGTAAGTTTATTATTAAATCTATCTTTGACTTGTCCACTTCGAGCCCTCGAGAGGACACAATGTGACCAAGTACTATGACGTGGTTTACCATAAAGTGACATTTCTCCCAATTAAGGACAAGGTTTGTGTCTATGCATCATTTAAGAACTAGTTCAAGGTTGTCTAAACAACTATCAAAAGAATTGCCATAAACACTAAAATCATCCATAAATACCTCAATAATGCGCTCCACATAATCCGATAATATACTTACCATGCATCTTTGGAAAGTAGCTGGTGCATTGCAAATACCAAACGGCATCCGTCTATATGCAAACATTCCAAATGGACAAGTGAAAGTGGTCTTCTCTTGGTCCTCCGGTGCAATGACAATTTGGTTGTACCCCAAATACCCGTCCAAGAAACAATAATGAGAATGTCCCGCTAACCGCTCCAACATTTGATCAATGAAAGGTAAAGGAAAGTGATCCTTTCGGGTTACGGAATTAAGCTTCCTATAGTCAATACACACTCTCCAACCGGTTTGAACTCTTGTAGGAACAAGTTCATTGTCTTGATTTCTAACAACCGTAACACCGGACTTCTTTGGTACCACTTGTACCGGACTAGCCCACTTGCAATCGGAAATTGGGTAGATTACCCCCACACTTAGCAATTTGAGTATCTCTTTCTTCACAACCTCCATCATGGGAGGATTAATCCTACATTGAGCATCACGTACCGGCTTCATGTTCTCTTCTATTAGAATTTTATGCATGCAAATGGATGGACTAATGCCTTTGATGTCCGCAATTGTCCACCCAATGGCCATTTTGTGCTCTCTCAAAATTCTAAGAAAATGGTCTTCTTGTACCGGTGTGAGGTTCTTTGAAATAATCACCGGAAGCTCATCTTCATCTCCCAAGAAAGCATACTTCAAATGGTCCGGGAGTGGCTTCAATTCTAGCTTAGGCGCCTTCACAATAGATGGTACAAGTAATTCATCATTCATGGGTAAAGAAATATATGAAACATTACCCTTTTTAGCTTCTTGTAATGCCGTCAAGGCACCACACATCTCCACCAATTCCTTGGAGATTTCAACATCCAAGTTAGACAAGCCGTGGACGTCTAATTCAATGCTCTTTTGCAACACCACACCAAGTTCATCCTCTTAACTCAATTCCGCCATTTGTTGCGCTAATGAACCAACCACATCAATGGAACAAACAGAATGCACATCACTTGGGTAGCGCATGGCTTCGAATATGTTGAAGTGGATTATCTCCTTGTTGAATTCCATAGTAAGTGTACCCTTATCAACATCAATCTTCGTCTTGGCGGTCTTCATAAATGGCCTCCCAAGAAGTAAAGAAGTAGACGACCGATTCTCATTGTTGTCCATATCCACCACAAAGAAATCAACCAGAAAAATTAGTTCATTCACTTAGACTAGAACATCTTCTACAAGTCCCTTTGGATATATGTTAGACTTGTTTGCTAATTGGATAATAACTCTTGTCTCTTTCAATGGTCTAAGATTCAAGGAGTCATATATATCGGCCGACATCACACTAATGGAAGCTCCCAAATTAAATAAAGCATGTTCAATCCTTTTTGTACCAATAGTAATTGGCACCGTGAAACCATCGGGATCCGTGCACTTTGTAGGCATCTTCTTCAATAACATAGCCAATGCACTCTCGCCAACTTTAGTAATTTCATTATCAAGCAACCTATCCTTCTTTGTGCATAATTACTTCATGAACTTAGCATACCTTGGTATTGTTTTGATGGCTTCTATGAATGGGATGTTGATTTCTATCTTCTTGAAGATATCCATGAGTGCCTTGTCTTGAGCTTCTGTCTTAGATTTAGCAAAATGACTAGGAAAAGGAGGTGGAGTAGTGAAAGTAGGAACCGGTTCCTTGGATTGGTCGGTTGGTGTTGAATTCTCCTTTAGTGCGGCTTCCTCCTTGTCTTTGACTAACTCTTCACTAGCTTCTTCATGATGACCCGGACTCTTCACTTGTCTTCCACTTCTTAAAGTAACCGCATTAACATTCTCTCTTGGATTCACAAATGGTTGTGAAGAAAGCTTTATGGATATTTGAGCTTTCATTAAGTTCATATCGGTCTCCGATTTTCCCATTTGAGTTTCCAAAGCCTTGATTGCCGAATCGTTCTTTTGTTTCCTTTGTTGGAACATAGAAGTGAGACCTTGCATGCCTTGTATTATCGCATTGAACTTGTCATCGTTCAAAGAATCTTGCTCCTTGACTTGTTGTGGTTGGAATTGTTGTTGAGGTTGGAAGCGTGATTGTTGGAAACAACCTTGTTGCACATATGGATTAGGAGCCGCCGCTTGCTTGTTTGCATAACTAAAGTTATGATGATCCTTCCAACCGGGATTGTAAGTATTTGAGTATGGATCGCACCTTAGCCTTTGATTTGGAAACAAGGCATTTACTTGTTTGGTCTCTTCATCAGGAATAATCACCGCAGCCATTCGTTGCACTACCCTCTCAATGTTATTTAACCGTTGAGCCGATTGTGAAGATTCCTCCATTTCACTAACCCTTCAGATATTTGGGTCATGTCTTGAATAAAATTGATGTACATTTGCGGCCATACTCTCAATCAAACTAGTTGCTTGGGAAAGAGTCTTCTCGGCAAGTGAACCACCCGCAGCTGCATCAATCAAGTTACGTTGCTCCAGAAATAATCCTTCATAAAAATATTGAATGATGAGTGTTTGTGATATGTTATGGTGTGGGAAGCTTGCTAACAACTTCTTGTACCGCTCCTAATACTCATGGAGCGATTCCCCTGAAATTTGTAAGACTCCACTTATCTCTTTACGAACCACAGCCGCTTTGGAAGATGGAAAATACTTCTCTAGGAATAGCTTTTTCATCTCGGTCCATGTTGTAATACTCCCTGAGGGTAGATAATACAACCATTCTTCGTCTAAGTCTTCTAAAGAGAATGGAAAGGCTTGTAACATAACCATATCACTGTCTTCGTCTTCGGTACTTTTCCTAAGACTTGTCATCTTGTGTTGAAACATTTGAAGATGACGATTTGGATCTTCACCGGGAAGCCCCTTGAACTTCGGTAGATGGTGAATGTCATTCGACTTCAGCACCACTGTGTTAGTTAGAGGAATACACAATGGGTGCGAATCTAATCTTGGAGATGTCAACTCTCTCAACTTCTTCTCCGCAGGTGGAGGTGGAGGTGGAGGTGGAGGATTAACCATCTCTTCTGTTGTAGACGGTTCTTCTTGCAAGTTTCGAGCTTCTTGTAGTATTGTTCCATTGCGAGTTGTAATCCCACTGTTTAGGTGCCAGAGATCAAGTACCTGAAACAAAATTCTCAAAAACTACGTTAGACACGTGTTGATGGTGGTTTTTAGTTCAGGGCTAAAATTGTGAAACCCTGCATTTATTATGCTGTCATTCTGCAAAGAAACAGAGCCATGTAAAAGTGATGAGTACACAACCTCTTCATTTGCGCATTAATTGAGCAATTCAATATGTTTACATGAAATTTATCCAGAATGGTGCATGTAGCAACAATCCCAGATATTCTGTAAATTTTGACACCCTGCCTGTATTATTCATTAATATAGGACTCACTGAATACTTTCTGTGCTATGTTCCACGGCTGAACCCTTAATATTGATATGGCATGACAATTAGTGTTCACTCGCAGCTGAGTAGCATAAATTTCCCAAAGTATCAAGGTTGAGGTTTGCATAAAAGTACTCAGTCAGAAAACATGCTGCTCTCTGGCAATAAATAACTCTGTGTCAACACGCAGAATCCAATCAATTTTGTGATAGTTCACAAGATTCAATATCAACCTAATTAATTTTCAAATTAGGTTTTTTGCGCCCTGCGCAATATATCAGACCCTGCTGGTCGAAACTAAACCTAGGCAAACTAGGTAATTGATCCGACATGGATTAGTAGGTGCAAAGTCCTACCCAAAATCAGAAAACAAAGAATAAAAGAGGAGCCGCGGAAAATAGGAGCAGCAACAAAGGGAGGTGTGGCCGTGCCATAGGCCAGCCGGCGCCACCTGTAGATGGCCACGCCCCCATGCTGCTTGCCGGCCCTCCTCTTTCCTATCGGCCAATCAGGTCGCTTTAAATACGCCACGCGCACTAAAGATGTGGCCACGCCCTATGTTTGGCCGTCCCCTTTTCTATTGACCAATCAGGTCGTTCTAAACCCACCACGCACATAAAAAGGCCAAACCATGCCAAACGCGCCATGCCACGCCAACGTGCTAATCGGCATGCCAACATGCCACTCCGCCGCAGTAACATGCCAGCGTGCCACAAATGGCGCAGCTACGTGCTAACCCACTTTCTATTTGTGCCCAACACCATAACGGACTTTAATCAGGGTATTCTAATCAGAAGCCCGACTTTTTCTTTAGCGGTACTATTCGAAACCCTAATTTCCGGTCGTGGCCCAAATTACGTCACTTTGGCCCCACAACATGTCACGAGTCATGCGGGACCCAGGAAACCCTAAAAATGGCGCCATGCTATGGCCACCCATGGCTATCCTTGTGCCTGTAGTCGTTCCCACATTATGGCCTTGCCATAATTCCTTTGGCGCGGCCATGGCACAATCTGCACAAAGAATGTCACCGTGCCACGAACACATGCCACACGCGCTAATTAGGGTTTTGGCATGCCAAACCCTAATTTAAGTAAGGTTACAACGCCAACCATGCCAAATAATGTTACCTAGGGCATTAAGTTTGATGTGGCAACTAGAGCCAATATTGCCAAGCCATATTTGGATTCAACACCAATATGCCAAGATATAACGACCGCGGCTACGCCAGGCGCTATTCGCGCCATGATGTGGTTTTAATATAGTGGTAAAAAGGATTCGAACTCTAAGACTTGTGAAGATTCGAGTTTTTAAATTTAATAAAAATATATACAAAAATATTACAAATGGTGCAAGAGGTACTGGGACTAAGGATTTAGCCAATCCTCATAACATAAGGTTCACTTATTTATTCTCAACAATTTTAGCTCAAGAAATATAAACATGGACTCTATTTTTGCCAAGGTAGATTCTCAATTAGATGTAAATATTAAGCATGGGACATCAAATCACCTAAGCTAAGCATGACCCATCTAATCAAATGACAACTAATTAAATCAAATCATATTTCAATTAATATTAGTGCAAAAGTCATAAAAAAGAATAAAATAAATTTACCCATGTATGAAGTTCGGCCTCCTCCGTCGTCCCAGTGTTTGGGTTTAGCTCCTCATATTATAGACACGCTCAAAATTCATCTTTATTAATGCTCAAAAGTGTTTTATAATTGATGAAAAGGAGAAAAATTGGTGAAAATCGGGTTTTGTAACAATTATATTTGTTACAAACCTTTGTTACAAAGAACGATAATTGTAAAGTGTTGTTGTTACTGTAGCATATAAGACTGTCCTCGCACTATCGCGTCCACTGTAGCAGTTACGACTGTTCTTTGGGGTCTTATGTTCTTCGTGTTCTTCTTCCCTGCACCAGCAGAAAACAACAGTAGGAAGCTTGTTGTTCGTCTTGATTTCTCACTCCTCGGCCCTCCTAAAGTCCCCAAACTCTCGACACCCATTCTGTGATCCCAACAGCCTATATATACCCATTTGAACCGAGAATAAACCCTCATAACTCCAAAAAATTCTCGGCAATCACTCAAGAATATTCTCCATGCAGGTTACGGGAAAATGATTTATTTTCTTTCCTTCCACGACTTGAAAATCTCTGCAAAATCTTATTTACGCGTCTTCCAAGTCTAGTACAACTTCTCGGACAGTATATCCTACCAAGTTTACTATGTAACTTCCAAAAATATGCAAATCATTCCGAGATATCCCTTTCCTTTTTTGCTGAGGTGGAAGATTTCTTTCCCTTTTTGTGATTCTAAGAGATATACCTTTCCTGTCTTGTCGCAACAGGGTGAATCCAACTCACTCCCGTGAACAACTTCAACTATAATCTCGTCCAAAATTCTACCAAAAACCCGAGAAAAGTTCAGCCCCTGTTTTGTCGAGAATTAGTTATCCAGCCCAATTCGATCCAATCCAACGACTATACCTTCCCTGTTTAACCGAAACAGGATAATCCCAAACCAAACCAAACAGAAAATCCGATCAAACCTCCACCTTTCACCGGATCAGAATTTCCGTGATATTTCCTTCTCTGTTCTACTCCACGCGATTATGCAGCCAATTTTGATCAATCAGAGCTCCCATATAGCCCTATTATGCTCTAACAGATCTATCCTATCAATTTCAGCCATTGAATCTCGTTTAATCATGCCCAAAAATCCAACCCTAATTCTTCACCGTGAAGAACACGTTTTCCCCGTCAAAAATAAATTCAAATTTAGGGAAGAAGATGGTCGCCCCTTATCCATTCTTGGAGTCCCTTTAGCACATGCCCTGGGGTGGAGATAGTAATTTCTGGGGTGGAAATAGTAATTTTCCTGGGGTTCCTCCGCGCATTTCTGGGGTGCCTTTAGTACTTTATCCTGGGGTGTAAAACACCACTTTTCGAGCCAATTTTGCCGCAAGAGCTTATTCCCTAGAAAAGACTTAAAACAACTTTATTAGAAATAAAATGAGTCCTAGATAATGTAGTTATGGGTGAAAATGCGTCACACTTACGTGCTTATCACGCCACTATGCCACTTGCATGTGCCAATCGTGCCACCATGCCACTGGTGCCACTATGCCATCACCATGTGCCAACGGAATGTGGCCATAATCAACGACCACCTTCTCTAATGAATTACAATCTCAGCCGTCCAAATTCACCACGGAATTGATCGGCCTATGGTAAGTCTTAAGTGACCAACCAAGACTAACCTAATAGCGTCACACGCCATTCTCCTGCGGCAAGTCTCCTGACTTACTTGCCACACATGGCTATCCGCCACCTAGCTGGCGTACAATTAATCATAATAACTAGGTCTTGCATACGAGACCCACTCAGCAATCTGCTACATATTTTCCACGAAAATACTCGAGACATCAAACATGTCACAAACTGGGGGATACTCATCAGGGTATTGGTCTGGTGGTTTACAACGTGCGGCGTGCAACACGCCCATTATAAGAAAGTGTCAGGAAAGCGGGCAGTTAGTGACGGCAAGAAGTAGTGGGTGTAAACTAACCCGTTTCCTTCATAGTGGGGACGTGGTTTCTAGCATTTACACATTACCCCACTTCTCCATCACTCATCTACTCCCACTTCCTACGAGATCAGGGTACGTTCAATAATGACTTGTATAAATAGGTTTCTACCTATTTCGACCAAACAACAGAGTTTTGGTTAACAACAACACGGTATCCAGAAAAACACAAAAGAACTGATAGCTTACATTCCGCAAGCCAGTTTCAAATTCTGATACAAGTCATAAATAGCCACACCTTAAAAGTTAACCATTCTGGTCTCAACACCTTCTTTGCTTCTCTCCTTAAGACCAACCCTTCTCCTTCACTTTGTGACAGAAGCAAGACTGGAACGGCCATTTCTTGGTTTAGGCCAGGATTGTACAGATTGATCTCTCGAATCTAAAGTACTCCCATGCAGTGCATTTGTTTAGGTCTAAATTCGTTTCTCATCAACACACCCAAATTTACCAAAACCCGGAGAAACAGTTTTTACCCCAAAACAACTGGCGACCACAGTGGGAGGTTAATCTCTCGTTTGCAACCCCAATTCATAAAAGGATGGTCGGTCTTAGAACTGATTCAACAAATCCAAATTCCGGTCAGAATCTTGCAAACGGAGACATCTCTCCTCCCAACGCCATACCCAATGGCGCAGCCAATGAAGAAATCCCAAGATTAATCGAGTTGGCGCGAGTTCAGGAGATCTACACAAGGAACATGGACCTGATGAAGGAGACGATAAATAGAATACTCAATTTTCTTGTCAGATTGACATCAGATTGGAGCGGCTCCCCTGTCCCAGAAAATCCAACGCTGGGGACTGACGCCTCAGATGATCGTCATCGAATCAACAGTTTCACTACCAACCAGAGGCCAGTGGGTCAGGAAGCAGCTTCTTTGGTAGAAAGTTTATGCGAACTTCTACACCTTTCAAAGGATCAGCGAGCGGAGACATTTGTTGCGATCAATCAAATAGCCCTAGATACGCGCTTGGCTCCTTCACATCCCGAGGCTTCAAAAATTTCAGAGATGTCCGTCAACAATATTACATTTACATAAGACGACATGGTGGCAGAAGAGGGTCATAATAGAGCCCTACATGTCACTACACGCATCAAGGATTCAGAATTTAGAAGGGCTCTCATTGATACGGGAGCATCCTCGAATGTTATTACTCTTATAACCCTCAGGACAACCAAGGTGCGACCAAGTAAAATCGTACGGCAGCCCACCATGATGACAGATTTTGAAGGAAACCAAACCAGCACATATGGATACATCATTTTGAATATGTCAGTGTGACCAGTCCAAACGAAGGTGAAATTCGAAGTAATAGAGAAGGAGCCAGATTACCACATGATACTGGGAAGACCGTGGTGTAAGGACCCTCAAGCTCTTCAACACTATTAGACCGGTCAAGAGATGATCAAGAGACAATTTACCGCTAAGGACTCGATTAGTTAATATATATTTTAATTAATATAAATTAATCTAACAACGATTTATATACGAAACTAGTACCGTTGAATAGATCTCGAAAAGTTATGTGAAATGGACTACTCGAACGTGTCATTCGGATATCGGACGAAGAAGATATCATCAAAATTGTAAGAAGGGTAAAATTGCCTTTTCTCATCATAATCGCCTGGCTGCCCTTATCCGCGGGTGTCTTTAACATTTTGGTCGATCTTATCTCTAGATCGAGAAGATAAACTCGATTTCCTTTCTTTTCTTCTTCATTTTTTCTTTCTTCTGTTTCTTTTCTTCTCCTGTTCTCCTTCTTCTGCGAGTGATTCAGAGATCAAAAGAGAGTTTTGTGATCGGTAGAAGGTGGAGAAGATCATGCAGTAGTAGGTGGTGATGGTGATGGTGTCTGTTGTTGATTCAGACTTAAAGGATGAAGTGAATTAGGATTATGGAATCGATTATTGCTTTGAAGATTTAAAAGATAAGATATAGAGTTATGGCGAGTTGAAGAATCATGGGTTTAGGTTCAATTGAAGTTCTGAAATTTTCTTGGAGATGAACTGAGAACTAGGGTTTCTGAATCGGGTTTCGAGATCCGATTAAAGATGAATTAGAAGATGAATTTGATGTTTTAGGAAGGTGATTAGAGATGGGTAATGAGGGATTAAACGAATTAGAGTTATGGTTGAAGTTAAAATGATAATATGGAGTTGTTCTGTGAAGCATCAATGAAGTAGGGTTTATGTTATGTTCTTTCCCAAATCATAAGTTAGAGTTTATGCATGTTGATTTGGGTGCGTATTAGCGAAGTGTTGATTTGAGGATTACTTTAGGGTTTTGCTGAGAACCAGTGATGAGGCTGATTAAGGATGGGTGTTTGGAGATTGATTAGTTTAAGGTCACAGCAGCTGGAATTGATGAAGCAACAGTTCAGAGGAGGCTAATATCTGAGTAAGTTTTTATGTTGCTTAATTATAGTAATTAAAGTTGAATCGTTTATAATCTGATATAGTTGAAGAATAGTATGGGTTTAAGGATGATGTTAATAATATTGTTGTAATAATCTGGATGAGTGAGTGATTTCAAGACATGAGATTGAGTAACTGTGGTTAATGGATTGAGTATGATAACAAATGAAGTTGCAGGGTTGTTGTTTAAGTCAAGTAGTTGCAGTTAAGGGATTTGGTAGATGAATTGCAGATTATGTGAATTAGAAGTAATGTTGATAATGAAATGGTTGAGCCGAGTTAACTGTGATGGCGTTGTTGTTGTGTCGAGGTGCAGGGAATGATTGAAGTTCTAGAGGGTGGCTGGTTTAAGTGGTGCTACGGATGTAGATTAAGTTTAATTCTGACTTACAGTTATGGATGATATGCCTGGGATGTAAGATATGAACTAAGTGAAGTGATAATAGTTTTGTTGTTGAAGTTCAGATTGAGTTACAGGAAGGTAAGTTGCAGCTAAAATTAGTGGTAGTGTTGAATGGGTTTCTCAGATGAAGTCTAGTGATGGTTGAAGTGGTGTTAGATGTGTTCAGGAACCGAACTCAGTTGAATGAGATAGAGAAAGAAATTGTTAGAGTCAATTCAAATTGTATGAGATGTTATGTGAATGGAATGAGCTGGTATTGGAATCTTTAAGGAGAGTAGAAATTATGTAGAAATGGTAATGAGGTTGAGGTTAAGCTAGTTTGGATGAATGAGAGATTTGAAGTAATGGAATTGGAATTGAGTCACGGCTGGTACTGATGTTGTGGTGATCTTCTTGGGTATCTGTTATGGAGTTATGAATGTGTAGGTGAATGTAAAAGGATTTGGGGTTACAGTGGTGGTGTGTTGAGCTGAGGTACGGTGCTACTTGAGATGAATGTATCTGTGTCTAATTTGAGAGAATAAGGTGAACTGAGAGTGAGTTGGTAGGTTAAAGAACAGTTAGATTGCCTTGAAAGCTTAAAGCTGCAATTGCAGGTAAGCTATGTTGTTTTGTAAATCAATTTTCGAGTTATAAATTAGAATGATTGAATTGATGCAATGAATAGAACTGAAGTTAGAGGTTCAGCTGTGTGAGAAGCTCTGGCCTGTACAATGGCTCAGGCCAGTGTTAGTCATCCCAGTCATATGTCTGACTAGTTTGGTTAGATGACTCAGTTAATCTGACTGAGTCAAATGGGAACCTAACTTACCTGAATCAGTCTTATTGACTGAGTTGACCCATGCCGATTTCTATTTGACTCATTGACCGAGTTAACCCTTTGACTGTTGACTCTGACTAGTTGACCTGACCTTGGACGTTGACCGTTAGTTGACCCCTCTGACCGTTAAAGACTGTCAGTTGACTAGGTGGACTTGGCTTTGGTTAGTGGGCCTGTTTAGAGAACTTGGGCTTAGGACTAGTTATTTTATGTTGATGAATTGGACCCTTATGGTCTGATTTAGCCTTTGTTTTCTTCTACAAAGTTGTAGATATTCAGAAGACCATTCGAATGGACTATAGAATCAACCTAATTGGATTAGTAAACCTTAGATATATATCAAAGATGGATAATAAAAGGTGTAATACCATAAATGGGCTTAGAACCGTTAGATACACTTGCATAATTCTTGTGGAGCCATTTTGGCTAAATTCTTAGAGTTCTTGTGTGATTAACAGTTAGTCTATATTAACAACGATCAATTCAAAGGATGGACCAGTGGATCGTGGATCTCGAGGTAGGCGTGGCTTGTCATCAAAAGAGGTGGGAATACATTTAACTCTTTTGTAACCATTGTTGCTTCTTTTACAAAAGTTTATGCTTAACAAACTCATGCATTGTCTGTTTCTGCATTCCATGTTTTGTTTGAATTGCATTACGATAATTCTGTTGATTCTGTTAATCTTTCCATGGTTTGGAAAGGACTTGTAATGTTTGTTTGTCATATGAATTGTTATGGGAAATAAGAATTTCCACTTGTGGTATATAGGATACGCTCCTTCACATTTATATCTACATGAATTCAGCTTTTATGCTTACTATGGGTCATCATTGCCGGCTAGGAATTGGTGATATCAATAGCTATTAGGTGTGTAACTGGTTGACACCATATTATACATTGTTTGAAGAAGGAGTTTGTCCATATACATGTTTGTTTACTTCAGTGACTTGGTCACTTTTTAATGTTTGGGAAAACATGTATTGTTTTCCAAATCTTGCCATGATTACTTAAAAGTTAAATGTTATTTCCACTGGGCACCCCTTTTAGGGATGATGTGCTCACCCATTCCCACTTTTAGTTTCAGAGACAGATCAGAGTTGCGCAACGGATGCTTCGAGGAGTTGAGTCCGTTATTTTGGTTAACTTCTGCTATGTTTATTATGTTGTATATTTTATTTGTAAACCAAATGACTATTATATATGTATCATCTGAAAGGAGTTCTTGTATATATATTTCAGAGAGGGGTTAATTTTGGGTTAAGTTTTGTAGCAGTTTTCTTAATTGAATGCTTAAGTATAAGATTTAGATTCTTAGTGCCTCTATATTTAGTTAATCTCTTGGATTAGTCAGCTGCTAGCTTTGGGAGCGCTACATTGTTGGTATCAGAGCTCACTATTAAATCTTACATGGGAAAAGATAGAAATAGCCAGTGTCAGTTAGTGAACTAGATTAGTTAGTTTAGATATGGGTTGGGTTTGTGAGATAAATCTTAATCACTAAAATCTATCAATAATTAAAAGATTTATTTGATCGATGGATTTCTTCGTTTGATTGTTTGTATATGCAATGAAGTAAAAAATTTAGGGTACACCAATAACTTTAGCTATTAGAAATTAGAAAGTAATTAGTCTAAAATGTGTGAACACGTAAACAATCCTATACTAGGGAAAAAAAAGTAAAATCAGTATTATTGATAAATCTTGGAAGTCACATAGAAATTTATTAAGTACCTTGACTTATACGTAGGGTCGATAATTTATAATCACATAAATGTTAATAATATTGTTGGGACTTAATAATATTTGTAAGAGTAGTTAGAATAATAGCTCAATCATCAATGTTAATAATAAAAATTGTATAATAGTAATTATAGATGATAATAATAGTAATAATAATTTTAATAAAGTAACGTTAACATTTATCGATTAGTACCATATTAAACGTAACTAAAATTTCAATAAGGATATATAACGATAAAAATAATAATTATGAGTAAATAGAAATTAATAACGCTTGTGTACGGTTAAGTTTTGTAAATTAAACTAATGAAAAATTAGGAATATATGTTTTCCGTCTTAACTAGTTAGTTAGTATAATACTTATTAGGTGTTAGACTTAAGAAAGCGAGGATATAATATATAAATTAAAAAGACTTACCTTGTTAGTAATTTTGTATCGAAATTATCTTTAGTCTAACAAATGATCCAATAAATCTCTAAAGTGAAACAAATATACGTGAAGTAGTAATAATAGTATTCAGATGCTTAGTGTAATATTAGAACTAAATAAAATAAATTTGTATATTAATAGGATCCTTCTTCGTAAATAGATTTAATCATTTTTTTTTTGAAATGGAAAATTAGTGTGACAGACTTAAACTGTTAGAATTTAAATTAGTATTATATCGAGCATAACTTAAATTAAAATCTCATTTACAAATATATAGTGATAAAATAATGATTATGATTAAATAGCAATGGAAAATTATTAGTGCTTATCTACAATTAAGTTTTGCAAAGTTAACTAATAACAAATTAGAATTATGTGTTTTGCGTTAAAACCAGATAGATAAATAAGACTTATTAAGTAAGAATAGAAGAACTTGAGGTCATATAAGGCACAAAATAAAGACTAAACTTGTTAACAATCTTATACCTAGATTATCTATAGTCCAATAAATGATTCACTAAATCACTAAATTATACCCATGAAGTGATATTTATAATACTTGAATGCTTAGTACAAAATTAGACTTAAAGGAGAATAAATTTGCCTATGAATAAGATACTTATTATTAATACCAAAATCTAAAGACTGTTGAGATATATTATAATTTTATGCAAACTCAAAATTTAGGTCATATTGAATTACCAACAACAGTATTTAACAAGATATAGTATACGGATTTAGTCTAAATAAATTAAATCTATTATATCAATCTTTACGTGAATGTAGAGCTATATTTAGAAGATTAACGCTTAGTGTACCGACTGGACAATTAACTTAAGAATAATGAAAATGATAATATAATCAAGACAATAATTTTTGATAAGATCAGCAAATAATAATCCTATATAATACTAATTTCTATAAAATTTAGAGTTATTGTAAATATCATTTGGATAATAATTATTGGATAGTAATAGCAAAACATAATTTTTATTAATAGTACAACTTAAGGATTATTTAACAATAATATAAATTTAAGGAAATAAAGTTAGATCAAATCAAATCTAGTATTAATAATAAAATTTAAACTTGGCATTACGATTAACTTTTATCTGCCTAAGAAATAAGAAATAAATGTTATAATGATAATAAAATATTAATACCAAACAACTATGAAAAATTGTTGGCGGTTATTTATTTATATCAAGTCACATAATGAAGTAAACAAATAGATACATTGAACATAATAATAGTAACATTTGGATAATGGTTATAACATTCGGTTATTCTTAAATAGTACATGAATTTAAAAGTTATTTAGTTATAATAATATAGTTTCATTTGAAATTAAAATTCGATTTCATTAAAGTAAATAAATAATAATAATGATAAATAAAATAAAATAAATTTTGATGACTAAATCGCTTAAAATGATGTGAACTATTTATATATTATGAAGTAAATTTATCAGAATTACACCAGTAGAGACAGAAGTTTAGAGACTAATTAATCTTAATAAATTAATATTTAGTTAATCCATCACTGGGGAATAGTGAGGTTGGTAATTCTGATGTGTTCGGGTGATACTTGTTACGTAGGAAGGCATTGTCAGGCGTCGCGAACCTAGACAGGGCAACTGCATTCTTGTATCACTAGGCATAGAAGGGAGACTTGCTTCTTTTAGTGGACTGATAGATCCCAAATTTTACTTAGAAACTTTATTATACAGTATCTTCTCTCTTAATTAGAACCATTATCTTATTGCAATAGAAATTAGTCAATTGAACCTAGAGCCACAAATTTTAGTTGTAGAAAGACATATAGGTTTGTGCTTTGTTTCATGTTGTTTTGCGCTTAGACAAGAGATAAGATTTTTCTTTAAGGCGGAAGTTTTGAAGACCAGAAGGATGGTTCGATTTTCGAGGGCGAAAATGAATAAGGTGGGGAGAATGTAAGGATCCTCAAGCTCGTCAACACTATTAGACAGGTCAAGAGATGATCAAGAGACGATTTACCGCTAAGAACTCGATTAATTAATATATATTTTAATTAATAGAAATTAATCTAACAACGATTTAGATACGAAACTAGTACCGTTAAATAGATCTCGAAAAGTTATGTGAAATGGACTACTCAAACGTGTCATTCGGATATCGGACGAAGAAGATATCATCAAAATTGTAAGAAGGGTAAAATTGCCTTTTCTCATCATAACCGCCTGGCTGCCCTTATCCGTTTCTCGGGTGTCTTTAACATTTTGGTCGATCTTATCTCTAGATCGAGAATATAAACTCGATTTCCTTTCTTTTCTTCTTCATTCCTTCTTTCTTCTGTTTCTTCTCTTCTCCTGTTCTCCTTCTTCTGCGAGTGATTCAGAGATCAAAAGAGAGTTTTGTGATCGGTAGAAGGTGGAGAAGATCATGCAGTAGTAGGTGGTGATGGTGATGGTGTCTGTTGTTGATTCATACTTGAAGGATGAAGTGAATTAGGATTATGGAAACGATTATTGCTTTGAAGATTTAAAAGATAAGATATAGAGCTATGGCGAGTTGAAGAATCATGGGTTTAGGTTCAATTGAAGTTCTGAAATTTTCTTGGAGATGAACTGAGAACTAGGGTTTCTGAATCGGGTTTCGAGATCCGATTAAAGATAAATTAGAAGATGAATTTGATGTTTGAGGAAGGTGATTAGAGATGGATAATGAGGGATTAAACGAATTACAGTTATGGTTGAAGTTAAAATGATAATATGGAGTTGTTCTGTGAAGCATCAATGAATTAGGGTTTATGTTCTGTTCTTCCCCAAATCAGAAGTTAGAGTTTATGCATGTTGATTTGGGTGCGAATTAGAGAAGTGTTGATTTGACGATTACTTTAGGGTTTTGCTGAGAACCAGTGATGAGGCTGATTAAGGATGGGTGTTTGGAGATTGATTAGATTAAGGTCACAGCAGCTGGAATTGATGAAGCAACAGTTCAGGGGAGGCTAATATCTGAGTAAGTTTTTATGTTGCTTAAGGATGATGTTAATAATAGGATGGGTTTAAGGATAATGTTAATAATATTGTTGTAATAATCTGGATGAGTGAGTGATTTCAAGACATGAGATTGAGTAACTGTGGTTAATGGATTGAGATAACAAATGAAGTTGCAGGGTTGTTGTTTAAGTCAAGTAGTTGCAGTTAAGGGATTTGGTAGATGAATTGCAGATTATGTGTATTAGAAGTAATGTTGATAATGAAATGGTTGAGCCGAGTTAACTGTGATGGCGTTGTTGTTGTGTCGAGGTGCAGGGAATGATTAAAGTTCTAGAGGGTGGCTGGTTTAAATGGTGCTACGGATATAGATTAAGTTTAATTCCGACTTACAGTTGTGGATGATATGCCTGGGATGTAAGATTTGAACTGAGTGAAGTGATAATAATGTTGTTGTTGAAGTTCAGATTGAGTTACAGGAAGGTAAGTTGTAGCTAAAATTAGTGGTGGTGTTGAATGGGTTTCTCAGATGAAGTCTAGTGATGGTTGAAGTGGTGTTAGATGTGTCCAGGAACCGAACTCAGTTGAATGAGATAAAGAAAGAAATTGTTAGAGTCAATTCAAGTTGTATGAGATGTTATGTGAATGGAATGAGCTGGTATTGGAATCTGTAAGGAGAGTAGAAATTATGTAGAAATGGTAATGAGGTTTAGGTTAAGCTTAGTTTGGATGAATGAGAGATTTGAAGTAATGGAATTGGAATTGAGTCACGACTGGTACTGATGTTGTTGTGGTGATCTTCTTGTGTATCTGTTATGGAGTTATGAATGTGTAGGTGAATGTAAAAGGATTTGGGGTTACAGTGGTGGTGTGTTGAGCTGAGGTACGGTGCTACTTGAGATGAATGTATCTGTGTCTAATTTGAGAGAATAAGGTGAACTGAGAGTGAGTTGGTAGGTTAAAGAACAGTTAGATTGTTGTGAAAGCTTAAAGCTGCAATTGCAGGTAAGCTATGTTGTTTTGTTGATCAATTTTCGAGTTATAAATTAGAATGATTGAATTGATGCAACGAATAGAACTGAAGTTAGAGTTGCAGCTGTGTGAGAAGCTCTGGCATGTACAATGGCTCAAGCCAGTGTTAGTCATCCCAGTCAGATGTTTGACCAGTTTGGTTAGGTGACTCAGTTAATCTGACTGAGTCAAATGGGAACCTAACTTACCTGAATCAGTCTTATTGACTGAGTTGACCCATGCCGATTTCTGTTTGACTCGTTGACCGAGTTAACCTTTTGACTGTTGACTCTGACCGGTTGACCTGACCTTGGATGTTGACCGTTAGTTGACCCCTCTGACCGTTAGAGACCCTCAGTTGACTAGGTGGACTAGGCTTTGGTTAGTGGGCCTGTTTAGAGAACTTGGGCTTAGGACTAGTTATCTTATGTTGATGAATTGGACCCTTATGGTCTGATTTAGCCTTTGTTTTCTTCTACAAAGTTGTAGATATTCAGAAGACCATTCGAATGGACTATAGAATCAACCTAATTGGATTAGTAAACCTTGGATATACCAAAGATGGATAATAAAAGGTGTAATACCATAAATGGGCTTAGAACCGTTAGATACACTTGTATAATTCTTGTGTGAGCCATTTTGGCTAAATTCTTAGAGTTCTTGTGTGATCCATATTAACAACGATCGATTCAGAGGATGGACCAGTGGATCGTGGATCTCGAGGTAGGCGTGGCTTGTCATCAAAAGAGGTGGGAATACATTTAACTCTTTTGTAACCATTGTTGCTTCTTTTACAAAAGTTTATGCTTAACAAACTCATGCATTGTCTGTTTCTGCATTCCATGTTTTGCTTAAATTGCATTACGATAATTCTTTTGATTCTATTAATCTTTCCATGGTTTGGAAAGGACTTGTAATGTTTGTTTGTCATATGAATTGTTATGGGAAATAAGAATTTCCACTTGTGGTATATAGGATACGCTCCTTCACATTTATATCTACATGAATTCAGCTTTTATGCTTACTATGGGTCATCATTGCCGGCTAGGAATTGGTGATATCAATAGCTATTAGGTGTGTAACTGGTTGACACCATATTATACATTGTTTGAAGAAGGAGTTTTTCCATATACATGTTTGTTTACTTCAGTGACTTGGTCACTTTTTAATGTTTGGGAAAACATGTATTGTTTTCCAAATCTTGCCATGATTACTTGAAAGTTAAATGTTATTTCCACTGGGCACCCCTTTTAGGGATGATGTGCTCACCCATTCTCACTTTTAGTTTCAGAGACAGATCATAGTTGCGCAGCGGATGCTTCGAGGAGTTGAGTCCGTTATTTTGGTTAACTTCTGCTATGTTTATTATGTTGTATATTTTATTTGTAAACCAAATGACTATTATATATGTATCATCTGAAAGGAGTTCTTGTATATATATTTAAGAGAGGGGTTAATTTTGGGTTAAGTTTTGTAGTAGTTTTCTTAATTGAATGCTTAAGTATAAGATTTAGATTCTTAGTTCCTCTGTATTTAGTTAATCTCTTGGATTAGTCAGCTGCTAGCTTTGGGGGCGCTACACGTGGCTTCATGATAACAGGATCATCCCTTCAACGTATCACCAATGCATGAAAACTATACTGAATGAAGAAGTTGTTCGCATTCCCGCGTCGTTGTCTCCTTATGCACCAATTTGTGGCGTGGAGCTGTTCGATCCAAGGGAAAATTCACGATACTCACCAGGCAAGGTTCACTACACTCCACTCCATGCATGGACGTTGACTGAGGAGGAGGACAAGCTCGCATCACTAAACAAAGGGGCCAGATCTCACGGCACACCTCCACTGACGGGACATGCCAATCTTCCCTCATTAAATGGAAATTCAGCTTATCCTCATACCAAGAGGGAGCGGACTTTTGTCGCGAGTCGTGATGAAAAAGGGAAGACTATATATCGGTGCCTCTATTAGCAATTAGCAGGGGAGACTACCACCCAGTCTCTCCGCCCAATGGAATGCAATCATAATGACAAGCCACAAGAAGAAGTACCAAACGCTTCACGGCAGTTGGAAGACGGCACCAACTCCACCACAAATGAACTCGAAATTGTCAACATCGGAAGCGAAAAATCTCCGCGACCCGTCTCCATTAGCTCGGCTCTATGTGCGGATAAACGCGCAAAACTTATGAATCTTCTCAAGGAATATCAAGATGTATTCGCGTGGACATATGAGGAAATGCCTGGCTTGGATGAAAAACTGGTCACTCATCATCTACACATAATACCTAGATCCAAACCAGTCAAGCAATCTCCACGGCAGTTCAGACACCACGTGGAGGAACAAATCAAGATTGAGATTCAGAAGTTACTAGCCGCCGGTTTCATCAAACCCATTCACCATCCCACCTGATTGTCCAATGTGGTTCCTGTAAAGAAGAAAAGCGGTCAAATTAGGTGTTGTGTTGATTTTAGGGATCTGAACAAATGCTGCCCCAAGGACGATTTTCCTCTTCCCAGAACTGATATACTATTAGACGCTACCAGCGGACATGGCATGTTCTCTTTCATGGTTGGGTACAGCGGATACAATCAGATAAAGATGTATGAGCATGACGCAAGTAAGACAGCTTTTCAAACTCCTCTCGGAAACTTTTATTATACTGTGATGCCTTTCGGTTTGAAAAATGCTGGTGCTACCTACCAACGCGCCATGACTGCAATTTTCCATGATATGATGCACAAGCAAGTCGAAGATTACGTAGACATAGTGGTCAAATCAAGAACTCGAGCAGCCCACACAGAGGTCCTGTGACAAGTGTTTGAAAGGTGTCGTGAGTACAAGCTGAAAATGAACCCTTTGAAATGTGCTTTTGGTGTCTCCTCGGGCAAATTTCTGGGATTCCAGGTGACTGCCGAAGAAATAAAAGTCGACCCAGCCAAGACCCAAGCCATCCTTACGATGCCGCCTCCGCGAACTGTAAAAGAACTCCAGAGCTTCATGGGCAAGGTAAACTACATTCGGCGTTTTATACCTGGTTTATCCCAGCTTATTGCTTCATTCACCCCCTTGCTGAAGAAGGGAGCAAGTTTCGTTTGGACCGTGCTACAGCAAGAAGCATTTCAGAAGATTCAACAAATATTGTCATCGCCAGCTGTCATGAAATCTCCCATACAAGGAAGACCATTGTGCCTCTACACTGCTTCCAGCGATGCTGCTGTTGGAGCTCTCCTCGCTCAAGAAGACGATGAAGGAATTGAACACCCTATATACTATTGCAGTCGTACTTTGAGAGATGCCGAACTCAGATACCCCAAATACCCTGATTCACTCTATTCAGAAATTTAGGCATTATCTGATGTCGAACAAAGTGGTGCTGATATCTAAAGCCGATCCTGTCAAATTCTTGTCTCAAAACCGGCCTTGATAGGCAGGCCGGTTAAATGGCTCCTCCAAATGTCAGAGCTCGATATAACATGCGCTCCCCTAAGGGCTATTAAAGGACAAGCAGTAGCAGACTTACTAGCAGCTTTCCCGGGAGAAGGTACCACCGCACTGCATGAGGACCTTCCTGGGGAATTTCCAGAGATCTCTTTCGTCAAAGAAGAAGCGTGGTTACTATATTTCGACGGCTCCGCCACCCCTAATAATAATACCGTAGGTGCGGGTGTGGTTCTAGTGTCTCCAACTGGTGAAGTCTTTTCGCATTCTTTCAAACTAGACTTTCAGTGCGCCAACAATTCAGCAGAATATGAAGCCTTTCTCATAGGATTGTCGCTGGCCAAACGAGCATGAGCCACGCACCTGGAAGTAAGAGGCAACTCTGAATTATTGGTTAACCAGATGAATGGAGTGTACGCACTAAAAGAGGTAACACTGGCCCTGTATAGATCTGAGGCGCAAAAGTTATTGAATTACTTCGCTGATGCGACCATAACTCATATCGGTCGAAACAACAACAAACACGCCGATTGCCTAGCCACATTAGCCTCGAAGCTGCAATTAGAAGGTTTGGAAGAGACTTTGACGGTGAGGAGACAGACCGTGGCATCGACATGGCTTTTGCAGTCTAAGGATACTGAAGCCAATTATTGGAGGAACCCGATTATTCAAGAGCTTAACAGTTCGCTTTCCCAAGGAAAAGTTAGTCTCAAAACCCTATAAAACTTCTTCATGCTTCACGGGATGCTATATCATCGAAACCCAGATGGATACCTATCGAGATGTCTCGTAGATAAAGAAGCACAGCTACAGCTTAACCATGTCCACGGTGAAATTTGTGGACAAACGTTGGTGGTAACTCTTTACCTTCGTCTTCAACGCCTTGGCTACTACTGGACGGATATGGAGACTCAATCTCGATCGCTCCAAGGGTCTTGCTCCAATTGTCAAGCACCGCCACATCAATTGGAAGTCTTTAACATTGGCCACGCTGGGGACTGGCGAGAGCCATACATCAGTTACCTCCGCGACGGTGTACTCCCTACCAATAAGAAGGATGCAGCCAAGATGAAGCAAAGAGCCAAAATATTTGTATTTCATGAAAGAACCCTATACCGTAAAATCTTTGGAGGTGATCTGCTATGATGCCTGGCAAAGGCGGAAATCCCAATTATGTTGAAGGAGACGCATGAAGGTGAACACCAAGGGAATAAGAAACTATTTCTCCAGATACATGAGAAATATTACTGGCCAACTATGGAAGACGATGCAGCGGCGTTTGTTCAAAAGTGCCACGAATGTCAAATTCACGGGAACCTCATCCACGTACCTTCTGCTCCCCTGCACTCGGTAAGTAGTCCGTGGCCATTTTACAGCTGGGGACTTGACATCATTGGGAAGATCAATCTGCCATCGTCAAAGCAGCATGAGTATATCATAACCGCAACGGAGTACTTTACTAAATGGGTTGAAGCTATTCCTCTGCGAGGGACTACTGTAGCGACGATTGCAGCATTTATTAAGGAATACATCATTTGTCGGTTTGGCATGCCTAAGCACATCATTACTGATAATGGCACTCCCTTCGCCAACAAGCAAGTACAAGAGTTACTCGAAGAATATGGAATTAAGCAAGTCTTCTCTACTCCTTACTACCCCCAAGGGAATGGGCAAGCCGAGAGCACTAACAAGACTTTAATTCGAATTCTCAGCAGAACAGTACATAATAATCCTCGAACGTGGCACGAATAACTGCCCATGGCACTATGGGCATATCAGGCGGCACCTAGAAGCTCTATTGGCGTCTCTCCCTATTCACTTGTTTATAACACAGATGCAATTCTCTCGGCAGAGATTAAAATTCCGTCGACGAGGATTGCAGCGGCGAGTGGAGTTCAATGGAATGAGACCGAAGCATCGAGTGCCAGAATAGCGGAGTTAGATACTCTGGACTCCAAGAGAACTAAAGCAGAAGAGCATGCTCAGGCGTACAGAAATAGGGTCTCCAGAGCATACGATAAAGCTGTAAAACCTCGAACTTTCCAAATAGGAGATTTGGTACTGAAGACTGCTAAGCACATTCAGCAAAACATGTCCGCACCAAAGTTTTCCCAAAAATGGGAAGGTCCTTATGTGGTAACCAAGGCGTATAACAGTGGGTACTACAAGATTGTCAAAGAGGATGGAGGCAAATTGGAAGCGGTCATCAATGGAAAATGGCTCAAGGCATACTACGCCTGACCATCACTCCATCCCTTTCCGTTTCATAGCACGACCAGCCAGGCATTTTTCGTTTCTCTCACATCTAAGTTATCAAAATTTCATTTAGTCAGGACATATTAATGAAAATTCCGTTTGCCTTTTTTTAAAACCCAATACAATTCAAAAAAAAAAAGTTGAAAACCCAAAAGAGCCATCAGGCGTTCTCATGACTGCATAATAAGAATGGCTCAGAAAAGACCATCCAATAAGTTGTAGTTCCTTGAAAGCATCATCTTCAACCTATCTTGATACCTTTCAGTCCTACTCTTCAAGTTCTGGATCGCCTGTTCCACCTTTTCAGATTCAGCAGTCAGAGCCTTCTCCTCTTCCAAAATAGCCTTGGTGGCAGGAATGACATTAGCAAGGATGCCGGCTCGATCAACTTTGAAAATGTCGAGACGGTGCCGCAGCCAACCCACATTAAATTCCAGGGATTCACAGGTAGATACCTTGTTCTCCTACTTTTCAACAGTTGATTCAACGACATCGCGAATGGATGTGCCTTCCATTTCGACAATCATAGGCAGGAGGAAGTTCACCGTGGTAACTAAAGCAAACGAGTAATGCCGCACCACGTTCCTAGTGGCAATGTGGCCATATCTTCTCCATATTTTTGTGTACAAAGCCACGAATTCTTTCCGCACTAGGAATTCATCAACACTTCGGTAACTAGAAGATAAACATTTCATGTGAATATCAAATAGCAAGCCTGCATTGGGGTATTCGTAGCAGGAAATACCCAAATCAGCGTTTTCCAGGTCTGCAGCAGTCGGCGTATTTGAGCTTGAAGGAAGAGGAGTGGCCAGATCATCGTCCTCAACCACGGTCACACATGTTCCAGCTGGGTACCTCTACACAAAACATAAAATCTCACTTTGTTACCTACCAGTGGTGGCAAGCAAATATCTATTCGTCAGTAAAAGGCATACCGGTATGATCTTTTTAACTCGGATGATCCGGACGGGGGAGTTGTCGCAAGACCCAGTAATCTGCCCACTCTAAAAAAAACAGCAGTATTATGAGGAAAAAAAGAATCATCACTTCAAAATCAGGAGTTAATTAGAGTCATACTCTGGATACAAGCCGCCTGCGTTTGGCCGAAGAGTCTGGCCGGCTTGAAGATGACTCACTTCTGTTCGACATGATGAAGAGATATGAATTCAACAAGAAGGGTCTTTTTTCTGAACTGGGGAGGACAGTCTAGTTCACCTGCATATATATGGAGGAAACCCTAAGGAGAAACGGATGATGAACAACCACAACGGGACTTATCCGATAGTCAAGGATTCAACTTCGACCGAGTAATGTTTCTCATCGAAACCCTAATGAAGACCGGGAGAAAACGGCAAGATAGTCAAAGGAAGGATGCGTTTCCCCATCTTGAAGCCCTGGCATAAGCACATCCTGAAGATATGAGGCGGCCACTTCCCTGGTAATGTTTACTTACTCTGGCCTGACCATTTTCCCGCTTGACTGTCACCATCTAATGCTTACCCCGCAACAATGTCACTGTTGCGTGCTAAGCAGGGGACTTAATGTTGATGGTGGTTTTTAGTTCAGGGCTAAAATTGTAAAACCCTGCATTTATTATGCTGTCATTCTGCAAAGAGACAGAGCCATGTAAAAGTGATGAGTACACAACCTCTTCATTTACGTATTAATTGAGCAATTCAATATGTTTACATGAAATTTATCCAGAATGGTGCATGTAGCAACAATCCCAGATATTCTGTAAATTTCGACATCCTGCCTGTATTATTCATTAATATAGGACTCACTGAATACTTTCTATGCTGTGTTCCACGACTGAACCCTTAATATTGATATGGCATGAAAATTAGTGTTCACTCGCAGCTGAGTAGCATAAATTTCCCGAAGTATCAAGGTTGAGGTTTGCATAAAAGTATTCAGTCAGAAAACATGCTGCTCTCTGGCAATAAATAACTCTGTGTCAACACGCAGAATCCAATTAATTTTGTGATAGTTCACAAGATTCAATATCAACCTAATTAATTTTCAAAAATTAGGTTTTTTACGCCCTGCGCAGTATATCAGACCCTACTGGTCGAAACTAAACCTAGGCAAACTAGGCAATTGATCCGCCATGGATTAGTAGGTGCAAATTCCTACCCAAAATCAGAAAACAAGGAATAAAAGAGGAACCGCGGAAAATAGGAGCAGCAACAAAGGGAGGTGTGGCCGTGCCATAGGCCAGCCGGCGCCACCTGTAGATGGCCACGCCCCCATGCTGCTTGCCGGCCCTCCTCTTTCCTATCGGCCAATCAGGTCGCTTTAAATGCGCCACGCGCACTAAAGATGTGGCCACGCCCTATGTTTGGCCGGCCCCTTTTCTATTGACCAATCAGGTCGTTCTAAACCCACCACGCACATAAAAAGGCCAAACCATGCCAAACGCGTCATGCCATGCCAACGTGCTAATCGGCATGCCAACATGCCACTCCGTCGCAGTAACATGCCAGCGTGCCACAAATGGCGCAGCTACGTGCTAACCCACTTTCTATTCGTGGCCAACACCATAACGGACTTCAATCAGGGTATTCTAATCAGAAGCACGACTTTTGCTTTAGCGGCACTATTCGAAACCCTAATTTCCAGTCGTGGCCCAAATTACGTCACTTTGGCCCCACAACATGTCACGAGTCATGCGGACCCAGGAAACCCTAAAAATGGCGCCATGCTATGGCCACCCATGGCTATCCTTGTGCCTGTGGTCGTTCCCACATTATGGCCTTGCCATAATTCCTTTGGCGCGGCCATGGCACCATCTGCACAAAGAATGTCACCGTGCCACGGCCACATGCCACACGCGCTAATTAGGGTTTTGGCATGCCAAATCCTAATTTAAGTCAGGTTACTACGCCAACCATGCCAAATAATGCTACCTAGGGCATTAAGTTTGATGTGGCAACTAGAGCCAATATTGCCAAGCCATATTTGGATTCAACACTAATATGCCAAGATATAACGATCGCGGCTACGCCAGGCGCTATTCGCGCCACTATGCCACTGGCATGTGCCGATCGTGCCACCATGCCACTATGCCATCACCAATTGCCAACGGAATGTGGCCATAATCAACGACCACCTTCTCTAATGAATTACAATCTCAGCCGTCCAAATTCACCACGGAATTGATCGGCCTATGGTAAGTCTTAAGTGACCAACCAAGACTAACCTAATAGCGTCACACGCCATTCTCCTGCGGAAAGTCTCCTGACTTACTTGCCACACATGGCTATCCGCCACCTAGCTGGCGTACAATTAATCAGAATAACTAGGTCTTGCATACGAGACCCACTCAGCAATCTGCTACATATTTTCCACGAAAATACTCGAGACATCAAACATGTCACAAACTGGGGGATACTCATCAGGGTATTGGTCTGGTGGTTTACAACGTGCGGCGTGCAACACGCCCATTATAAGAAAGTGTCAGGAAAGCGGGCAGTTAGTGACGGCAAGAAGTAGTGGGTGTAAACTAACCCGTTTCCTTCATAGTGGGGACGTGGTTTCTAGCATTTACACATTACCCCACTTCTCCATCACTCAGCTACCCCCACTTCCTACGAGATCAGGGTGCGTTCAATAATGACTTGTATAAATAGGTTTCTACCTATTTCGACCAAACAACAGAGTTTTGGTTAACAACAACACAGTATCCAGAAAAACACAAAAGAACTGATAGCTTACATTTCGCAAGCCAGTTTCAAATTCTGATACAAGTCATAAATAGCCATACCTTCAGAATTAACCATTCTGGTCTCAACACCTTCTTTGCTTCCCTCCCTAAGACCAACCCTTCACTTTCACTTTGTGACCGAAGCAAGACTGGAACGGCCATTTCTTGGTTTAGGCCAGGATTGTACAGATTGATCTCTCGAATCTAAAGTACTCCCGTGCAGTGCATTTGTTTAGGTCTAAATTCGTTTCTCATCAACACACCAAAATTTACCAAAACCAACAGAAACAGTTTTTACCCCAAAACAACACGATAATAGAATCTAACAAAGCAAGAATAAAGCAAAAAGTAAAAAGAAAACAACTAAAATCGTCCGCTGCTCCCCGGCAGCGGCGCCAAAATTTGATGCGTGTCGTAACCACAACAAATTAATTAATATTTTTCCACCTAATTAACAAGTAATATAGTGTAGTCAAGTTCGTTCCCACGAGGAGCAAGAGATTTTTAGTTGTAAAGTTGTCACAAAAAGGGGGTTTTCTTGTTTTAAGTTTGCAAAAAGAAAGTAAACAAAGTAATCAAAAGTTTAAGTTGAAATCAATAAGAGAGATTAGATCAAGGAATCGTTCTTCGTTGCAAAACAATGATTCAAGTTATGTTCTTTTCCATTTTTTATTAGTCACAGATTATCACCAACCGTAAGTATAGCAGCTAGATCAGTGCTAACCCCTAAATTCCTTGTATCATCGGATACGGAAGTTCTCGACTACCGGATTCTATTTACCAAACCACCTAGTATTAGATCACTCAAGATGTAATTTAGTTAAACGCATTAAGATTTATGAATTTATTAGGTTGATATTAGTAGTTAGACTCTTAGATCAAGGTCTACTTGCTAACGTTGTTTTCACACACAATTGCTCCACGGAATCCCTCCGCAAGGTCTCGTGTTTTCTACTTATGTAAATAGTCAAGAAACGATTACTTATCCCCTAACTTTCACTAGCTTTAGATCAATTAACAAATCAATTTAGTTGCGCACCTAAACGACCTATCAATCAAGCATAAACATTCTTATTAGCAAAAACAAACGATAAATATGTGAAAACTTCAAAGTAGATTTAAAACAAAACTCAAATCATGTTAAGAACTAGGAATTCATCCTCAATCAATAAGAAAATTAGCTACTCATGTTTTTGAAATTCACACAAATAATTAAAAGGAGAATTTTTGAAGTTCACACAAATAATTAAAAGAAGAATTTTGAAAAGCAAGCAAAAACACAAGTGTTGTGTGTGTAAAGGTGTAAAAGTGTGTATAAAAAAGTAGAGAACTTCTCTATTTATAGGCTTCAATTTGCTAGCAATCCTCTTAGAAATAGACTCCCGTTCCTTAAGCAATTCAATTTCCAAGTCCAAGCTTTTCTCAAATTCTTTCATCTTCACTTTCCAAATTCAAGCCAAATTTTTCATCCAATTCCAAGTCTAAGTCTTCGTACCATGAGAAATACTCAATGTAAAATTCTGCACAAAATTGGGTCACCGGAATAATCCTGGTTCCACCGGAAATCGGCCAGTAAATTGCATGCCGGTCACTGGTATCTTCGTCTCTGATAAAGGAATATTCCGTCAAGATACCGTTAACGTTAACGGTCAAATAAGTCAAACCGTCAGTCAATGGGCCAAGGAAGAAAGAGTGAATCAGCCGAGTTAGCTATCTGACTTGGTCTTATAGATCTTACTCAGTTGAGTTATAGGAGTGGATCGGTCATCGACAGCTACCGAGTTAACTCGCCAGTAGAGAAAAACGGCCTAGTTTCGTCTGTTTTACAGGACATTCCAGCCATTGTTTCAGGCCATTCTTTCTTCATTCCCTGTATCAATCCTACACATACATCTAACTCATTTTGCAGCAGCAACAGCATCATACTCTTTTAACAGCAACTCAGTCTTGAATCAGCAGCAACAGAAACTTCAATTCATTACCAGGTCTTCCCTTAACAGCATACCCATTTCTCTGTTCAATCTCCATATATTTCGCACGGCTGAGTTGAATCTCACGGTACCAGCAAATCAATCCAAACAACACCTCAGACCACTACCCATCTCTGTTGTGCTCTTCTTTATCTCCAAAACCAACAGCAGCAGCAGCAGCTATTCTTCCCTGAATTTCATTCGACTGAAACTCTAATTCTTTCACAATCAGCCACAAACCCAACTCGAATCTTCAAATTTCACTTCGATCTCCTCCATCAATCACAGACCCATTTAATTCATCTTCTACAGATCAACCATCAATATATGTTTCTCAAATTCACAGCAGAACTCAAACCTTGACTGACCTGTACCCATCTTCCTTAGCTTCTGAAATCATCAAGAACACTAACAGCTACATCCATTCTCTGAAATCTCAGATTCAAAAGCAAAACCCCAATTTCTTCAAACCCTAACTCTGAAATTATCAAATTCTCTCAAATTATTCCTCAATATCTCCTTCCCTCGGCTGTTTCAATACATCACCATATAAAATCCTAGCTTCATTAACCCTTGATTATCACCAACAGAGACCATCACAACTCTCAATTTCTCGGTTTCAGCAGCAGCTGCGCTGCTTTTCTCTTCTCAGTTTCTGGGATGGAATGAATGAAAATGATTGAGAAGATTACTCTTCTCGATTTAGGGTTGTAGAGTTTGGGGTTGGATGGTTACACCCAGGGATAGGGACCACCCCACTCATTAGATAAGGGCCATCCTGATTGGCAACCCCTTAACTACAGCTGGCCTGTTTTTTTAATATTCCTCCACATAGAGTAGTTGCCCCTTAATCTTGGCTCAGCTCCCAATAGTATTTGTATGTGAAATGACAATTTTTCCTTCTTTCTCAATTTTGGATGATTTCTTCTTCTTTTCTTCCACATGACTCCAAAGTACCTAGTAACTCAAAAACTCACGTAAAATACATAATTTACAAGAAAAATAGCAAAGAAAACATAACCAATAAATAGTAAATCAGGGTGTATTTTACACCTATCAGTATCCACATACCTTTTGTTGATGAAGTTCCTACAAGCTCCTCGGTAGATCTTCGTCTTCAATTGGTGAACACCGTGAAGTCTAAAAGCTCAACTACACATTCTATCATAATCCGAGACATAGCTATAAGTAGACTAGAAATCAAGTATATAGTTTTGGTCAACTAAACTTGACAAACAAGCTTGAGATAGCAACGCTTGCGAGTTCGACCGAGCAGTGCTCTAACAATCTCCTCCTTTGTCAATTTTAGTGACAAAACTATCAATACATATGGATTACAAAATAAATAAACTTTATACCTTTTCATCCATCATGCTTGATTTCCTTGGCTCTTCAACATTCCTTGAATTCTTCGCTACTCCAAGTACTCCAGCGATTCTGAACGTGTTCAACTCAACATCATTGTTATTGAAGATCCGTATCCATAACAATAAGAAAACAGATGTTCTTAATCATTGTTATACAGTGTCATAGTATTATTATATCGATTCAAAGTCCAATTGCATCATAACATTGAAATAATACTATGGTGATATGTATCACTCCCCCTTAGTCAATACTTCCATCTCACAATGAAAACCACTCCCCCTTTCATAATGATCCGTAAACCATATGTATGTAGTGTGAAATACAAAATAATTCTCCCCCTTTTTGTCAATATAAATTGGCAAAGGTACAAAAACTACGAGATCATAATGAAATTCTCAAAGAGATAATTCATGACTAAAAGAGAACATATCAACTTTGTTTCAATGATTTCACATAGTCGAAACTTAGTGTATTCATCAAGGAGTTTATAAAGATACAAGATAGCTCCTACAATATTCCACAGCCGCACTCCCCACAAAGATATGGAAATTACTCTCCCCCATTTGATGTCATTCCCAAGATAACAACATGAGCGACCTTACTTTTACAAGAAAAGAAGGATTTCTTTGGACGTTAACAAATCACATGGATTTGTATCCAGTAAACTCGAATAAATTAACCACAAGGAGACCTTATTGATTAATTTAATCGGAAACGCTCAACATAAGAAAACTTACGGAGCCATACAATACTTTCACATAAAAGTGGATTAGGGAAAGATCAATACTGTGGAATTTTTCAAAAGTTCATTCCATCTTTTATCAATATTTGCATAAAGACATAATAGACTTAACTTTTGAGCAATTATGAGACACTAGCATAGCTCACGAACGTAAAGGCATACATCTCATAAGCAATTGCACTATATAAAATCAAAGATTAAATACTGCAAAAATCATCTTCCAAATAACTTAGAATTCAAATAAATAAATCTAAAAACATTGCAAAATGAAGATCGTTGAAATAGCTATGTGTAATCACAATATTTGCTATCCCAAACCCTAATTATCCTTCTTAAACAGAAGAATAAATTCTCATAAGAAGTTTCCTAGACAAAATAATGACAAGAGATAAGGAAGCTAATCATCATCATCGGAATCCATCCAAGAGGCTTGAACTTTATCCATTTCTTCCTTGATATCGGGGAATTTTGTAGTCATCCCACATAATTTTTCTTGCACACATTTTACCTTGGAATTGACCTTACAAACACCCTTGTGAATTTGTTGAAGAAGATCCAAGGTGGTAGGATCACAAGAACCGTCAAGAGTATCACATATTTGTCTTTTGTAGAAATTCGTCTTCATACGTTTGATAATACATGGACGAACTAGTTTGGGAGTTCCGATAGAGTTTCCAATGGGAGCAATGGAATGTGCACTACATATTTTCCCAATTAAGCATGGAAAGCCTAACTTCTTGTTGGATGACGTCATCTAGACCATTTAAAGAATGATGAATCCACAAATATCAAGACCTTGAGCATCCATTTCAAGGAAATAGACCATCTCCGCAAATTCACGACTCCACCGAGAGTTCTCAATCGTGGAGGGACAAAGAATAGAAATGCCAAGTTTTCCGAAGATCCTCAAAGCAATACTAAGATCTTGGGTAGGAAATTTCCCTTCTATCCAATCAACATTCTTGCTACAAAGACCATTGGAAATGGCTTGACACGATGGCCTTTCTCCTTTTGGTCTAGGGAGATAAGAATTACCCAAAGGAATTTTGGTAATCTTTGAAATCAACTCTCTATCAACTAGAATCGCTTTCCTATTTATCATAGTCTTGAAAACCAAGTTATCAAGATTAACATCATGGATGTTAGCATAAAAGATTCTTGTGAGAGTGTCAAATCCTTCACCAAGACCGTTGAAGATGTTACCCAGATTATACTTCTCAAAACACATCAAATCATCTTTATGACCACTTTTCTCTACCAATTTCTTCTCTAGTATGAATCCACTAGAAGAAATCTTTTCAAAGGTCTTACTACTAGAATCATTGATGAAAACAATTCTAATAGAGTCTTGGTCACTTGGAATAATATTACTTGAGAGAAAGGAAGAACCAAGACCTTTAGGAATTTTCCTTGGTTTCTTATCATCACCATTAGACCTTCCCATTATAGCAAAAAAATACAATTGAGAGAAGAAAACAAGATAAGAAACTTACTTGATGAACTTCCTTGTAGAAATTTCTTCCTTCACCCCTTTTTATTTGGCCTCCAATTAGACTTTAATGGAGATGGTACGCGAACCCTAGAATAACCCTTGTTCACGTACGCGGACGAAGTGAGGAAGAAGAAGGGTACACGTACCGTAACCTTTATATCCCCTTTAGAGGGCTTGGACTCGTGCAGGTACCATGGCCCATAAAAGGAAAGCAGGATTCCTAGATGTTTTAAACAACCAAGATCAAATCCTGAACCATGAGGTTCGCACACTGATAGAATTTTTATATCCGAGTGACAGGAAAAACAATTTTATCCTTAGCTCAATGAACAGTTAAAAAAACATTTAGAGCACAAGAATAATTAATATTTTTATCACGTCATAGTGTGGAAAATAAGACAGTAGGAGACTACATGACATTATTTATCTTCAGGTGTGCAAAAATATTATGTCATAGAAGGTGTGAAACAATTGGAGTTTCCTCAACACATTGAATACATTCAATTGCCATAATCTTTATGCCTAGAGCTTTTATAAACTAAAAATAGTTTACTCCTTTTAAAAAGAACTAACCCAAAAGTAATACAAAATCACACACCTAATCGAACTGTTTCTTGCCCCATCTCAAGCTATATACAGATGGGGTGGAGCCAAATCTTGTTACCAAGAGGCTAGATGGGAAGGAGACTGCTTACGCACTATCTCAGGTTGATATTTGTGATATGTACCAGTGGTATAATCATAGTAATGATGATACATATGGTTAGTTGATCTTTTTGACTCCTCTTTCTTATGATTAATGGGTGAAACTTTCGAAATATTTGGAACTTGCAACAAACTCAGCAGAGATCTTTTTATCGATTTTACATGAGTTGTTGACAAGATCATATTTCACATCATGAGTACATGACTTGACATAATAGGAACTGGCACCAGGAAAACCTTTTTCCTTAACCAAATAAAGTCGCTCGAAGAATTTAAAGGTATCTTCAAAAGCTGTAAATAGATCTTTGTCGATAGATCCATCATGATTGTATTCCTCAAATATAATGAGTAACAATCTAGTGAGGTTCCATATCCTTGAGCTTTAATTCACACATTTCTTGCAACGACTTTTCCGCTAAGATTTTTGTCTTAGTTGATTCGAGATTATCTTGAGACACAAGAAGTCTTGTAGAAAATAATCTTTGAACAACCTTTAAGGATTTCTGATATACGTCACAGATGCACAAAACAAGTTTCCCAAAGTGATTTCCCATTAGGAGAATTTTTAGGATCAAACAAACACAAACTTATCAGGTTTATCGTGTTTGCCATCTCTGATACCAATTGAAAAAGCGGGGGTATAACAACCACACCTAATAATTCGTTCGGAAATTTGTATGAACTAAACTCCAATATAATTCCGAGAGCACCAACTTAAAAGTAGGACTCAATCAAGAAATATATCAAAGAGCTTTATCTCTATCGAACAGATAGAAATCCGTGAGCCTGATTGATATGAGAAATAACTTGGACGGTACCAAAGACCAATGCCCAAGTGTCAATCAAGTTATATCCAACAAACAAGGTCAGATTTATCAACTGATTGAACTACGCACAACCTGTGATATTTCAATTATATAAACAAATATAACGCGGAAAACAAATAACACAGATACCAGAAATTTTGTTAACGAGGAAATCGCAAATGCAGAAAAACCCCGGGACCTAGTCCAGCTTTGAACACCACACTGTATTAAGCCGCTACAGACACTAGCCTACTACAAGTTAACTTCGGACTAGAATGTAGTTGATCCCTAACCAAGTCTCACACCGATTAAGGTACATTCGCGTTCCTTACGCCTTTAGAACCACGCCGAATTCTGCGCACTTGATTCCCTTAGCTGATCTCACCCACAAATAAGAGTTGCTATGACCCAAAGTCAAAGACTTATAAACAAATATGTCTCCCACAGATATGTCTATTCTTTAATCGGTTTTTGTTCCGTCTTTTGATAAAAATCAAGGTGAACAGGAACCAATTGATAATCCGATCTTATACTCCCGAAGAGTAGCCTAAAAATATCAATCACCTCACAATAACCCAACTGATTAACAGAAAAAGTTATTGCGTAATCACAAGAGTCTGAGACAAAGAACTATTGTGATTACTTTTTATATCTTACCTATCGGAGATAAATCTCGAGTAAATCTCAGAGAAGATAAAACTCAATACGATAGAACAAGTAAGATCATAATACGCAACTACAGAGAAAATAGTTGGATCTAGCTTTACGAATCCCAAGTGAAGTCTTCAAGTCGTTAACCTAATATGGTTTTGGAAAAACCTAGGTTAAAGGGGAATAAACTCTAGTTTTCAACTAGGACACATGAAAGTGTCGGGATTAGGTTTTCCAGTTGCTGAAGCTCTCCCTTATATATACTTTCAAATCAAGGTTGCTTACAATCAAAGCTAAGATAGCTTAGTAACAAAGCATTCAATATTCACCATTAGATGAACTCCAGATTTAAGAGTCAAGCTAAGTCTGCTTAGAAATTAAGCAATCAATCTCCACCGTTAGATGGTCTTAGCATGTTACACACAAATGAAATATACTTATATTTAGATATGGGTAACCATACCTAAACGTGTACATTAAGTTGGCTCGATAACAGTTAACCGAAGTTAGCCATATGAATACTTTTGTCTTAACCATATTCATCTAACACATCTAGATCAAATATGATGATCAATCAATCATGAAAGATAATCAAATGAATTTAATTTTGTTTCAACTAGAGTTGTTCAATTATTCACTATCTCATAGAAATATATATGAACAAATTGAAACAAAATCGGATTGATTCGTAATCGTACAAAGTACTTATACAAGAATCAATTCATGAACATTAAGCCACGGTTTGCAAAGTTAATTTGCATTCCTTAAATCATAAATGTTTTAGTTCATGCGTATGAGAATCATACATAACCGATTTTATAACTTAACCACTGAGTTCGAAAACTAGGTACGCGAACAGCAGCTCCATACCTTGGCCTAGTCAAGACGTTCGCAAACCCGATTCGCGAACAACTGTTCCGGATCCAACTCAGGTAAACCCGTTCGCATACTAGGTACGCAAACAAGAGTTCCGGACCTTCTCAGGTAAATACGTTCGCATACTAGGTACGCAAACAAGAGTTCTGGACCTGAATCATTACAAAACAGTTCGCATACTAGGTATGCAAACCGTGTTGCATCCAGACATGGGTTATTGTTCTAAACTCTCATTTCAATCATTGAAACATCCTTGGAGGACGACAATGGTAATCTCACACATACCATTAGCTTCAAGTAATTTTCAAGTGATCGAATGATCAATGAGAACTTCCCAAGCTAACATCAAATGACTGCCTCACACAAATCATGTAAGATGTTCAAGGTAATTTTCACATGATCATCTTTTGACTTAATATTTAGTTTCCAACAAATAAATTGTTTCCAACTAAACTCGTTAAGAATATGATAAACATAGTTAAAGCAAAAAGTTTCCACCACATATTTTGAGAAATAAATAAGCGAGATAAACTCAGCTCGAAATATCAAATGTGTATAATGTAAAAGTCTATATAGCTATACGATTTAGTCTCATTAGAAGATAGAATAGAATAAACTTCTGAGTGATAGATAAGTTTTAGTCTCCACATACCTTTTATTGATGAAGTTCCTCCAAGCTCCTCAGTAGATCTTCGTCTTCAATTGGTGAACGACGTGAAGTCTTAAGATCAACTACACATTCTATCATAATCCGAGACATAGCTATAAGTAGAGTAGAAATCAAGTATATAGTTTTAATCAACTAAACTTGACAAACAAGCTTGAGATAGCAACGCTTGCGAGTTCAACTTGCTAGTAACGCTTGGGTTTTGATCAAGATTTAATCTCCGAACTCATAAATATTCCTCTTGGTAATTTTCAACTTCCAAGACCCAAAGAAGAAAAACCATCGCTTGAAACCATTTCTCTTGAGCTTTGTGGAAATTATGTTGGTTGGAAAGATGGAAATCTTCCTACATCAGAGCTTAGCATGCCTCTTAAAGTTTTTGGTAAGTTGGGTATCCCCAACATTTGTCCATCCACAATTGGAGATGCATATTGGAGTCATGATTTTGCAGAGTTAGTTTATTTTCTTAAAATAGGGACTCAAAATCTTGACATATGTGGGTTGATCATTTCTCAAATGGTATCAATGATGGTATCCAAGAAGATATTGGGGTTTCCGTGTCTCATTGGACGCATTTGTGAAGAATTCGACATTGATCCAATTGGGAACTTCACTGGAGCTCCCACTCTAGTTCGTGAAAGTACATTCAAACGTATGAAAACGAATGAGAACAAAAGGAAAATGGCTTCTTTTTCGCCTCTTGACGGTTCTTGTGATCCAACAACCTTGAGTCTTCTTCAACGAATTCTCAAGGATATTTGCAAGATTAACTCCAAGGTAAAAGGTATGCAAAAACAATTATGTGTGATTGCTACAAAATTTCCCGACATCAAGGACGAAATAGACAAGATTCAAGCTTCTATGGGTGATTCCGACGATGAAGAACATGAATAATCCTTTGACTAATTTTTTTTTCTTATCTAGGAAACTTCTTTTGAGGATTTTATTCTTGGGAATGATTGCTAGGGTTTGGTATAGCAAAGATTATGATTACACATAGCTATTTCCAACGTTTTTCATCTTGCATGTTTTTAGATTTATTTATTTAAATTCTAGAGTTGTTGGAAGATGAATTTGCAGTATGTAATCATTATTGGTTTAATTATTGCAAAAAATTTATGAAATATTGTGCCTTTACATTCTCGTGAATTGAGCTAATATTTCATATATGCTCAGAAGTTAAATTTATTATGTTTTTATAAACAAGAAAATAGAACAAACTCTTTGAGATTTTTCTCGCAGTATTGATCTTTTTGTGATCACACTTTCGTGTTTTGCTGCTTGACACACTCCGTAAGATTCTCTTATGTTGAGTAAAATCGAGTAAAATTGTCTCGTAGTTCTTAACTGGCCTTGAGATTAATTTATGTCGATACTATGGATACAAATCCTTGTGATTTGTTAATGTCCGCCAAATCCTTCTTTTTCACAAAATTAAGGTCACCCATGTTGTTCTCTTGAGAATGACATTTTATGAGGGAGAGTTCTTAAATGAAATTGTGCTTAATTGTTATATCTTTGTGGGGAGTGTGGCTGTGGAATTATAATGGGGGTGCTTGTATCTTTTTAATCTCCTAGGATGAGCGCTAAGTATTTATTATTATGTGATATCATATAAAATAAGTTGATATGAGGAGTTACATTTTAACCATGTTATTATGTAGTATCTCCATCTTCCTTAAATCTTGAGATATCTTTTGGTTGTATTCATTATGATCCCACAATTTTCGTACCTTTGTTAATTTTATTGATAAAAAGGGGGAGAATTATTTAGTAGTTTCGTACTACATGCATATGGTTTACGGATCATTATGTAAGGGGGAGTGAATCATTTAAGCAATAGGTTTACCTATTAAACAAAAGATGTAAGTATTGATTAAAGGGGAGAAACATATCACCGTAGTATTATGTCAGAGTTGAGATACAGTTGAACTTTGGAGACAAAATAAAATACTATGTTTCTGTATAACAACAATTTGGAATATTTATTTTGAAAGTTGTTATCGCTATGGAATCGGTTCTTCAATAACAACGATGCTGAGTTGAACACGTTCGGAATTATTGCAACTTAGAACAACGAAGAGTTCAAGCAGAGTTGAAGAAACCAAGGAAATCAAGGCATGATGGATTGAGGAGTTTTTCAAACTGTATTTTGTTATCCATATGTATTAATAGTTTTGTCACTAAAATTGACAAAGGGGAATATTGTTAGGGCATTGCTCGGTCGAACTCACAAGTGTTGCTATATCAAGCTTGTTGTCAAATTTAGTTGTCAAAACTATATCTTGATTTCTAGTCTACAATTAGTTAAGTCTCGGTCTAGGATAAAGGTAGTTGAGAAATGAGCCAGTCATCATTTGCGTTCTACCATTTGAAGGAGAAGATCAACCGAAGCTTTTGGAGAACTTCATCAATAAAAGGTGTATGAAGACTGAATCACCTATTTCTCAAGTTATATTCACCTTTCTATCTTTGAGACGATTGTCGCATAGCTAATTAGACTAGCTTGCATAGACAAGAATTTCGAGTCGAGAACTATTTATTTAGTTTACTAATTTTTCGAAATATAATGACTAAGCTTAATGAATATTTGTTCATACTTGATCAAATTCGGTGGAGAACAATTTATTATTCAGAACCAAATCATGATTCAAGTTTACCAATTAAAAATATACTAACAGTGATATGTGTCATTGATATTATTCAGGAATTTTTCGAATTGATTTAGAGAAATATAGAACTACTATATTTGGAATACAAGACAGTGTTATCAGTCTTACAAACTGGGAAAGCTGTTATATGTCTGAAGCCGTATTATATGTATTCGTACACGTAGCGGAGTAGCTATATATCGACTTTCAGATTTGTGTGATATGCATATTCGTATTTACATCATGGGAAAATCTGTTTGTTTCGTGATACGGATAGATATGTATTTTTATACAAACCATTTTGGAACTGTGGTAAGGGAACCGGGTTAAAATAATCAAACCGGTATGCGAGCCAAAACAGTTATATGTTCTAGAAGCAGTTAAGTACCCAAACCGATACGTGAACTGAAAATGTTCTGTTAACTCCAGAACCGGTTGAAAAAGTCTTAAGTGTGCAAACCGGTACGTGAACATGAAAAGTTCTGTCGACTCCGGAACTTTGAGTTGATTCGAAGTTTGTAAACCGGTACGTGAACTTGAAAAGTTTTGTCGACTCCGGAACTTTGAGTTGATTTAAAGTTTGTAAACCGGTACGTGAGCTTGAAAAGTTCTGTCAACTCCGGAACTGGTTATTTCATATAAGTTTGCAAACCGGTTCGCGTACTGTGACTCAGCCGATTCACGAACCATCATGTATTTGTACTTTATGCATTTACAACTCCATGTCGATTATGATTCAAATATAATCAAATTATTTCTATGAAGTGATCTGCATTTGATCAATTCTCTAATTATCACTAGACTCATTTGATCACATAATTGTGACTCGATATTAATTTCTTAGTGAACATGAAAATGAGTGTTAAGCTTTTTAAGTTCAAATCGACGAGTTTCAGCTAACCATGTTGGACATAGTCTTTATACACGGTTCGGTTACGGTTCTACCTAACCATAATGTATATCTTGTATATGTGATTAAGATTCAAAGCTTTCATCTAACGGTGATTATTGATTGCTTGGTTCCAAAGCTATCTTAGCTTAAACCTAAATAAATCTAGGATTTGAAGTCTATATAAGGGGAACTCTTGGAAACTGGGATCTTTGAATCCCAATACTACTCTTTGGTGTGTCCTAGTTGTATCTAGAGTCGTCCTCTCCAAGAACTGTTTTAGGGTTTAGCGACTACAACGACTTCATTGGGATTTGTGAAGCCAGATATGTTATCTTTTATCTTGATAACTCGAGTATCCTGATCTTGATTGTTTGTAGAGCTTGCTCCATCAATCAAGATAGATAGTAATCAACAAAGTCTCTTCGTCTCATACTTTGTTGATTCCGCAAGTTTTATACTTGTGAGGTGAGTAATAATCTAGGTTGCACTTTGGGTTGCTTAAGTCCGGATTTTGAGGATAGCCATACTTTTGTAAAGTTGCTATCGATTTCCATCACCTAGATCTTTCGTTTGATCTGATTATCCGTTTAGATCGTAAATCAGGAAATCAATTATAGGTTTAATCTGTGGGAGTCAGATTTGGTTTAAGTTCTTCAATTGAGGTTGAAGCAACTCTTAGTTGTGAGTGAGATCAGCTAAGGGAATCAATTACGTAGAGTCTTGCGAGATTCAGGAGGTGTAAGGAGCACGACTATACCTTAATCGGTGGATTTCCTTATAGGGCTCAACTACATTCCAGACTGAAGTTAAATGGTAGTAGGCTAGTGTCTGTAGCGGTTTAATACAGTTTGGTGTTCAATTTGGACTAGGTCCCGGGTTTTTTTATGCATTCGCGGTTTCCTCGTTAACAAAATTTCTGGTGTTTGTGTTATTTCTTTTTCCGCATTATATTGTTTATCTTTATAATTGAAATATCACAGGTTGTGCGTTGATCAATCACAGTAGCTAGGTCCAACCTTGTTAGTTGGATAAGACTTGATTGATCCTTGGATATTGGTCTTTGGTACCGTCCAAGAATTCTCTTTGTAGTTAGGTTCAAAGATTCAGTTTTGTTAACGTTCTAACAACAAGAGAGATAGATAGATAGAGAGAGAGATATATAACTCTAGACACTTTCCTTGATTGGGTTTTTACTCTCGGAGTTGTGTTGAGTTTGTCCATACAGATTGCCTCCGAAAAAGTTGGTGGTGTATTTTCGTACCCCCAGTGTTTTCATCCTCTACCTTGAATTTACTATTTTTGGCAAGTATGGGAAGAACTAATGGTGGATGTCTATGCACCTAATCTCAAGAGTAAGGGTGAATCTAGTAACCCAACTTCAATTAGAACCATCTTTCTTAATAAAGATTGTTATAAGACTTATGAGAAAAATTTTATTGGAGATTTTATCCTAGAGAAGAAATTGGTCAAATGGGTATGTTCTTTGTGATTATCTTGTTTTGAGAAGTATAATCTTGGTGACATCTTTGATGGTCATGGTGAAGTATTTGACACTCTTACAAGAGTATTCTACGCAAACATATTTGATGTTAATCTTGAGAAGTTGTTCTTTAGAACCATGATTGAAAAAGAAAGGATTAAAGTGGATCGAGAATTAATTTCAAAAATCAATAATATTCCCATGGGTGATTTTTGTTTTCCTAGACCAAAGGAAGATAAGCTTTCTTGTGAAACCATTTCTTATAACCTTTGTGGAAAAAGTTTTGGTTGGAAAGATGGAAAATTTCCCACTGAAGATCCCGGTATGCCTTTTAAGGTATTTGGAAAGTTTGGTATTCCAAACATTTGTCCCTCCACGGTGGAAGATGCACGTTGGAGTCGTGACTTTGTGGAGTTAGTTTATTTTCTTGAAATGGGTACTCAAGGTGTTAACGTATATGGTTGGATTATTCAAAAAATGGCGACAATGACCTTATCCAACAAGAAATTGGGTTTTCGTTGTCTTATCGAACAAATAAGTCGAGAATTCTTCATTGCCCCGATTGGAAACTCTATTGGAACTCCTATTTTGGTTCGTGGAAGTACATTCAAATGTATCAGAATGAACGATTACAAAAGAAAAAGGGTATCTATCTCACTTCTTGACGGTTCTTGTGATCCTATCTCCTTGAGTCTTCTTCAACAAATTCACAAGGACGTTCGTAAGATCAACTCCAAGATAAAAGGTGTGCAAAAACAATTATGTGTGCTTGCCATAAAATTTCCCGACATCAAGGATGAGATAGATAATATTCAAGCTTCTTAAATTGATTCCGATGATGAAGATGATGCTTAACTTCTTCATTCTATGTTTCTTTTGTTATTTTAAGTACTAGGAAACTTCTTGTGAGAATTTATTCTTGTGTTCGAGAAGGATAACTAGGGTTTGGTATAGGATATATTGTGAGTACACAAGCTATTTCCAACGATTTTCATCTTGCATGTTTTTAGGTTTATTTATTTTAAATTCTATGGTTTTTGGAAGATGAACTTGCAGTATTTAATCTTTATTGTTTATATGTATTGCAAAATCTTATGAGATATATGTGTCCTTTGTGTTTTTTGAATTGAACTGATATCTCATATATGCTCAAAAGTTAAATATATTGAGTCTTTATAAATTTACTAACTAAAGGTAGAACAAACTTTGTGAGAATTTCTGCAATATTGATCTCTCCATGGTCACACTTTTGTGAAATTACTGCAATATCAACTCCGTAATATTTTCTTTTATGTTGAGTCAATCGTTTAAATTATCTCCTTGTTCGTAACTGGCGTTGAGATTAATTTATGTCGATGTTTTTGGATACAAGTCTATGTGATTTGTTAATGTCTAACAAAATCCTTCTTTTTTTTAAAGTAAGGTCACTCATGTTGTTCTCTTGGGAATGACATCAAATGGGGGAGAGTTCTTTTTGAACTTGTGACTACTAATTTTCCCATAGTCTACGTAATGTATACAGCTCAGAGAATCATATACTAAGTAGTATTGATGTCTCTGTTGAACTGATAATACTAAGTAATAAAAGGTACTTGAGATCGCAATAATAACGAAGAATAAAAATATAATGTAAATGCTACTAAGTTATCATGAGACACAAGAGATTACGTGGTTCGACTTTTTTGTACATCCACGGGGTAATGAGTGATTTGTTTGTATTAAGTTTAGGTGGTTACAAAGATCTTAAATGCTTCCCAAAGTAATAGAGAGAGCTCAAGCCAAAGTAAATACTTAAGTTCTAAACATTAAAGAGGTATAAGCTTAAGACTAGATATTTTCTCCTGGATATTGAATACTCTTGTTTGTTGGTGAAGCTTGGTATTTATAGCCCCTTCTGCTCCAGATATATCTTTGCTGTCTTTGGGCCCATCGTCCCCTGATATACCTTCCGTACAAATGGTACCCTCATTCACCGCGCGCTTTATCCAACCGGATTCTGCAACCTCAGCTGACTTACGTTCCTTCGGGAACTACCAAGCCTCAGTATAGATTGTACCTTCGTTCACCGCTAGCCTTCGCCAGTCAGAATCTGCCATCTCATCTCTCTTCACGTTCTTTGGTTAAGCGTATAGATAAGAGATTTGTGCATTAAATACTGATTGGATATGTCATATACCTCTATCCCTTCGCCAGCTGCCTCTCTTTAGGCTAGGTTCTACTTTTTCCATCTTAGCCGTCGAGGTATCCTTCCTTGGGATGGGATAAGGTAGATCTGCAAAGGTATCTTCCGTTGCTCAGATTCCTGTGTGTAGCGAGGGCTACACAGTTATCCTGCACGCGACCACTAAAACCGTGACACGTACTCCGCAGAATATTGATAATCACATAACTTGTGCTTAGTTGATATATCTTTGTGGGGAGAGTGGATGTGGAATATGAAGGGGATGCTTGAATCTTAATATCTCATAGGTGAAAACACTAAGTATTTTATACTCTGTAATATCATCTAAATTAAAGTTGATATGTGTTTCTTTAGTCTTGAATTATCTTTTATTAGAATTCATTATGATCCCATAATTTTCGTACCTTTGCCAATTTTTATTGACAAAAAGGGGGAGAATTAATTAGTAATTTCGTACTACATACATATGGTTTACGAATCATTATGTAAGGGGGAGTGAATCTACATCTATAGGTTTCACCTATTATGAAAAAGATGTAAGTATTGACTAAGGGGGAGAAACATATCACCATAGTATTACTTCGAAGTTATGATACAATTGAACTTTGGAGAAGTTAATAATACTATGTTTCTGTATAACAACGATTGAGAATAATTGTTTTCAAAGTTGTTATCGGTACGGCTCTTCAACAACAACGATGCTGAGTTGAACATGTTCAGAATCATTGACGACCTTGAAGTAACAAAGAATAAAAAAAAGTTGGAGAACCAAGGAAATCAAGCATGATGGATTCTGGAGTTTTAAAGATTTTATTTTTTAATCCATAACAAATGAGGAGATTATTAGATCATTTCTCGATCGAACTCACAAGTGTTGTTATATCAAGCTTGTTGTCAAATTTAATTGATCAAAACTATATCTTGGTTTTTAGTCCACATTTAGTCAAGTCTCGGATTAGGATTAGAAAAGTGTAGTTGAGTATCAGACATCACTGCGTTCTTCCATTTGAAGGCGAAGATCAACTAAAGATATTTGGAGAACTTCATCGACAAAAGGTATATGAAGACTGAACCAACCTATTACTCAAGTTTTCACCTTTCTATCTATGAGACTAAGTCGCATGACTAAGTGGATTTTAAAATATTGCATAATAGAAATTTCGAGTCAAGTTTATCTTGTTAATTATTCTTGAAATATGAATGACTAAGCTTAAGAAAATTTGTTCAAAACTTGATGAATTTGGTTAAGAACAATTTATTGTTTATGACCTAAATTATGATTCAAGTTAATCATTTGAAAATAGCCTTGAACAGTGATATGTGTCATTGATGTTATTCGGGAATGTTTCAAATCGATTATTAGAGAGATATAGAACTACTGTAAATCTGGATACAGGACAGTACACCTACCAGTTCACGTACTGGCCTAACTGTTATAGGTCCGGATCCACAACACACGTACTGGCGTAATTGTTATAGGTCGGAGCGTAGTACACGTACCGGCATAGCTATAGTTCGGCAACGACCTTTGGTGCACATACCCAGTATGGATACCAAAAAGTTTTGTTGACTCGTAAACTCCGGAAGTACACATACCTAATATGGATACCAAAAGTTCCTGAACTGTTTTTGTCTTAAGGGTACACATACCCGGTATACGCACTGTGACAAAAATAACTCACAAACTGGAAGTAAGTACACGTACTTACCATTCGAATATTTTCAGATGCATCAGAATTATTTGTATGAGATAATCAGCATTAGAATAACTATCTAAAACACCTCTAGACATATTTGATCACATTATAACCTATGGTTGTGACTCAAGATTAAAGTCTAAAAGTGTTATATGAAAATGGTTAAGCTTATAGTTCGTCTGGCTAGTTTCGGGTAACCTTTCATGAACAAGTCATTATACACGGTTCAGTTACGGTTCCTAACCACAGTGTATATTTTGTTGTGTTTATCTCAAGTTGAATTTTCATCTAACCCTTCGATCTTGAAAGTCTATAAAAGGAGAACCTCAAGCAACTGAGATTTTTGAATCTCTGATACTCTTCTTGTGTGTCCTAGTTGTAAACTAGAATCGTCATCTTCTTTAAACCTTTTTTAGGTTTAGCGACTAAAAAAACTTCATTTATGGATTCGTGAAGCCAAGTCCCACTATCTTTATCTTGATAGTTCGTGTATCCTGATCTTGCTACTGATTGTTGAGTCTCACTCTGATCAGGTAAGATAAATATAAATTGCAAAGTTCTTCGTCTCAGACTTTGTGATTCCACAAGTATGTTCCTCTATAACAATTCTTTGTTGAAATCGTAGTAGGTTTTTACTTGTGAGGTGAACAATAATCTAGTCTGCTCTTCGGGAGTCGTAAGTATCGGATTTTGAGGTTTGCTAGACCTAGTCTATTACAAACGATTTCCTATCTCACCTTGATCTACCGATCAGAAGGAAATCACATATAGGCTTTTCTGTGGGAGGCAGATTGGTTTAAAGTCTTCACTTAGGTTGAAACAACTCTTACGATGTAAAGGAACTCAGCTAAGGGAATCAATTGCACACAGTCTTGTGAGATTCAACAAGCGTAACGAGCGCAACTGTAACTGAATTACTGTGACGGTATATTCGGTCCCAACTACATTCTAGTCCGAAGTTTTGATAGTATGCTAGAGTCTGTAGCGGCTTAATACAATTTGGTGTTCAAGTATGGACAAGGTCTCGAGGATTTTCTGCATTTGCGGTTTCCTCGTTAACAAAATTTCTGGTGTCTGTGTTATATTTTTCGTATTATATTGTTTATTTATATAATTGAAATATCACAGGTTATACGTAAAATCAATCAAAGTAGATACGTCCATCTTAATTATTGGATACGACTTGATTGATCTTGGATTGATCTTTGGAATTGTCTAAGTACTCTCACGGTATAATTAGGTTCACGGACTTGTCTTCGTTTACATATTGATTGTGAGAGAAAGAGATATAACTCTTGATATAATTGCTGATTGAGATTCACTAAGTTGTAACTCTCAGAATTGTATTTGGGTTTAGTCCATACAGGTTGCCTACGAAAAAGTTGGCGGTGTATTTTGGTACCCCCGCATTTTCAATTTTTATTTAGTATAATACTTTAAGAAATATGCTACACTTTCCCTTATATTAATGAATCTCAACAATGCTATTTCTGGCAAACATATTGCTTGAGGAACAAGTAAATGGTTCACATGTGATAGTTTTTTTTCTTTTTTTCTTTTGGCAAACCCAAAAGAAACGCTTTTATCAATCTAAGATAAAGAAAACAGAAAAGGAGGGGGACATGAACCTTACCTCCAAAACAAAAGAAGAGGTTTACATATGGTAGTCTGACTATTGTTATTCTGAGAAAATGAGATTACTTGGGGATTAGGCTAGAGTTTTTGGATACATGAGAGGAGTTTTAATGAGATCCCCAAACTTTAGAGAGGACACTCGATTCACCAACCTTAAGTATGAAATCGGGATCATCCTCTCTCTCCTTATCTTTATGTACTCTGCTCCAAGGCTTTGTATGCTTATATTGGTAGTCTCACTAGGATTGGTCTTATTGAAGGTATTGGAGTTTGTAAAAATACCCCTGCTATTAATCGTTTACTGTTTGTGATGATTGTCTTCTTTTCTCTAACGCCCCTGTCAATGCTTTTCAAATAATAAAGATTATCTTCAAAGTATTATTTAGCCTCAAGGAAGGAAATCAATTTTAATAAATCTGGTATTCTCTTTAGTAAGAAAATTCCGGATTATATGATGGATCAATTATCTTTGGTTCTGAATATCCATACTCGTGATCTTGGGGTAAAATACATGGGGTACTCTTATTTCCTTTAAGGCCTCAAAAATACAAACTCATATGTGTATTCTTCAATATGTTTATGCTAGAATTACTACATGGTGTCATAAACTCATTTCCCAGGCTTCTAAAACCTCTTTTGTTAAACATACTAGTCAAGCTATCCCTATCTACCAGATGGATGTTCTTTTTTATTCCCAAGTATATTTGTAGGAAAATGGACTCTCATCTTTGTCAGTTCTGGTGGGGTGAAACTCTTGATCCAAAAGATAGGAAACTCCACCTTTTTGGGTGGGATATGCTTTTTTCTCCAAAGTCTGAAGTGGGTCTAGGTTTTAGAAAAGCTGATATGAACAACCTGGCCATGCTTGCCAGCAATTCCTGTAAGCTGGTTGAAAACCTTGACTGTCTTTTAGGATATGTTCTTAAAGATAGATATTTCCTCAATATTGACTTTTTGAATGCTAAGTGTCATAACAACTGCTCATTGACTTGGAGATGTCTGCACACTATGAAAGAGTTCATCAAGCCTTTCATCTCTTGGATTGTGAGAGACGGTCAATTTATTGACCCCTAGTGTGATAAGTGGATCCCAATTTTGGGCTCTGTTATGCCAAATCCCCTGGTCCCTCAAGATCTCAGTCTTAAAATTTATTATTTCATTAAACATGAGACTAGAACCTAGAATTTAAACAGATAAAATACCCACTTTGACAATGCTTCTGTCGAAAACATTGTTACTATTCCCTTAAGCCATATTGAAACTCTTGATAGGAGGGCCTGGGAGTTTTCAAATAATGGCAGGTTCAATTCTAAATCTTCTTACTTGGGTCTTAGAGGATTCAGACCTGTTAGAGCAATGCTCGGTTGAACCCACAAGTTTTACTATCTCAAGCTTGTTGGCAATGATAGTTGATCGAAACTATTTCTTGATTTATAGTCTACTAAATTAAGTCTCGTACTAGGTTAAAATCTAGTAGTTGAGTATCAGACATCACCCTCAAAGACCGAAGATCAACGAAGAAAATTGAAGAACTTCATTATTCAGGTATGTGAAGACTGAACCATTCTATTTTGCTAACTATCTTACCATTTTACCATTTGATACTATGTCATAAGATTTATAGTAGATTTATCGGAGAGAAGAAATTTCGAGTCAAGCCTGTCTTGTTAAACATCTCGATATATGATTCAAGCATAGATGTTCAAATGTCCTTAACAATATCAGTTCGAAAAAAATTATTGTTCAAGAATTAATTAGTGGATCAATTGAAAATTGCCCGTGCAAATGATTTTATTATTTGGGAGTGTTTCAAACATCAAAAGAAAGAAATTCAGAACTTCTGATATTTCAACTCAGGTTTGGTTGGCGAACCACTTCGCAAACCATAGATATATGAGTTTCAGAAATACAGGTAGTGTTGGCGAACCCAGTTCGCAAACCGTAAATTCAGTTGAGGATAGTTCACGAACCATGGTGAATTGAATTTTCAAGTTGGTATAAAAGTCTAGCACTTGACGAGTTCGGTTCAGAACCATAGCCATCTGAGTTCTCAAGCCGAGTAAGGCTGAACCCGGTTCACGAACCGTGGCATCTGACTCGTGAACTTTAGCCTTATGATTCACGAACCGTTTCACAAACGGTCCCAGTAGAATTTAGCAGATGCTCAAAGACTTATTTTTCAAATATGTTTAGCATTTCTATGAATCTATTAAACACCTCTACGACATCATTTGTAACACCCCGTGTTTTTAGCATGGCGCATGCTAAAAGATGCGCCATAGCATGAGATGAAGCTACATCTCAAGTTTCTGTCGCGTTAAGAAAAAATATTGGGCTAGAGACAATATAGCACAATCATTGTGCATCAGGCCAGAGAAGGCTGGCCGAAGGAGCGTTGCGCAATCATTGCACATGAATAGTAAAGCAAGCATGTCAATTCGCTCCCTAATTCTAACTTGTAGAAATTGCAAGTTAACATATATAGGGAGGGATAGTTGGTTGAAGGTGCGTATGCGGACCATGCACCAAGTAAGCTTCATAGCTTAGCCGGGAAGTATAAATGATGCCTAAGTCTCATTTATAGCTCCGTAGACTTGCCAATGGGGGATATGATGCGAAGGCATCATTATGCCACGCCGCGGACCCGATAATGCATAATCATTGTGCATCTTGACGGAACGGCCTTTACGGACTAGGCCACTACCATTATTTCAAGGCCACGACCTTGCAAACGAGTTAGTTTAAGTTGCTGTCCCTTCGAGGATGAACTACAGTCTGTGCTTGATCCCTTTAGAGTGGGGAAGGGTACGTAGGCAGCCGCAATGAGTTGCAACATTTCCGGTCCAGCACTTTGTCGCTCATATCATCTAATTGCGAGATGATTGTGGCATTCTGGCCTCTCATATCATCTGGCTCGGTAGCTCGACACAAGAGATGATTGTGGCCAAACTTGATGAGACAAGCAAGCTATAGCCTATCTGGAGGCTAAAAAGTCGAGTGTCGTAATTTAGCTCAAGACGGGTCTAAATTGATTGGAAACGGCCCAACAATCAAAATGTGATCCTATGTATCACGATCTTGGAATTTTAGCCAAATTCCATCGTTTAGGGCCTCAAAAGGTCGTTTCTTTGCCGTTTTAGGAAAGTTTTTGTGTTCTTAATAAACCCTTTGCGGAACAAGGGTAAGTTGGAACAGTGTGTAAGCTAATTTAGCTGCATCATGCTCCACGAGAATGCTTGCAAGGGCAAATGGACGTGCATTTGCCTAGTTTCAAGGCCCGGATCGTAGCATCATCATGGCGCATTGGGAGAGTTATGGCTTGCGCGCCCAAGCGCGCAAGGCGTAAATTTTCCGGTCCGTCACATCATTGATCACTAAAACACTTGTGTATGTGTATCATGATTAAATTCTTAAGTGTTTAAATGAATCTCAAGTTCCTTATCTTATCTTATATATATATATATACTAACATAAAGAAAAAAGGTATTTTTTGGTGAAGCCTTCTTTTTGGTTGGTCACAAAAAGACAAAATAGTTTGGTATCACCCTGATATTAATAATATGACCTTAAATATGAACCACTACTATACATATGTATTCAAGGGTGAAAATGTACATTGAATCAATATTTTTATATTCACAAGAATGTTATTATTTTAAAAATAGATCAAAAAAAATTTAAACTTAGATATCTTCCAAAATACACATCGGATTTTTGCAAAATTAGTATGTTTGGAAAGCTCTTTGAATTATCTATGTAATGAGTACAAATAAGAATATTTATATTTTTTTTTTCATTATTATCAAATTTGATGTTGTTAAAAGAATCAAATTCAAGCATGTGCATCACACATGTGGTCTTACTAGTAGTTCATAAAGCATATTTGCCAAAGAACGGTCATTGTACACGGTTCCATAACCGCACCACTGTGTATATTCTTCTAATGTGATTTCAAGACAATTTCTCACATGCTTACTTGAAATCCTAATTAGAGTTTCATCTAAACAGAGAAAGTGTTTACTTGATTCTCAAGTTATCTTATCTTGAATTCTAAGCAACCCTCAGTCTTGAAAAACTATATATAGAGATGCTCTTTCAAATAAAGAATCAATCCCTGACACTTTGTGTCATAGTTGATAACTAGAGTCGTCCTCAACTTAAACAACTCTTAGGATGTAAAGGACGTCATCTAAGGGAATCAATTGCGTAGAGTCTTTAGAGGTTCAAGAGACGTAACGAGCGCGACTGTAACTGAATCGCTTAGAGGGTGGATTCGACCTCAACTACATTCCAGTCTGAAGTCTGATAGTAGGCTAGTGTCTATAGCGACTTAATACAGTTTGGTGTTCAAATCTGGACGAAGTCCCGGGGTTTTTATGCTACTGCAGTTTCCTCGTTAACAAAACTTTTGGTGTCTTGTGATTTTCCTTTTCCGCATTATATTATTTATATTTATAATTGGATTTACACAAGTTGTACATATTCAATCTTAGTAGATACATTCAAATAGTTGTGATCGATAATGAGACTTGTTTCTTGTAAAATTCGTATCTTGAAAGATAGATAACAAGTTTATTACTTGGAAGAATTCCGATTGAATTATTTGGGTACGACTAGATTGATCTTGGATATTGATTTTTGAGATCGTCCAAGTACTCTTCTTAACAATTAGGTTCACGGACTCCACAGTTTATAAGTTCTGACCGAGGAAGAGATAAACATATAAACTCTATATACCTGGGAGGACGCGGACCCATTGGCATCCCTAGGAATAACTTTATATTTAATGCTTAGAAAGAGAACCCAACCGATGTCATAAGTAAAGAGAAATCCATGATAATGCTTAGGAAACATACCATATATATATATATATAATATTATTGTCGCTAGCAATGATAAATGGATCCCCCCCTGGATGGATAAAATTCAACATTGATGGTACCTTTGATGAACTCTCTTTGGCTAATGATGGAACATATGGTCTTTATCAGAAGCTGAGACTCGGGTCATCTGGGAAGTCTTTAAATAAAATTGTGGAACTAAAGCTTACACATATAATTAATGAGAGTGATTCAAAAGATTTGATTGACCAATTTTTCAAGATATATGCTATTTTTAAAGATATTTATTTTTATAATTCTAAACTTGTAGCTTATAAATCTACTAATCAACCGTGTATTTATTATGATGTAGCTCATACTTTGGCTCAATGGGCTAGAAGTAACTCTTCTTCTATATTTTTGTCCACTCCTCTGATCTGGCTACTACCAGTCGCCTAAACAGATCAGTATCCTTTTTGAGGACCTTCGTTTATAAAAAAAGAAAATAAAAAAAGAAAGTACAAAAAAATATTTACACACCAAGTTAACATTGGTTGTATGGTTCGATTGGGTATTAGATCCTTGTATCACTTAAATAAAGCAATGATTGCGAAACTTGTATGGAAATTCCTAGAAAATGAAGATTGTTTGTGGTGTCAGCTTAAGAGAGCTAAGTATCTTAAGAAATACAACTTCTGGAATGTGAAGAAAAAAAAAACTCAAAAATGTTCCTCTACATTGTCAACAATGTTGAGATGTAGAAGTGACATGCAAGAAGGATGTTGCTGGACACTTGGTACGGGACAAAAAATAAATATTGGTAGTGATCCTTGGATCCCCAGCATTAACAACAAGGATCCTACTCTGAATCCTAATGCAAGTAGCTATCATTTAAAGGTGAAGGATTTTATTCTCCAAGGCCCTGTCAGATGGGATAATGAAAGACTTCAACTCCACTTAGCTCAGATATTAGCAGCAATTCAGAGAATATCTCAGATGATAAATTAATATGGACTTACCACCCAAATGGGATAATGAAGCCTCCAAAATCCTGGAAATATATATTAGCAGCAATTCAGAGAATATCTCAGATGATAAATTAATATGGACTTACCACCCAAATGAGGTCTTCTAAGCTAATTCTTGTATTAAAACTCTCCAAAATTAACTTCCTTCATCCTCTTCTGATGGCACCAGTGAATTTTTTCTTTGGAAGAAGTTTGGATTAGTGAAAGCTTTACTCCCTAAAATTCATATGTTCTTACGAAGATCATCAATAATGGTATTGTTGTTGGTAGAAGACTTTGTCACGGTGCTATTGAATCTCTGGATCATCTATTCCTCTATAGCCCTGTCACCCAAGCTTTTTTGTTAGCCTCTCCTATGAACCTGAGAGTTGATGAGACTTTGAATAATTCCATACAAGATTACATAAAGAGTTGGTTGGTGGAAGGTGGTGATTACTCTAAACTGAAAGTGGGAGCTTGTCCATATGGAGTTTATGGAAAACAAGAAATAATATAGTCTTCAATAAAGGTAAAGTGAATATTTAAATTATGATTCAAGAGGCCCTTTATTGGTTTAATCTTGATTTCTCAGCTCAAGATATGACTGCGTTATCTACTGAACAAGATCTTCTGGAGTCTCAACTTGAAAGGTGGTCTCCTCCTCCTTCCCCTAAATTCAAAATCAACTTTGATGGTTCTGCCGGTCCCAGAGGTTATAGTGTTGCCAGAGGCTTCAAAGGCTGTCTGATAAAAGCCATGGATTTAAGTTCCATTATTGAAGCAGAAGCTAATGGTGCTCTTATGGGTGCAGAGTTGGCTGTTAGCAATGATTTAAAGCACATAGTTATTGAAGGTGATTCTCTTATTGTAATCAACTCTCTGAAATTCAGTAACTACATTTTCCCTTGACGCATAAAGAATACCATTTCTATAATCAAGGATAAGCTTAGTTTTTTCTCTTCTATTGAATTCAATTTTATCAAAAAGAATACTAACATTGTGGCTCATTCCTTAGCAGCTTATGCTATTGATCACCACTACTCTGATTAGTGGTTCACTTCTGATCACCACTACTCTGATCAGTGGTTTACTTCTCCTCCTTCGTGTATCTCTCACATGTCAAATGAGTGTTTTACCTCTCTGAAAATTTTGGCCTCTATCGGTTGTTTCAACGGAGAAAAAAAAAAGGTTAACATTGGTTATTTCAAAAAAAAAAAAAGTTACCATCGGAGAAGCTCCAAGTTCCACCCTTTACTAGAATAATAGCATTACGGAATTACCCTCATACACAGTCCTATTAAGAAGATTAAACCTGGCGTATGCAGGCAAATAACTAAATAAAAGAGGGTCAATAAAGTCTGTTATCATTTTGCATCAACTAAAAGAAGATAGTAGTAGTTCATTCCAGGAACCAAACGGAGAAGCACTAAAAAGAGGAGCGACAAGAACAAAGATGATATAGCGGAAGAAGAATGCAAAACCCTCAATAAAACCCAACCTTGATGCTCAAATAAACACCAATGTCTCAAGGAATCCTTTCAAGTAATCTTCCAGGTATGCCCTTTCTTCTACTTGCATCTGTTTTTTCCGTTTGGTTTGTTTGAACTTCTTAGTGTTCGGAAAAAATCAAATCCTAAAACAAGATTGGTGGCTGTTTGACCTTGTATATCCTTTTCAAACATATCTTGTAGACAAAAAAATTAGATTTTTCATGTATATAGGCTACTTGATAGAATGACCTAGTGAAGTCGGTTCAGCAAAGTTAAGGGATCTTAAGTTTCTATGTTTTTATCTTTCTATTTTAGTATGGCAATTGACTGTGTGGTGGAGATAAAGATGAGTCTGGGGATTTTAGTAGTTTTAGGAGTTCGGTGCTATGGGATGAAGAGTATAGGTCTTATCCATCCAGTGCATTTTTCAGCTTGTTTTATTCCTATCTGTGTAGGCACTATTGTGCTGTTGAATTTTCAATATCAATATTGTGGTGTTTAGTATTTGTAACGATTGAAATCTGGAGACCCTAGTTTGAATTGTTGTTTTGCGGGTTTGAGATTTTATTTTTTTTCTCTTTATTTTTTTGTATATACCGTGTTTAGGCCCAGAAGTTTAGTTGTTTGCTTAGTGTCCCTAGTGTGTTAGTTTCTGGTGGTTCTATAGTTTTATATATCTGTTTGAATGTTATGGTGGTATGTGTGTTCAATTTCTGTATTTTATTTTAATATATTTATCAATCAATGGCTTACTGTTTATGTTTACGGCACACAAGGCAATGGTTCAAATTATGTTAACAATTCAGTAAACATAACATTAGCCACTGGGATGTTGGATCATCTACTTCCCCTGCCATGAGTAAGTTAAAATCATAGTTGTGCATTTAGGAAGAAACACTCTCATGCCCATATCAGAAGCACGTAAGAGACTCATTTCAATGATTTTCTTAGTAGCCAGGGAATCCTTCAGGGAATGCCTCATTGCCTAGACATGAATCATGATAAATAGGACCATCAACTTACAAGTTATCACTCGACAGTTTTTTTGCTTTGCAATTTAACTATTTTAAATATCTCGCTATACCTTTACATAACAATTATATAAATGTTGACTACTGTGAAGGCTATGGACCAGCTGCCGCATTGTCTTACTCATCTCATGGTGATTTGAAGGCCTTTCTTCCAGTTAAGATTAATTCGAGTAAAAGCTTGCTTCTTTACTCCAACAGGGCATCGTCTCTTGTTTGTTCAGCAAACTCCAGCAATCATAGAAGAAACCCAGATTTCTCTAGGCAAAGACAAAATCATGGGTTCTCTAGAAATAGAAACAGGCAAAATTTAGACAGAGATAACTCTGAGAACATTGAAGAATCTGAACTTTTATCATCAAAAAATGGGCCATTACTTTCTCTTTCCAATGGCCCGAGGTTTCAGGCTACTGCAACACCTGGTCCAAGAGAGAAAGAGATAGTTGATCTTTTCAGGAAAGTCCAAGCTCAACTCCGTGAACGAGCAGCCATCAAAGAAGAAAAGAAGATGGAATCCTCACAGGGACAAGGTAAGGAAAGTGAAACAGTGGATTCACTTCTTAAACTGTTGCGTAAACACTCGGTTGATCAAGGGAAAAGAAAAAGCAACAGTGGCAGCAGCCGAGACTTTGTTTTGGAACAACCTGAACAGAATATAAGCTCATTTGAAGATGAACAAAATCCAAACTTCTTAAACTCAAATTCTAATGCTAGAGAGGAGGATGACGAGGATGAGGAAGCGCAAGAACCCAAACATTCAAATCCGTTTAGGAGGCCAGTATCGAGCTTCAGGCGGAAATCTCCAGTTCCAAGAGTGAAATACGAGCCAGTGTATTCTCCTGAGGATAACATCAACTCTCTTTCATTACCAAAGCTTCAAGGAATGAGAAAGAAGAATGAACCTGAACCAGAACTGGAAGCAGAATCTGAGCCAGAGCTGGTGCCTGAGTTTGAACCAGTGTCTGAAATTGAGCTCGAGTCTGAGCTTGAGGAGTCATTTGATGTATCTTCTGATGTGCATGATGAAGAATTTGCTGAAATATCAGAGACAGAATCATCTGATGTTGATGAAGCTTATATTGATGATGAGGTTGTTGAGACAAAGTCGTCGGCTGAACATACTGATTTAAGTGCACTAAAACTAGCAGAACTGAAGGTCCTTGCAAAATCTCGTGGTCTTAAAGGTTACTCAAAGTTAAAGAAAGTTGAGCTCATCGAGCTACTATGTGGAAACTAATGTTGTAGATGAAGCCGGCAGTGCAGACCCCAAGAAATCAAGTATAGGTTGCTCTTCATTTTATCTGAACTATTTCCTTTCTTTCGTTTTGATTGTGTGGAAAGTAGGTCCTAGTTTTTGCCTTAGGTGCTTAATTATCTGTTCATTTTTACTCTCTCAGGGTTGTTTTGGTGTAATCAAAGCTAATGTGTATTTGATTCAGGGTTCAAATGAGATTAGCAGACAAACAAAAATAAAAGTATTTGAATTCTAGGATTCTGAATGTTGTTATGTGTTATGAGTATTCATATCTTGTTGAAAGTTATAAAGTTTCGATATCACGCTTCCTAACTGCAATGTTTGCTCACTAGAAACTTCTGAATCTGTTGCATTTCACACTAGTTAATAGACATCTTTTAACTGGCCAAATGATCTACTTTCTGTCCATAATAATTGGTACTTTTTGTTAGTATTTCTAGTGTTGTACAAAGAATTTTGTTTGAGAAAATGGAAAACCTTGCTGGCTCAAGCACACCACTGTTTATTGCCGAGCCTCTCCACAGAGTAAACGTGTAGGGTCTCTGGTAGAAATCTGCTTTTCATGGATGTTACCATTTGAGAATCACTCCTGGGAGCAGTATGGCAAGCACGGTCGTTGGGAAGCTTTCACAAAATTCTTGGAGAACTAAGCACAATTGTGCCAACAAAAAAAAAACCTTGGATCTGTCATGCCTTACTCCCTTCAGGAAATTTCTGAAGCCAAACAGGAAATTTCTAAAGCCAACAAGTGACTTAGGCTTCAAAAAAAAAAAAAAATTGCTACTTCTTAGACAAATTCAATTCCCTCGGCCTCAAACTCATCAATTACTGAGAATCGCACTGCACTGGGTTTTACAACGGCCATCGAACTCTTCGTGATGCGTCGGGGTTTTTGCAGCCAAAAACAATAACTTGTGTTGAAATGGCCTTAGACGTATGCTACAAGAATGTAGCTCAAGTCAACTCTATATAAGTCAGATCAAAGTTTTTATCTCACTTATATCCAACGGCTGCCATCTCAAACTGACACCTGAAAAGAAAAATAGAAAAACATATTTTAGTCGACAAGGAAATACGGATGGGTCAATTTCAGCGGAAGCTTCTTTCATCGCTAGGACCCCTAATTAAATCCTTCTCCACTAAGAAATCACTCAATTATTCTATCCAATTCAAATAAATCTCTCCCTTGAATCTTTTAAATTTTCAAAATTTCATCTTTCTTGGTTTGTGAACAAGCTTAGGGTTTTGGTAATTTATTTCTGGAGGGAAATAATGGGGCAAACCCAATCCAAAGAAGAATTACTATATCAGCAAGTTAATTATGCAAATGTTGAAGGGATTAAGGCTCTTAGAAATGAAGGGGCAGGTCTTGAGGTATATGAATTTATTTATTTTCTTTTTGTAATATTTAGGTGTTTTTTTTTTGTTTTGTTTTGTTTTTTGGATTTGGGGATTATACGAATGTGTGCTGGATTATGTTTATGGAAGTAGTAAGGTTGTTTTTGCAGTGGGTTGATAAAGATGGAAAGACTCCTTTAATTTTGGCATGCATGAATCCTGATCTTATTACTGTGGCTACTACTTTGATAGAACTTGGAGCTAATGTGAATGCTTATCGTCCTGGTAAGATACTGCATTTTGTATTCATGTATTCGTTTTAGAATCTGATTGGATTAAACATACTTTGATTGGATTATTGCTTATCGGACTATTAGGGTTTTGTATTGCATCAACTAGAATGTGCGTATCATGGTCTATGTTGTATAAATTCGTTGAAAAACTTAGTTATTATTTGAAGGATTGTACTGAGTTAATTGTGATTGGGAATGTATAATGGTATGAAACCCTTATTGAACTTGTGATTGAACTTATACTTGAAGAATCGTAATATTCAAGACTCCGTTCATTTCCTTCTCTTTTCTGTTCTGATAATGTCATAATTAATGAACTTGGTATTTCATAATATCTTTATCTATGGTTTTCACTTTCCCTATCTTACTGTACTTTAGGAAGTCATGGGGGAACTCCTTTACATCACGCCGCAAAGAGAGGTCTTGATCAAATTGTTAAGCTACTCCTTTCTCATCGAAGTATGCGTTATAAATTTTTATTCAAATGAAAGCCGTCTTGGTTTGAAAAGTATGAATCCTGTCAGATCATTTGATTGTGGTAGTATTGTTGTTAACTGAACCTTATTGTCTCAGCAAATCCTATGGTGATGAACGATGATTGTCAGACTCCTCTTGACGTTGCGAGAGCAAAGGGCTTTAGCAATGTTGTTCGTGCAATTGAGGTATTATTTTTATTTTTTGAAGAGTTATAATTGTGGTCTGTTTTTCTGATTGAACACGAGTATGTGTTATCTCATGCATTCTTGAATTGATTTTTAGCTAACAAATTTTTTATGGATTGTTTTTAGGGCCATATATGCCTTTTTTCTGGATTGCTTCGTGTACTGTATGGCCCAGGCGGCTTTCTTGAAGCATTCACTTCCCAATGGTTATCAAGTAAAATGTAGGTACACTTACCATACTACTTATTTGCCTGATACATAAATTTGTTTTTCTGCTTGACAATGTGTATAGGTTTCCACAGTAGCTTGCTGAATAGCTGACTATCAAATTTTGGGCTCATATTCTCACCTTATTCAATCTTTACAGTTGGGCTGTAGTCATACCTTGTGGTTCCCGTGATTATACAAAACCTGCCAAGTTGGAGCTTGCTATATATAATACTGTACAGGTATAATAGAGCATCATCTTAGAACATATATAGGGTTTTTAGTCATTTCAACTTCTATGTAGACGCTACGACGACAATTGTTTTTTTACCTTTTCTCGTTGTCACTTAATTGACAGAGCTTTGTGATGAATGAACAGGATGGCACGCCTAGTGCAGTAATTCCACTTTGGAAAGCCAAAGTTGAGGAGCCAAAATTTAACCAGTCGGATCCTTCGTTGGTCATTTTTGACAAAGCCACAAGTAAGTCGTATGTTTTGGAAATTATTGAATATGATTTGGTTGGTGATATCATGGTAAAGGAATCTTTTAAGTAACCATTTAGGCATAGACAAAAACAATTTATGTGTTAAGTGGTGCCTGGGGTATGCTTTTCTGAGATAATTTTTTTCTTCTAATTAACAACCTTAACCAAAGGGAAAACTGGAGAGTAAATTTTTGTTTCCCGTTAGCCTCGTCTCATTGCACAATAGTGAAGTATCTCTCGAAATTTCATCAGTGATATGCTAATTATATGGCTTCACATATCTGGCAGAAAAAAAGTATAAGCTTGCATCTGCAACTGAGGGTGACAAACAACAACTTCAGAGATTTCTCAGCGCATGCAGAGGGATTCCACAGGTAGTGCGTGTCGTTTTCTTGTGATTTTGTTGTTGCATGTTCCAGCTTATCAACAGAAATAATGTGTTTAAAGGCCTCCAGTCTTCCCATTATGATAAATTTGTAAAATATTGCAGGTAATACATCCTCAACAACCAAATAATCTCATTGCTTCAGTTCCTCCAGCAACTGCACCATCATCTATTTCAGAAGATGTAGAGTTAGCAATGGCAATAAATGCCTCAATTCAGTCTGCTATGGTGGAAAGGCCACCACTTCTTCCTGATACCCAGCTCAGCTCTGGAGGAAGCACCTCAAGCAGCTTGGGTAATACAGGCGATAATGCAAGTTATAATGGTTGGGGTTCAGGTGGATTACCTGCTCCAATTCCTCCTTCAAAGGTAAGTAGCAGCGGCTGGTTAGATAAAACGCCCGAAGATTCATATAATGGTTGGAGTTTAGTATCTGAAACTGGTTCAAGTAGCAATCCAGCAGAAAACACCCTTCCTTCTACTGTCGCCACAACTCAAGAAATTCCTGCAAAAGCTTCGAATCCATCTGCTCCACCTATCCCAGAAGGTCCACAAGACGGCCCAATACATTACCCATCTATCAATGCCAGTCCTATTGATATATCCACTCCAACAATCCCTGAGCACAAAACAGCAAAAGTTGGCGCAAGAAATGATGATGATGGTGGATCTTCCTCGTGTATCATATGTTTTGATGCTCCTGTTGAAGGAGCATGTATTCCATGCGGTCACATGGCTGGATGTGTGTCCTGTTTGAATGAAATCAAAGCCAAGAATTGGGGTTGCCCTGTTTGCCGTTCTAAGATAGACCAGGTGATTAGGCTTTACAGTGTTTGAATTAGTGTTGTTAGGTTATGGGACATGCATTTGAATCTTCTGTGTTGTCTGTATTATAACAACTTTAATCATGTTGCTTCTTAAATGATTGTACAAAATCTACAAACTGCAGTTTCCATAATATTGTAACTATATAAAGGTTGTTTTTAACTTTTTCAGTTTTTAAATACAAGAAAATGTATAAGAAATCAAATGTGTTCTTGCCATGTGCAATTAGTTAATAAGCTATCCATGGTATAAATGTATCTGTATTTTCAACGGAATGCTTTTTAGAATCATACATGCCTTTTCTCTGGATTGCTTCATGAAGTGCATTACCCAAAATATCTTGAAGGGGTTGATCCTCCATGGTTATCAAGAGAAATGTAGGTACACTTGTCATCCTTTTTTTAGTTTCGTAAATTTGTGGTTATCTGCTTGATCCTTTTTACTGGTCTCCACAGTAGCTTGTAGAGTAGATCAACTCGCATTTGTGCTCCTCATGCTTCCTTTTTATTTCGCATAGGCTGCATTTCATAATAATGTTGCATCAGTTGGGCCATGGTTATCTATGGTTCTCGTGCTAAGCTGGAGCTTTGTATATATTACACTGCACAGGTAATTCAAAGCACAGCCGACTAAGGATACATCTTTTATTGGCCCTTACTTAGAGATGGCCTAAGGTTAGATTTTTTTGGAATATGACCTCCTTAAGAATAGCCAAATAAGTATGTATCATGTACGTTTTAGAGGCCTTCGGTTTTTTCATTATAAAAGTAGCCTGAAGTATTATAGCTTACTGAATATTGCGGGGAGTACATCCTCCACAACCAAACAGTCTTACCACTCCAGTACTTTCAGGAAATGCGCCACCTGCACCATTTACTTCAGAAGACGAAGACATAAAATTGGCTATGGCATTAAGTGCTTATATTCAGTGCACTATGGAGAAATCACGAGCACATCGTCCTAATACCCAGCTCAGCTTGGGAAGAAGCACTACAAAAGTAAGTTGCAGTGGAAAATACCATTGGGGATCCAATCATCGATCAGAGTTCAGTATTTGAAGCTGGGTCAAGCTCTAGAATTCCATCAGAGAGTAGCCTTCCAACAACCCTAGAAATTCAGTCAACTCCAGCTATTCCAGAAAGCACGGAGCATGAATTAATTATGCATCAATATTTTTCGGTGAGCATTATGTTAGCTCTTTTGACATGGCAACTGCGACAACCACTGAACTGAAAACCGGGGCAGTGACTGATGATGTAGGTGGTATTACCTCATACATAATATGTTATGATGCTACGCACCAAGGGGCCTGTATTCCTTGTGGTCACATGGTTGGATGTGTGTCTTGTTTGAACGAAATCAAAGCGTACAGGTGGGGTTGCATCTCAATGATCGTGGAAGAATTTATTTAAGCAAAAATAAAACAAAATACAAATCCCTATTTTGATTTGGCTTGTTGTAAGTTGGGATTGTACACACTTTTCGTGCGAGATGCCAGTAAAATGTCCGCTCCATGGATAGAACTAGATTCCTTCTTCAAGCGATTGGGTTGCTCCCACACTATTCAATGAGTATTTTCCTTAACAAACACTGGAACAGCGGGTGCATAAAGTAGCTAACAAAATGTATTCTATTAACCAAGTTTAGGTCTACCAGTTGTCCTAATCGGTGGGTGCTACCCAATTCATAGTAGTCGAATCCAGTGTAAACCAGCAACACATTTCATCTAATCTTGTTTATTTGTTTGCTCTTTATGCACCAGACGAATTAATAGTGTTTGTTAAAGATAATATAGTGCCCATCTAAATAGGTTAAGTCATTAAATACAGGTATTGCATTGAGTGGTTGTAACAAAACAAGATAAACAAGACATACAATGTCAATGACCCTAACAAATAAGGTGTTAGTTAACCATCTGCAAAATAAAATGAAATTTTGATTAATGAGATTGAGATTTATGTTCTTGGGTTATGTTAACAAGGTAGGGTTTTCCCAAATTTATTTGATATTGATGCTGTCATGTTTCTTACTTGTTGTTTAAAATGATGACAACAATCGAAAGAGCATTGAAACTGAGGTCTTGATAATAGTAAATAAATTTGCACATTCCTAGATATATTCTTGACAGCTTAGTGAAGACTTGTCATCTCTTTCGATAGAGGTTGGTCTCGGAAGGCTAGACTAATCCACGGGTTCTTGTATGGATTGTTAAGAGGTTGATCATACGATTTTTTAACTGGAATGATTGTGTCATCGCAACAACATGAAAAAGGCTTAGATAGTTGGATGCCAAAAACAAAAATAACAAAAACATATAAATTTTGACTAGTAACAATTGCCTATTAGTATTTATTTTTCGTAAATCATAGCGCATTCGTCTTTGATGGTATAGCATTTTTCACTTTAAACATACAATAAGAAATTGGATTGACATTATTGCACGGTAAATTTTTAGATTCACTAGAGTTAAACTTTTTAAATAGATATTCTTTCGTTTTCTTGTTTTTCTTAAATTTACCTAGCAACCCAAACTACATTTTGATTCATATGCTCACTAGGAAATTTGGCTCATAGGGTACATTTCGAGTCTGGTAAATTTATGCAAAAAAAAAGAAGGTCAATTTCGGTTCACTAATCAAACTTCGTCACGGGATTGGTTTATAGGAAAATTTGGATCATCAGGAATACATGGGAAATTTTCGGTCCAAATACAAATTTTAGATCATTAAACATATTTGGGTCACGAGGCAGCTTTCAAGGCACAAAGGTCAGGAGCAATTTTTGGGTCACAATAAAGACTCTAGGTTTAGGGTTCAAGGTTTGATTTTTAGTCAAGGTGTTGATTTTAAGTTACAATGCAGATCTTAAGTCAAGATGCAAGATATAAATTTTGAGTCTTTATTAATTTCCAAGCTCAGTGATAATTTTCGGATCAGAAGATGGATTTTTGAATCACATGGAAAAATTTGGATCTCGAGGTAACTTTTGGCTTGCGTTTTAAATTTGGATTTCATTGGAAAATTTTGGGTTATCGAACAAAATATAGGTCGCGGGGAATATTTAGGGCTATAAAGCTCATAAAGGAAACCGCACAGGTATTTGGTCATGCGGAAAATTTAGATCCTTAAGGAAAAGCTTGGCTATGAGATACATATTTAGTCACAAAAGATATTTTTGAAAAAGTGGGGGTATAACAACCACACCCAATAATTCGTTCGACAATCTGCATGGACTAACTCCAATATAATTCCGAGAGCTCTAACTTAATAGTAAGCTCAATCAAGAAATATATCTTTATTTCTCAATACAATCTGCAATCGAACAGATAGAAATCTGTGAGCCTGATTGATATGAGAAATAACTTGGACGGTACCAAAGACCAATGCCCAAGTGTCAATCAATTTATATACAACAACCAAAGGTCGGATATACCAATTGATTGAACTACGCACAACCTGTGATATTTCAATTATATAAAAAAATATAATGCGGAAAAAAAATAACACAGACACCAGAAGTTTTGTTAACGAGGAAACCGCAAATGCAGAAAAACCCCGGGACATAGTCCAGTTTTGAATACCACACTGTATTAAGCCGCTACAGGCACTAGCCTACTACAAGTTAACTTCGGACTGCAATGTAGTTGAGCCCTAACCAAGTCTCACACCGATTAAGGTACAGTTGCGTTCCTTACGCCTCTGAATCCCAGCAGGACTCTACGCACTTGATTTCCTTAGCTGATCTCACCCACAACTAAGAGTTGCTACGACCCAAAGCCAAAGACTTATAAACAAATATGTCTCCCACAGATAAGTCTATTATAATAGATAAATCTGTCTCCCATAGAAGTACCTACGAAGTTTTTGTTCCGTGATAAATCAAGGTGAACAAGAACCAATTGATAATCCAGTCTTATACTCCCGAAGAGCAGCCTAAAAATATCAATCACCTCACAATAACTTAATTATATGGTAGTAGAAGAAGTTATTGTGGAATCACAAAGAATGAGACGAAGAGCTTTGTGATTACTTTTTATATCTTACCTATCAGAGATAAATCTCGACCAAATCTTAGAGAAGATAGTACTTAATACGATAGAACAAGTAAGATCAGAATACGCAACTACAGAGAAAATAGTTGGATCTGGCTTCACAAATCCCAAATGAAGTATTCAAGTCGTTAACCTATAATGGTTTTGGAAAAACCAAGGTTAAAGGAGAATCGCAACCAGGACACAGGAAAGTGCCGGGATTAGGACACAGGTAAGTGCCGGGATAAGATAGCTTAGTAACATAGCATTAAATATTCACCGTTAGATGAAATCCTGATTTAAGATTCAAGCTAAGTCTACTTAGAAATAAAGCAATTAATCTCCACCGTTAGATGGTCTTAGCTTGTTACACACAAATGAAATATACATTCATTTAGATATGGGTAACTGTACCTAAACGTGTATATTGAGTTGGCTCAATAACAGTTAACCGAAGTTAGCCATATGAACACTTTTGTCTTAACCACATTCATCTAACACCTCTAGATCAAATATGATGATCAATCAATCATGAAAGATAATCAAATGAATCTAATTGTGTTTCACATAGAGTTGTTCAATTGTTCACTATATCATAGAAATATATATTAAATCAATTGAAACAAAATCAGATTGATTCGTAATCGTACAAAGTACTTATACAAGAATTAATTCATGAACATTAAGCCACAATTTGCAAAGATTGCATTCCTTGATTCATAAATGTTTTAGTTCATGAGTATGAGAATCATACTTAACCGATTTTAGAACTTTAACCACTAAGTTTGCAAATAGGTACACAAATTATAGCATCCGGACTTTGGTCTTGTCCAGCCGTATGCAAACAGTAGTCCCAGACCTAACTCAGGTAGAACCGTTCGCATACTGGTATGCAAAGTTGGTTCTCGGACTTTAACAGTTAAAACCGTTCTCAGTATGCAAACAAGGTTTCCGAACCTGAATCATACCAAAACAGTTTGCATACTGGTATGCATACTGTGTTGTATCCAAACAAAAGTTAATTGTTCTAAACTCCCATTTCAATCATTGAAACATCCTTAGAATACGACAATGGTTGTCTCACACATACCATTAGCTTATAAGTACTTTTCAAGTGATCGAATGATCAATACGAAACTTTCCGAGTCGACATCAAATGATTGTCTCACACAAATCATGTAAGATGTTTCAAGGCAATTTTCACATGATCATCTTTTGACTTATTATTTAGTTTCCAACAAATAGATTGTTTCCAACTAAACTCGTCAAGAATATGATAAACGTAGATAAAGCAAAAATCTTCCAACACATATTTGGAGAAATAGATAAGCGAGATAAACTCGGCTCGAAATATCAAATGTATATAATATAAAAGTCTATATAGCTATACGACTTAGTTTCATTAGGAGATAGAATAGAATAAACTTCTGAGTGATAGATGAGTTTTAGTCTTCACATACCTTTTGTTGATGAAGTTCCTCCAAGCTCTCCTCAGTAGATCTTCGTCTTCAGTCGATGAACGCCATGAAGTCTAAAGCTCAACTACACATTCTGTCCTAATCCGAGACATAGCTATAAGTAGACTAGAAATCAAGATTTATAGTTTTGATCAACTAAACTTGACAAACAAGCTTGAGATAGCAACGCTTGCGAGTTTGACCCAACAACGCTCTAAAATGGTGGGTTTTGAGTTGAACCAACAACTTTTTAAGACAGGAGGACAAATTTTACGTAGTGGCAAATTTTGAGTTACTTTGCAAAATTTATGGAGTTCGAGACGAATTATGTGCTATTATGGTTTATTTTTTTATTTTTTTTATTTTTTTTATTTTTTTTATGTGTGTGTGTGCGTTATGGTGCATATTTTGGATCATGAGGTAAACTTTGTATCACAATGCAAAATTTTAAACACCTGAAATGTTTCTGATCACAAAAAAATTTAGACTCGAGGTAGCTTTTGAGTCACGTTTAGATTTTAGATGATGAATCATGTTTTAGATCATGTAGCAAATTTTGGGTCAAGTGCAAGATTTGGTATCTAAAAAAATTCTCTTCCTCATTCAGATAGTCGTCTTAGAGAACCATTGTCGATCATGTAAACATGGTAATTTAAGGGATTCAAATCAAAGACCAATTACTTAAAATAATTATATTAGTGGCATAAAATTATTACCTGGTACTCTATGCGCATGTTTGGGCATATGTACAATATGGTGATAATCTCAGAGTGTTAGACTATTTCAGAGTGGCATATAGAAGAGCAAAGATTAGTATTCTTATTGATTGTAAATGACATCCTCTTGAAATTGATGAAGTTTTGATTAGTTGTGATGGTGCGTCTAATCTTGCAGGTGCAGACATGATCGAGAGAAGCAAAGATTGCAGAGTCCTTGAAACTCAGAGTATGGGCTTTGGAATAATGATGAGTTTTATGACATAGGTTAATGTTGTAATATATGCTCTTGAATGAGCAGTTTTCTTTAGAAATAAGAAGATATTGATTTGCGCTGACTCAACTAGCGTGGTTAAAGTTTTCAAGAATGAATCTGTTCCATGGATTGTCAAGCAAAGATAGAGAGTTGGATATGTGTTTTATAACTCAATATATTATGAGCATGTATATGTGAAGTAAATTTGTTGCTGATACTATGACGAAGAGAGGGTGTTTTCTAACAGTTTGTGTGATTGATAGACATGAGGGTAAATGGATTTTTATGCACTCTGTTGAGGGGCCGGATACATCTTTTTTCAGATTTATATAGTTTTAAATTTTAGAGAGGCTCAACGTCTTGTTCTTTTGTATTTATTCTTGTAATCTCCTTTTTATTTTTTTGTTGAGATTGGTCCCATATTGGATGGACAACTTAAGATCCTACAGTTGATAAGCTTTGGGAAACCCTGACTTAATTTGCAAGCCGGTTTTCGAGATTAGTTAGGCGCATGAACTTCAATATAGTATTAGAATCAGAGCGGGCAATTTGTGACGAGTCGTTTGATCGCACCTCTAATTCGTGTCACCCGATTTAATGTCAACATGTTAGACCTAAAGAGCCATACATGAGGTTACATGTTGAGATTAGTTCCACACTGGACGGATAACTTAAGGTCTTACAGTTAATTGGCCTTGGGAAATCATAACCTTGCAAGCCGGTTTTCAAGGTTAATTAGGTCCATAAACTTCAATATATTAATAAATAAATTATAATTAGCAAAAAAATAAATAAATAGTCCTACAATATGAATAGATAACCCCTGAAAAATACATGGCACTAGGGATACTTAATAAAATTAGCAAAAAAGAAAAAGGAAAAATTGGTGCTACAATAGGAATAGATAACCCCTGAAATAACATGGCTCTAGGGGTACCAATTTGCTTGGAGGTTTACCACTCCAAAGTTTAAGAATGTTTTGTCCTATATGGAATTTGGGCATACTCCCAAATAAATTGGTACATCCTATTAACGATTTTGAAAATAATATCCTGACGAAACCATTTAGGGATATGCCATAGTGAAGTGAAGTGCTCCATTACTTTTCTGGATTTTGCCCACTACTACTGCGGTGCTACTCTCATAGGGAAAGGTTTATCCCCTAGTCTTTACCATTTAGAGCAAGTCTAATGGCACTGGTATATAAACAGATTTTGCAGTTTACCACCTACAGTGGGACTGGTAAACGAGTATAATGGATGGACAAACCTTCAAATAAAAAGGTTTATTCATCGCGCCTCATATTGAGTCGATCGACTCAATCTGAGACAATCGGTTCAATCTGCACTGACCCGCTCACATTAAGCCGAGTCTCAGATCCAGCAGAGCCTACGCTCGTCCCAGATTAAGTCGGCCGGTCTTAGCTGAGCTGGCAACGGCTTGTTTCAACCAACGGCTATCGATTTCTTCCCTATAAATTCAGCTGATTTCAACTCCAAAATCACACCTTCTGCACCTTCTACACTTACGAAATTCTTATAATTCCACTTTAGTCACTCCTTCAACACCCGCAAAGATTTATAATTTCACTTCACTCACACCTTCTACACCCACCTTATAATTTCACTTCATTATTTGTAAAACAAATTCTTAAAGAAAATAGCAAGTCAAGCAGATACATAAAATACTTCATCATAAAGAGTTCGTGGTCCGAAGTTCAGTTTGAAGGAAGATAAAGTTATCTGCAGAGCTTATGTAGCATTTACGCTTGATCCAATCAATGGTGTTCAATAACCACATCATACGCTTTGGGAAACATTTTTACACAATTCTGTCAGGAAACTGGGAATATAAAAAACAGTGATGCTTCCGGGTTATCACATCGTTTTGATGCAATCAACAAAGAATCGAACCGTTGGGTAGCTTTGATGATGCAGATGAAACGACAAAGAGCATGTGGTGATAGTGATGTCGATGTGGTAAGTTGCAATTACATATTATTTAATCAATGTTCTAAGGAGAGATGATGTCTATGATGGACAAAGGACGGTCTGGATTATCTCTAGGTTGGATGGCTAAGATTATGTCACGACCCAACCAAAACAAGCATTAACCAAACTTAATTTAACCGTATAGTATCCCAACTTAAACCAATTCCTAAATTGTCGGATAGGCCTTTACTTCTCTACAGTTTACCTCCTCTCATTGAAAACCCAATTAATAACTTTTGTCTACGCTGTCCTCATCATCTACATGAAGTTTCCTTTTTTATTAACTTCGCAGGTTGAGTAATCATATTGCATGAATATGAAATAACTATAATCTTATTAGATTTTTATTAACTCTTATTTTACACTTTATCCGATTCACAGACTTAATACGATCAGTAGTTTCTTCTAAGGATTGACATGTATTATTATGGCTAGCTTTTACTGTGCTTTGTGTTGTGATGTAATGGCAGTTAAGGCCATTGGCCGTCTGCACAAAACTTAGTATCTGACGCGAATGCCTGGATGGTCGAACTTGATAATGATAATCAGTACGTGTTGTAAATAATCGGTGGTTGCTAATTATAACAAAAAAAAGGATGATGAAATAGGTGATTGACACTTCTTTGGTTTTACAACATCTTGACTGATTGAGAAAGAGTAAAGGGTTTAAAGTTGGTCCTGTAAATTAAATTGAAAATATCCTTTCAATTCTTGATGATTGTTCAGTTCTAATGAGGCGACCAAATATTGTAGAAGGAATAGGATAAATGGTGAATGGTGGGATGTTTGTCTATTCATCATTAACCAAACTATGTAACCATCTCCTTTGAAATCTTAATAATATCCTCCTTTTGTAGCAAAAAAAATAAAATAAAATTGAAAATATCCAATGTATCGTGTTTCTATGGCTGAATCTGAATCTTTGACTTTGATTTTATTTGTTAATAGATGACCAAACGTTCAACAACCAAAAATGCATAGCTTAAGCCCGTTTAATTGTGCTTTCCCCCAATTGAGCACATAAACTATTGTTAGATGTTTCAACCGGCCACTTTTATTGTTCTTAACTTCATAGACTTTGGAGGGCAAAGGTTAGTTTCTGAGGTGCGCAAGATATCAATAACTATAAGGTGTTTTGCTTATAGAAATATGCAATTATTTCTCGCCATTTCTGCTCACACCTACATGATAAGTTGCCCACTAATATCATAAAAGATTATACGCTACTAGCTGATTTTAAGTACAAATCATAGTAGTAATACTTTATATACTCTACATTATTGTATATGGACACTTCCAAGATGAATCGGGCACAGCTCCTCTGGTAAGATGAATTTGATGCAATTCAAGCACAGAAGGCCCAACAACGGCCCCACCAGCTGATGGATAATGCCATCACACTGGAGTAATTTTAAATTCATGACTTAGTTGTTAGTTTAACTTGTTGTGTGTAATCCTTTGTTTTGAATTAAATGTGATCATTTTAGTTTTAGTTTCAATTCAATCCTTATTTACTTGCAATTTAAATTATCAGAGTGCATGAACCAAACAACCGAAATCAAAGTACATGACTCAGATTACCGAAATCAAAGTACACAAATCAAATTACACTAAAGAAGAAAAGAAAAAAAACTAAATTCTGTAAAGGTTTCTTCTTCCAAAATCATCCCACAAGTGAGCTGTGGGATCCTTCCTTAGTCTTAAATGTAAACTTTTGTATTGAATTCTCTCTTCCATCATTCTATACTCTCTTGCAGGCACAACCCAGGCGGGTTGAACTTCTTTCCTCAAATCTTTATCTGGATAATGAACCCAGCTTTTATCTTGTTGAGTTTCCTCGATTACCATATTGTGCAAAATGATGCAGGTGAGCGTAGTTCTATTCATTTCTATTGGTTAAAATGAACGATATGGTCTACAAATTATATGGAACTTTCTCTTCAAAATTCCAAATGCTCGTTCCACATCCTTCCTACACGTTATCTGTCTTTTGTTAAATCACCGTTGAACACAGACATATTCCCCGTTTATAGGTATTTCATCGTAAGCTTGAACTAAAGTTGACCATGCTGGATAAATCCCGACCGCCAGAAAATAACCCATGTTATACTGATTTCCGTTAATGGTGAAATTGGCAGTTGGAGCATTTTCATACTTCAATTCTTCGAACAATGGTGATTTGTGCAAGATATTGATGTCGTTGTTGCAACCCGGAAGGCCGAAAAGGCATGTCATATCCAACAACCATAAGAAGCTTCCGCTTCCAAAACCAAGGTTGGTTTTGTGTAGTGGCCCTTATACTAACCTTGCCAAGCATACAGACATACATGCCACACCCAATGCATGCAATCAAGGCTACTTAGCATTCCGAAAAAGCCTATTTTCGTATTATCAGCTAGTAGTCGATTGACATCATCTTGCGTGGGTTTTCGTAAAAAACGTGGACCAAAATGGTTGACTACAATTTCGAAAAACATTTTGAGATTATCATATGCAGTTGTTTTGGCCATACGAATATACTCATCACAAGCATCTGCAGGCACACCATAACTTAGAATCCTATGAGACGCGGTGACCTTTTGTTCAGGACTATGCCCTCATATGTTTCGTACATCAAATTGATAGTTAAATGTAGGGTTTGCCCAGCAGGGCTCTCCAATAACCTGCATGATCAAGTGTTGTGGCTTTCGGTAGCGACGTTGAAAATCTTGATCAGAGTAGACGCTTCTATTAAGGAAATAATCACGTATCATTTGTTTGTGACCTTCCTCTCGAAATATCCACGTATATCTTCTTCTCAGTACAACTCCTGGTTCTGGATCTTGTGGAATTTGCCCGATGTTTAATTGTAGCATGGCGTTTGTTCTGGATCTTTCATCGTTCGAATCTTCATCCATTTGATCCAGTTGATGCATAAACCCTTGTTGTTGTTGGAAAAAATTTCTCCTAATAATTGCGCTTCTTCATTTTCCATATCAGGATCCATGAAGAAAACGAATGAAAACACGAAATATATTTAATAAATTGGAAGATTTTTTTTTGTTGTTGTAAAACTAGAAAATAGAAAGTAGTTCAGTATGTTTAAAATCAGTGGATTGAGTGTGCTTATATAGGTGTAAAGCGAAATATAGCCGTTCGGGGTTGGCGAAATAGTAACCGTTAGCATACCATACATTGAGCCGTTCGGGGTTGGCGAAATAGTAACCGTTAGCATACCATACATTGAGTCGAGGACGACCGGCTCTATATGGTGCAATCAACTTACTCTGCTCCGATCAACCTTCCTCCCACTGCACAAAACTCAGTTTGGCCATACACCTGATACCACAAAACTCTTACTAGTAGTATGCAAAATTACATAGTTATTGATAGAGAAACAACGAAATCCTGAGAAATTTGGGCTCGTTTAGCAGTATAAAGGAGGAGTAAATTTGTAGGACCAAGTTAGGTCACATGTTATGTTTTTATATGCTGGGGGGAATTTCCATCGAAGAGTATATTCTACACATAAGAAGGGTCTATGTGGGACACTAGGGTTCTTTGTTTTTAGTATTAATTGAAATTGAACTTTGTTATTATCTAAATCAATCTATAAATTGTTTTCATTAACCCCTATCTTTCATACACCATTTCTAGGATTTTTGTAGCCACCATTTGTTATCCATTTATAGAATTTATCATTACAAAAAGATATTTCTTTTTTAATAGAAAAGCTGTTGTATGACCTATTTTTGTCTTGAAAAAAAAGAAAAGCTGACTTTATTACGAGATCATTTGATTTTATCACATTTTCTGGCCTTTGAATTTCTTAATCTTAATCAATGATTTCACCAAAAACCTACTAAAAATCACCTATTTAAAACAGGGTCCCACTTTTTCCAGCAACTCTCTCTCTTTTTTTCTCTCCACTTCCAAGTTCTAACTGCAAGTCTGCAACCCCTCTCTATCTCTCATTAGAGTTGTGCTATGAATGGGAAGGGAGATACACAGTGATCAGTAGATCAAGTTGTCAGTTGAAGCTTTTATCTAACTTGGGTTCAGCTCAGATTTGTTGTTTCCTTCCACTATCTTGAGCTAGAGTAAAATTAAAAGGTTAGTGTGTTTGGTTTTGGGCTTATGATAATTTTTGTATGATTCTTTTAGACTAGTTGGCCAAATGTTCAGTTTAATATTTTTTCTGGATTGCATATGAACTCCAGTTAGTATTGCTCCTTTTTTGTTGATTAGTAGAATCATTTAGCTCATTCTTGTACATCCTAATTTACTGATCAAGAAAAATATACTTAGAAGCACCTGATAGTTTATAAATTATGTTTTTCTTTTCCTGGTAAATATGTTTGAAGACTGAGATTTAGTTTGTTTTGTCATTGATTATCTAATTGAAGTAGGGTTTTAGGTTTTTGGTTGGTCTATTTAGATTTTAGAAAGGGGTTTGTGTGTTTAAGCTGAGGTGTTTCTTGTAAGTAACTTGGCTATTGGTTTAGGGATCATAGGATATGAACATGATGAGACTTGAGATGATTAATTTGGGAATTCTGAGTTGATGTTAATTTTTAATTCTGAACAGTAGTAAAGTTTTTTAGGGGAATCTGAATCTCCTTTAAATATGTTTTAAAGAATTTTCTTTTGACATCATATGAATGGCTATTGACGACTATCTAAGGCTGCGGAAACTAGTTGCCAGACCAAGGAAAGTAAAGAACAAGTTGACTGCCGAGGTTTAGATTCGTTGGCTAGTTTTTTGTTGAACTGTTTTAAGCGAGAGGTTTATGGAAATGAAACTTTAATTATGAATTTCTGTAGCATTAGGATTTGCTGTTGAAATTAACTCTTGTTCGTTGATGTTTTTCCCTCATGCAAACAGGTGTGATGGAGAAAAAATCTGTAAGATGTTTGATCAACAGTATATCCCGCTTCATTCTCTTAGTTGCATGCCATACTATGGACTCTGCAATCATAGAGAGGGATTATGTAAACATGGTTGGTTTGTTAAAACTTTTGAAGTCGGTGCTGGATGAAATAGTTGATTCCTCAGTACCTTTGGATGCAAACCTCGTTAAAGAACTTGAGGAATTGGATGTAATTGTTAATGAGGCCAGAGAATTCCTGGAGAAGTGGTGCTTAAAGATGAGCAAGACAGTCAGTGTGAGTCTCTTCACTTTCCCTTAATCAACAAGTGTATGGACTATTCAATCGTTATACTTGGTTTGGTTGGTTTCTGTTGTATATATCGTTTATGATTAGTTTACTTTTCCGTCGGCATATCTAGGTTCTGCACAGTGAACCTTTGGCGGTGAAGGTCCAGAGTTCTACATTGGAGATTATAAGCATACTTTGTAGACTCCTACGGGCATCTCCACTTGATTCACATTTATCAGCCATTCAGGTACTTGAGTATGGAGCATTACCTTTTCATTATATTTCGCTTGTAGTATGGTGTTTATGATCTCGTGAATATCTTCTTTGTAGTTTTGAAATGTCAGCTTTCTTTACAGAAAAATATGCAAGAATTTCAGTATCAGGAGCGCGATAGAATAGCACTCGTCATAGAGGAGGCTCTAGGGGATCAAAAGGAAAATCTTGTTCCTTGTGCTGAGCATCTAATCCGAATTATGAGGGAACTTAGTTTGACATCAAATCAAGAGTTGCTGACAGAGAGTATGGCCTTGGAGAAGGCAAGAGTTAAGACTCAATCCTTGAAAAAGAAAAATGAGTTAGACCTCATTAACCAGATTGTCACTCTCGTCTCACATATTCATGATTGCATAGTTGAACTCGCCTTATTTGAAGCAACACCTAGGGTTCCACCCGTCCCTTCGTATTTTCGTTGTCCACTGTCTTTGGAACTTATGTCAGACCCTGTAATAGTTGCCTCTGGACAGACCTATGAGAAAGCTTTTATTCAGAAGTGGCTAGATCATGGGCATAATATATGCCCCAAAACCAGGCAAACTCTTACTCATACAAATCTTATTCCAAATTATACAGTGAAGGCTCTAATCGACAATTGGTGTGAGGAAAACAACATAAGGTTTTCCAATATCAGCAAGAAGGCTAGCAATGAGACACCTTCCCTTTCATCTCTATCTCAAGAAATCAATCATGTAAGTAGCTTATCTGGTTCTTTACATAGTAGTACTTCCTCTTCAAGGTCCTCTCATGGAATTCAGAATGAGCCTGAGAAGCGAGGGGTGGAGTTGTCATCATCAGGTAGATACAGCAGTGTCACTGAGGCTTCAGTGGATGTCATATCTGAAGGTCCGTCGTTTTCTCCTTTACATAGAGCTTCTACATTTTCACCATCCCCATCAGAAGAAAGATTTCACCGATCGGAGTCGAGAATATCGATGAATGAGAATGGAAACAGTAACCATCAAAGAAGTCTGTCTCTTCCATCTACAGATTCTGGATCTGATGACTTGACCACTTGTTCCCATGTTAAACAGCTAGTTGAAGATTTAAAGAGCCATTCAAATGAAGCACAAACTGCAGCTGCAGTAGAGTTGCGGCTACTTACAAAGCACATTAAGGGGAATCGCGTTATTGTGGCCGAATGTGGGGCCATAGCACCATTAGTTTCACTGCTGTACTCAAGGGTGAAGCTCACTCAAGAGCATGCTGTAACAGCTCTTTTGAATCTATCCATCAACGGAGATAATAAGGTAAAGATTGCAGAAGCTGGGGCCGTGGAACCCCTTATTCTTATTCTAAGATCGGGAAGCGAAGGAGCCAAAGAGAATTCTGCCGCTACTCTTTTCAGTCTCTCTGTTTTGGAGCAGTACAAGATTATGATTGGACGTTCCGGTGCAGTGAAGGCCTTGGTGGACCTTCTAGGTACTGGAACTCTAAGAGGAAAGAAAGATGCAGCTACAGCCTTGTTCAATTTATCTATATTTCACGAGAACAAAGCACGGATAGTTCAAGCTGGAGCAGTAAAATACCTCATCAAGCTGATGGACCCTGATTCAGGTATGGGTGACAAAGCCCTTGCTCTGCTTGCAAACCTATCAATGATTTCAGAGGGGCGCTTAGAAATTACTCGTGAAGGTGGGATTCCTTTACTTGTTGAGGCTATAGAAGTTGGGTCTCAAAGGGGAAAAGAGAACGCTGCCTCCATCGTATTGCAATTATGCCTTAGCAGCTACAAGTTCTGCAGCCTAGTTCTGCAAGAAGGCGCTGTGCCACCTCTTGTTGCATTATCTATGTCTGGTACACCAAGAGCCAAGGAGAAGGTATGCAACAAACAATTCCATTTACAAGATGAATGAAAACTGTTCTTTTCCTTCCAGGTGCGCGATAGATTATAAATTTATAATATGTTTGTTTTGTGCAGGCACAACAAATACTTAGTCATTTCAGGGATCGGCGCGAGGGGGTTAATGGGAAGGCAAAATCATGATAAAAGGCATTCGATTCTTTGGTTGTTTCCATGCTTCATAAATCCTGAGCTTGGTTTTTCTCCAAATCTACGTAAGTTACTGAACATAGAATACTATTTGAGAGTACTTTTTCATTGTTAAAGGAATGAACTTTCGGCATATTTTGGGTACTTATATAAGTTCTTTGGATCACAGATGGCTTGAAGTAGCAGATTTGGCATTGATTTTGTAAATTAGTTTCCTGTTGTATGATGGACCCTGAAACCGAAAATGCAGCTGTCTTAGTTTCGTTATACAGAATGTTTTCAACTGTACTAGGCCTTCAATTAGAAGTTAAGGATGCATTTGTAATATATATCTTCAAAATCTGTAATCTTTTTTTTTCTTTTTTTTCTGTTTGAATTAATATATGTTAGTTTCATTTTTTACACTACAAAGAGGATAACCTCATTGGAGTTTTTGTGTTCGTATATAGTATGATAGTTCATTGTTCTTATTGATATGTTGCCAATCACACAACACTGGGAACTTGTTTTGTTCAATCTTAAATCCTGTAACGCATATGAATTAACAAAGCTCTGTTGTGCTGTAGCTTGTCATAATCATTTTGATTCACATAAAGAGTGAGGATCAGTTGACGTGGGTATTCTCACTCTGTCACCATTTCAACAATAATTTTTCTATAAAAAGATATTCAAACTATGAATTAGAAGTTAATTTCTCGGCACTATGTACAACAGTATCCACCACTTCGAAGAAGAATTACTACAATGAACCCTGAACACTATTGTATAACAACACAATCTACCACTTTGAAGATGAGGTTTGGTGCAAGGAACGCACATAGTTGGAATATAGAGCAGGGTAAAGACGAACATATAAATAACAAAAAAAATCAAGGTTTTATAAAAAATTGGTATATTCAGGCGAACAGAGGGAAAGCTTTTTCTTTTTTTTTCATTCAAGAAGAGTTTTTTTTCTTTTCTTATCAGGCATTCAAATTAAAAATGGTGATATCCCCTTGTACCCATGCACTATTGTCAGGTGGGAAATCATCAATGTACTCCAAGTTTATGGGTAAGTGATACAGCTACCGACGGGTCTATCCTGATTTTTATCACGTCAGAAACAGATTTCTGGTGGGCCCACCGGGAGAAAACATGGGGGTTGTTAAAGGCGGGATAAAAATCGGGAGATTCCCTCGGTTCCTTTATCATTTCCGGAGTTTATGCCACTATTTCTAGCTTTCTTAGTTACTAAGTCAGTTACTCCATTCCTTACAGTCAATTGATAAACATGATGAAACTCACGACTCTGAAGTAAAAACTTAATATCCAGGATAGTATTCTGGTTTAACCAATGAACATAAAAAGTTTTCTCATTTCTTGACTTAAAGAGGACTTCACTGTCTTACTCAAATATAAGTTTCACAAAGTTCTTTGAGATTGCCCACTTCACTGCTTCATGCAATGCAAGACTATCTAGCTGCTCCACCTCCTGGTCCCGAATCATTCCTCCATTGAAATACCTTCCTTTAACTCCATGGCATTGTCTTGCAAAATCTCTAGCTATTGGTCCCCACTACACGAAATCAGGGAATTTGTAACGCCCGATTTTCTAACGGTTATTTATTTTGTAACGTCGTAACGATGTTGGTAACTTTGTAACGTTGTATAATCGTTGTAATAATTGGTATCTGTTACTAAGTTTCGGGAGGGTTGTATGCAATTACCTTACTATCCTCAACTTAAATTTCCAAGTTACCTTGTAACCCTCCATTACTACTATTAGCGCCTCTATTAGTACTATCAACTCCCAATTTCTTCTCACGCTCAAGGGCTACCCAGCATCCCAACGATTCTCGTTTTTTTCTCCAACATTTTTTTCTCCCATTATAACTCTTCATTTTAATTACCGAAAATCAGAAAACAAAATCAAAATAGTTTTTCATTTTTATTTTATAAAGTCTGAAAATAGAAGAGAAAAAATATGTCGGGAACAACTGAGAGCCTGAGACATATCTCCAACCATTTGTCATTTCCACTCCATCCATTTCTATTCAATCGATTTGAGCTTCGGAAACTTCGAGATGCAGTTGCAGAAAACTTCATCAACAACAATGAATCAATCAATTCTTCTGTGAATCACCGATTTAAGCATAGATTTAAGTTTAATCGATCTCTCATACAAGTGTTGACACTGATTCATAATCTTGGAAATGCAAATCTGGGTTATCTTAATCTAAGGTATTTCATTCATTTTTCTCTGAATCGATTTTTTTTTCAATATTTGGGGTTTAATAATTTTACCATGGAGGTTACAAACTATTGATTTTGAATGTTGCAATTTCTCATGATGATTATGAACATCTCTATCTTTCTGATCTGTATGGGATTGTAGATTTTAGGTTTATGGTTTTTGTGTTTGTTAATTGTGATTGAGAAGATCTGTATTTGTGATTCTAGATACTGCAGTACATTGTATTCCATTTTAATAATATCTCAATGAAATTTGTAGGTTTAGTTGATAATGAAAATGAGTCAGACATAGAATTTTATTTATTTGTAGGATGTCACCTTTTGTTTGTAGTTGGGTGAATCAGTTGATTTTTTGTTAATGCAGTAGCTCTAATAAGAACTTCAACCAGTTTCGGCAATTGAACTGAAAACCAAAGAGAAGCTAATGTTCATAATTTGTTCCCTTTTCCTAGTCAGATTCTAGTTATCTGTGATTTGAATTCATTGCCAGATTGTAGATTAAAGTTAGGTGTGTATATGCCTCCACCAAGTAGTTTTCTGTGTCAGTTGAATCATGTAGGTTGAACAAGATTCTCTTGAGTCATGTTATTATGGCTTTGACAAATGATCTCTGCAACTTGTTATACCTTTTAAGAATATTTCAGGGAAATTTTTAGTTTTTGTTGATAAACTTAGACTCGGTCATAGTGTTTGGGTGTAGCTTGTCACCATTAGTGAATCAAGATTGTATTATATTCTGCAATTTAGATGAAAACCAGAGAGAAATAGTATTCGTAATATGTTCCCTTCCCTTGTACTAGGATTCTAGTTCTTGAGAGAATTTGGATAATGCTTTAGTACATTTTATAAATCATATGCTACTTTTCAACATACCACAATTTAACATACCATTGTTCCTTTCATTACAAATCACAAATACATCTCCAACATACCAAATTTCACCTATTGCATTCAAATCAACACAAAAAGAAACCGAAAGTGCAATTTCATTCACCCTTTTTACAAACACCATCACCATTACAGGTCTTCCTTAATTACTATGTAGTTCCATTACAACCTTTTTAAGGCCAGCACCAAAGGAATTTTTCATCTTTGGGATGCAGAGGCCATAAACAAAAGTATAAAAACTAGACATGCTACCAATTCCAGCAACCACTTACACCTGAACAACCACACCGATACCGTCTGCCAGAGCAAAATTCCCTAATCGTGCATGTTGCACTTCCATAACCTCCATCACAATTATACCCAAACCAAGAAAATTTACAAAACTACTACTACTACTACTACTACCGAGTTTGATCCAAGTCAACAGAAAAACAATCCTTTTACAAGATCAAACCTTGTACTGAAAAAAAAAAAAAAAAACTAAAAAAGAACACTTACCATACATTAGAAGATAACAAAAGAATAGACCTCTCCTTCAGTTCCAACAACAGCAGCAACTACAAGCATTAGGAAAAAAATTGTGAATTTTCACGAAGATGTTCTGAAGACTTCAAAGAATGCAATCCTCCAAAGTCTTCCTCAAAAGATTTTCACAATGCTCTTCAGATGATCACCACTGATCATCATCATAGTCGATTTCAAAGTCCTCTTCTTCATAGTAGAAGTCTCTGCCGCTATCACTGCTGGAAGAATTAGGACCATAACCTCCATCTTCACTATCCTCATCATCATCATCTTCTGATCCTTCATTTTCTTCTTCCTCAACCTCTGCTGTAACAGGATTTGCATCTACATCCATCCCTGGTATCTCCTCACCGTCTAAATCCATGTTCAGGGGTTCAGACATTGTATGAGAAAATATCCTGGGTTGAGATTTCTCTGCCAAATAGCATTGATACATTACTGCATCAACTCTCCTCTGTCTTTCGCTCTCACGAGCCTCTTTTTATGGATCAGTGGACACCTCACCGTTGCTTCCAATCTCATCAATTTCAACTGCTTCTTCACCTTCCTCATCACTTTCACTTTCTGTGGCACTTCTTTTCTTAACCCATTGACATTCATGTCTCTGTACCGTTGCTTGACTTTATCTCATCTTCCTTGCACCTCTTGACTCAGTTTTTCTGATCCATAATTGGTACTCTTCTTCGTTCTCAATCCTTTGCCTATCAAATTCTTCTTGTCTGCTATCAATTTCTTCATGCTTCCTATTTCTGGGAATTTCTTATTCTAAATAGGAAATCAATCTCTCAACCTCTTCACTAGTTAATGCATGAGTTGCTTGTTTTGCGTTTTCTAATGCCAGTGATTGATTTTCAACAACATCTTGAACTGCAACATGATTTGGTTCATCCATCTCTTAATCTTCTTCTCTCTACAATTTTTTCTTCTTCTTTTGGTTTGATTAAGAGTAATTGCAAGTATATCGGTTTCTCATCCTTTTGCAGAGTGGTTAGATTAACCATAAATGTCCATTTATGGCGCATGGTTGAGCGTTTAGTCCCCTGGCAGACCACGCCTCTTCAATTTCATACGTAATTTTTCGAAATAAATCATTACACCTCGATAATCCCTTCTTTCATTGAGTTTCCAGACTCGTCCCATCTCTTAATTTCCCAGAGTGTTACTATTAAGAGGAGAATGAGGCGGTGACCTAATTTGAAGGCCATAAGTGTAACATTGAGAGGCATTATGGTTCACTAGGGTTTACACGTTTGGCTCATGCATCATGCCATATATCAATACCCTGGTCCCTGACCAACAACTAAAATCAACTAATGCCAAACAAAATAGGTCAAGCAAAATAAAATCAGCACACTAGTGTATATTTGACATAATTGGTTAATTATTAACAGATGGGCCCATTACCCTCCATATTTAGAATCTCTACCCTTGTTACATAACTCCCAAAATGGAATCAATGGTGGAGATTAAAATGTCACTTGCACACTCATTAGAGAGGGTGCTCAAAATTGGACTCGGCCAATTTTTCCGGTCTACCAATGAACCACAAATATCTATCAGTAAGGTGAAAATTAGATTTGACCAAGTCAGAAAGATAATATGTCCGGAACAGCGCTTGAGACATAACTCATTGCATTTCCATACATTTCTAATTCCATTGATTTGAGCTTCGGGGACTTGGAGATTCAGCTGCAGAAAACTTCATCAACAACAATGAATCAATTAATACTTCTGTGAAACATCGATTTAAGCCTAAATTTAAGTTTAATCGATCTCTCACTAGAAGTATTGGCACTGATTCATAATTTTGTAAATGCAAATATGGGTTATCTTCATCTAAGGTATTTCTCATTCATTCATTTGGGGGATTAATGATTTTACAAATTGGAGGTTACACACTGTTGATTTTGAATGGAGTAATTTCTGATGGTGATTATGAACATCTTTATCTTTCAGATTCATATGTGGTTGTAGATTTTAGGTTTATTTGTATTTGATGTTTCTATGAATTGTATCCTGTTTTGAGAATATTTTGGTGATTATGAACATCTCAATTTCATGCCTTCTGCATATAAACGTAGTTTATGTGTCAGTTGACAGATGAACTTAGACTCAGACATAGTATTTGGTTGTAGGATTTTAGCATTAGTAAATAAAGCTTTATCTATTTTGAGAACCATAATCTCAGAAATCAAGATAGTTTGAGGCAGTCTTTGCGATTTGTATTCATTGTTAGATTGTAGAATAAAATTAGGTGTGCATAAACCTGCACCAAGTAGTGTTTGTGTCAATTATGTGCAAGTCGAATACGATTCAACCAACGCAAGCCAGTTTTGTTAGTTAAGTATCTGATAGAAGATTTAAAGCTTGTTATTTCATTTGAACTCTTATTGTGTATTGCAGTGTTGTTATTTTTCAATTTCAAACATATATAGATGTTCGTAATTTGTTTCCTTCCCCAGATTGTAGATTAAGACTAGGTGCGTATATGCCTCTCCACCAAGTAGTGTTTACAGTGAATTGGACTCAATAGAAATCAAAGATGTAATTTCAAACATAGATGTACCTCATGAAAACCCAGAGTGCAGGGTAACTATTAAGAAATCTAAAGTGACTTGATTTCAGTATGCATTTGTTTTCATCACTCTTACATTCTATATGATTGTGCGCACTTTATTTGTTTTGTGTGGTTTTCAACTACCTGTTCTAGTTCTTTGATCATAGCTTTAGTTTTTAGATTACAACATGCATCTCCAACAGCATCAATACCCAATCACCAGACAATATAAATAACCTTACTTCAGCATATTTCACTTCAAAAAAGTTACAACCTTTCTTTTTATTAAGTGTTGAGAAACATTTAACAGCAACACTATTATTTCATGTCCAGTCACATGTTCAAAAACATAAAAACCAAACACATTAAGGCAGAATTGATCTGCCATTTACAAGTATTTCACCATCTTACACACAAAAAATCCAAATACCAAAAAGAAAAAAGCAAAATAAACACAACTTTCCCTGCATCATCTCCTGCATTTCTAGTTTCCATTGACACTTCCAAACTAAAAAAGAAACATGATTCAGTGACTTACCATTTGCACTAGACATCTCTCCATTTGAATTCTTCTCTGTACTTTGATGATAGCTATTTCTTAACCATTTTTAAACATTATATCATCATTTCCATTCGAGCACTTACCCAAAAATCCACCATCTCTCTACAGAAGAATTAAAATGTTGATTAGGCTTACTCATTGTTATACCCATCACTCGGAATTGAAATCATCAGATTCCTCTTCCCCCTCATCTGATTTCTCAGACCCCTCGTCATCCTCATCCGTCTCTTCAGATTCCTTTTCATTTTCACCTGACTCGTCTGCTTCAGAATCGGCCTTTTGGGCCAACAATTCATCATTAACCCTATCAATCTTATCTTTCGCGAAATTCCGCAACTCTCCCTTCTAGGTCAAATGCAGCTTCGTCCTATGCAATCGCCATTTCTAGCGAATCTGGAGTGGGTGTGTCACTTTCATACCCAACAAAAACAACTGGCTCTTCATCTTTGGTAGCACTTGCATCACTATCGCGCGACCCATATTCTTTTGTCCTTGCCGCCTTGATCTCTGACATTTCCGCCAACCTCATCTTTTTCGCCTGCACTGCATAATACCTTTCCTTCTCCTCTTCATCTATGAAGGGATCAAGAAGACGCTTCTTTGGCGAAATATCTATCGGTTTCTCTACTGGTTTATCTTCCTTTATTGCAGCATGCATTTCTGACCAAAGAGGATTGAGTTAAATTGCATTCAACAAGTCACTTACTCTCTTTTGTACTTTCTCTAGATCATCCTTGGTCATCTGCCCTATCATCTGCATGGTGGCAGATAACCTTTCTTGTCTTTCCTTCTCTTCTAACTCTTTCAATTGTTGCTCTTCAGTCATGAGGGCTTTACCCCTTCGTCTGCATTGATCATCATCACCAGTCATTTTGATTGATTTGATTTAGAAAATTTCAGTGAACAATTATCTCACTCTACAATTTTTTTTGCTCTCTTACCCTTTGGTTTTCCCTGTTAATCCCTATTAAACTACTCAAACCTAAAAAAGACAACAATTCGTAATAGGAATAAATTATATAAATTCTTACAAGGTCACGCCTATTCCTAAGAGAAAGCTTTAAATATCCGGCAATAATAACTGCCAATTTGGTCTGAATTCATACGGTTTTGTGGTTAAATGGAAAATTTGTAGCGGTACCCCTACTCTGAAGAGTAACAAACGGCTATAAACGCCTATTTATTAGTCTAAATGGCGTCTGTTCTAGCCCACTCTGTCATAATGACTTGTTAAACCTAGGTAAAATGACATTTTGGATAATTATTAATGTAACTCTAATAACTTGAGTTATTATTGAATGGATAAATTGGAGAACGTGGTATTTTTTTCCTTTTCACGGACATATGAAAATTTGTTGCCCTTTTCCGGCGAGGGTAACTTGGTCATCCCCGCGGACACATGAAAATTTGTTGCCCTTTCCGGCGAGGGTAATTTGGTCATTTTTGCGGACACATGAAAATTTGTTGCCCTTTTCTGACGAGGGTAATTTGGTCATTTTCACGGACACATGAAAATTTGTTGCCCTTTCCAGTGAGGGTAATTTTGTCATTTTCACGGACACATGAAAATTGGTTGCCCTTTTCCGAGCGAGGGTAATTTGGTCATTTTGACGGAAACATGAAAATTTGTTGTCTTTTTAGGAGAGGGTAACTTGGTCATTTTCACAGACACATGAATATTTGTTGCTCTTTTCCGATGAGGGTTATTTGGTCATTTTTACGGTCACGTGAATATCTGATATTTTACACCCCATAAGGCTGAATCCACTGAGGGACCATAAAGATCTGATATTTTACATCCCAAGCTCATCTGAATGAGAACCTGGGGTCTATATCTAGTAATCTTGTAAGCTGACTTCCATCCCAGAAGGCTGAATCCACTGAGGGACCATGAAGATCTGATATTTTACATCTCAAGCTCATCTGAATAAGAACATGGGGTCTATATCTAGTAATCTTGTAAGCTGACTTCCATTCCAGAAGGATGAATCCACTGAGGGACCATAAATATCTGATATTTCACATCCCAAGCTCATCTGAATGAGAACCTGGGGTCTATATTTAGTAAACTTGTAAGCGGACTTCCATCCCAGAAGGCTGAATCCACTGAGGGACCATGAAGATCTGATATTTTACATCCCAAGCTCATCTGAATAAGAACCTGGGGTCTATATCCAGTAATCTTGTAAGCTGAGTATGCCTCGTGTTGTTTTCGATTATGTGTTTGACTACAAATTTGACCAACTTGACCACAAATTTGACCAACTTTATCTCGATCCGGACGCCTTTTACCTAGCTATTTTGAGAGGAAAAAAAAAGGGTAATTTACGTTACCTCCCTTGGCAAGATCGCTAATTTGAGTTACCTCCCCTACATAGATTAAATTAGCAAGACCTCCTCTCGTCAAAAATTCCGTCCATTTTTCAGTTTGCTGAGTCTCATGAGTGTACACGTGCGAAACACAAACACGTGTCAACCAAAGTACCCAGCATACCCTCGTCTTCTTCAATTAGAAAACTGTTCAACTATTTTCATTTCTCTTTTCAGATTCAACAAAATAAGAGAGATTCAATATACCCTGCCAAATTTTCTCCACCACTCCCTTCAAATCTTCCTCTTCATTCTGCTATTGCCTTTTTTATTGGTCGCATTGCTCAATTAAGAAGCTCTTATTACCATATGGTATTTTCATTGAATCATTTTAAAACCCTAATATTTTTTAAATCTTTGGATATTATTATGGCATGAATGAATAACAACAAAAACCCAATCATATAAAGTTTAAACATCTGTCGTTGAAGGAAAAGAAATTCAATTAGATTGACCAAACTACTGACCTTGATTTCCATTGCCCACCATCAACAGCAATCCCGTGAGATATCTTGACCAATCAGATTACTCGAACAAATAAGACGAAAAGGAAATTAAGGAGATAATGATTAGAGATCAGAATCAAATCATCTCTAACAGATCAAGAAAAAAATCAAATCATCCCAACAAAAGGTAATCTCCATTATTAACCGCATCATCAATATGCTTAAAAAACATAATCATCAACAAGCCATAACATTCATTTCATTGTGTATGCTTGTTAAATTGATTCTTATTTTTCTGACTTTAAAGTTTCTCTATCAGTAATGGTTTCTCAACTGGAAGCAGCTCAATCATGGTGATTTGGTTAGAATTGGGTCACAAACGAGAAAGATTTGTAATCTCAGCCCTACACGCATTTGATAGGACGGTTTGTACTTTACCGTTGAAGGGTATTTTCGGAAACTCAAGATCCACGTATATATTTTGGTCGACCTGTACAAAGCTGGTGACTCAGCTAACTGGCCTCGGACGAAATATGTAACGAAATGAGGTTTTGCTAATTTAATCTCTATATGGGAGGTAACTCAAATTAGCGATCTTGCCAGGGGAGGTAACACAAATTACCCCCAAATATCTCCTCAATTATTGTACTTTTCTTCTCTCTTGTCCGAAAGTTTTGGCTATCAAATTTCGTTTCCTCACAGTTTTCCAATCTAATAACTCTTTTTGATATTCATTCCCTCACAAATTTAAAACCCTTTCTTATTTCCCTCTCAAATTTTCCCTCATCTCAAATTCTAGTTAATAATTTCAATTCTCCCCTTGTTATATTAAAAGAGTGAGAGAGACGAAGACTTCAGACCTCTATTCCCCATCTTCCCACACCATCTTCACTCATATCTCTCACTTCTTTGATTCCTCTTAACTCGCATCTATCATTGTATCTCATGCAATATCAAGGGGTTTTCTCTGTGGCTTTTAGCTATGAATAAACCTATCAAAATTGTTTATTTTTTTGCTTTTAGGGTTTCAACAAAAATTTAGATCTGCATGAAGATCGCTGATATGTTTTAGATTTGTATTTTTTCCTTTAAAATTAGGCTTTTCCTGTTTGTAATCTCAATAGATTTTAACAAGATTTTTTTGTTTGTTTGTTTGTTGTTGTTTACTGATTTACATCTATATTGTTTACTACTTAGCATCTATGTGTAATGTCTTTTATTAGATTAATGCTTTACATATAAGGTTTGTTTAATCCTATTGCTGTAGGTATGTAGTGAGTTTGTTTAGCTGTAATGTCTTTCAATAGAAAACTGTTTTACACTTAAGGTTTATTGGTTTTTAGTGGTTTGCACTATCTTTCAATATTTTCTTCTAATCTAAATTCTTTGTATGTTGTTGTTTACTACTTTATGTTCCTTTTTCTCTTGGTTGTTGTAATTTCTTTTAACTGTAATCACTTTTATTATATTGTTGCTTTAGATTTATGGTTGGTTTGGTTCTAAACTCTTTCAATAGTTTGTTGTTTCGTTTCCCATATGGACAGTATTGGTCATGCAAATTTGTTTAAGCGTTGGAATAAATTCATTATTAGCCAAAATCAGCTTTGTCAAAATGAATTTATTTTTTCCCTTAGAGAGCCTTGCAGGATTAGTATACACCTATATCGATATGAGTTGTATCTTTCATCTATGATTCTAGCCATTCCCATGAACATGAGGCTTATGCGGGTTTCCTTTTTAATCGCAGGTTTGTTTTGTTACCTATTATAATCTATTCAGTAATGAAGTTTCTTTAAATGATTTGATTCCAAGTTCTTGAACATGAATTGCAGGATTGGCATACAACCACAAAAGCACAAGAAATACATTTTTATGCCTAAAGATACAACATCCAGCACAGAGTTTTCGGAGAGAAAACATATTACTTGTCAAGTGAAAACTCTGTGTAAGTGTGTTGTATCTTTCGGCACAAATCATGATCCCCTTATTGAGATCGATACAGCAAACCAGGTACAAGTAACTTTCTTAATTCCAGTTAGTGAGTGAACATGAGGCTGCTGCAGGTTTATTTAAGGCTTGTTTTGTTATTTATTATGATCTCTTCAAGTATGTTTTTTACATGATTCATGATAAAAGATACAACTTACCACCATACAGTTTCTGGAGTGGAGATATATTAGTTGTTAGGTTTGTTGTAAATGACTGAGATTGGTGCAGCAAACCTGCCAACTGACTCATCTCCACTCTAATTCCATTGGTGCGTAAACTCGTATAATAATTAGTTTCCTTTGTTATCATTAGTTTCTCTTGGTTGATACCCGTAAACCCATTTGTAGGTGGGTTGTTTATTTTGGCACAAATCAACCTCACCTTATGGAGATCGATGCAGCAAACCAAACAAGTAACCTCCTTAATTCAAGTTGGTGAGTGAACTCTAAACAAAGCTCTTCTAACTAAATTAGCTTAGAGAATGTTAAACTCCAGAGATGAGCTATGGGTCAAGATCATAGAAGGTAAGTATTTTTTCAATTATAATCCTCTTACTGATGTTGTATTATCCAATGAAGGGTCTTGGATTTGGAAAGGTATTTGTGAGGGTATTGAAATTGTAAAAAAGTATGATGTTTTGGAAGTAGGTGATGGTAAGGATATCAATATATGGAAAAATAGATGGATACCAAGTTTAGATTCTACTGTTGATACTCATTTTTTCCAGCTAATGTGGAAAGTGTGCCACAATTCATTGATAGTGATTCTAGATCTTGGAATGTTATAATGCTGATTAGTCTCTTTGATAATGATACAGTCAATAATTAGAATTCTTTTTACTGGCAATGATCATATAAGATGGAAACCTAGCTCTAATAGAGAATTTAGTGTTAAAACTGCCTACAAAGTTATTCTAAATGAGGTTAACAATGCTAATGGCTTCACTGCTGATACATCTGTTAACTGGAAAATATTTTGGAAAACTAGACTGCCTCAAAATATTCTGTACTTCTTATGGAAATGCATTACTCATTGTTTGCCCACCATTGAAAAGATCAATAGATTCTACCAGAATATCAATACTTTGTGACCTAATTGCAATAATAGTAATGAATCTATGCAACATCTGTTCCTTGAATGTGATTATATATGCTAAAGCAATTTGGTCTTCTATTGATGTAAATTTTATAAATGAAATTGCTAATATAACCTTTCAGGATTGGATTGTGGACATGATCAAGTGAAAACGCAAGGGGTACCAAGATACACTACCAACTTTTTCTTAGACAATCTGTATGGACAAACTCAACACAACTCTCAATCAAGGAAAGTTCCTAGAGTTATATCTCTCTCTCTTGTTGTTAGAATGTTTATAGAATTGAATCCATGAACCTAACTACACAGAGAGTTCTTGGACGGTACAAAAGACCAATGTCCAAGGATCAATCAAGTATTTTCCAACTAACAAGGTTGGACCTAGATACTGTGATTGATCAATGCAAAACCTTTGATATTTCAATTATAAAGATAAACAATATAATGCGAAAAAGAAATAACATGGACACCAGAAGTTTTGTTAACGAGGAAACCGCAAATGCAGAAACACCCCGGGACCTAGTCCAGATTGAACAGTACGCTGTATTAAACCGCTACAGACACTAGCCTACTACCAATTAGCTTCAGTCTGGATTGTAGTTGATTCCTAAAAAGAAATCCACCGATTAAGGTACAGTCGCGCTCTACGCCTCTTGAATCTCGGAAGACTCTGCGTAATTGATTCCTTAGCTGATGTCACCCACAACTAAGAGTTGCTTCAACCTCAATTGAAGACTTTAAACCAAATCTTCCTCCCACAGATTAAGCCTATAAATGATTTCCTGATTTACGATCTAAACGGATGATCAGATCAAACGATAGATCCAGGTGATGGAAATCGATAGCAACTTAGATAAAAGTCTTGCTATCCTATAAATCCAGACTTATGCAATAAAAAGTGCAGCCTAGATTATTATTCAACTCACAAGTATAAAACTTGCGGAATCAACAAAGTATGAAACGAAGAGACTGTGTTGATTACTATCTATCTTTATCATTGGAGAAAGCTCTATAAACAATCAAGATCAGTATACTCAAGTTATCAAGATAAAAGATAACTGCACATGGCTTCACGAATCCCTGTAAAGTCTATATAGTTGTTAAACCCTAAAAGGGTTTCTGGAGAGGACGACTCAAGATACAACTAGGACACACCAAAAAGTAGTGTTAGGATTCAAAAATCCAAGTTGCCAAGAGTTCCCCTTATATAGACTTCAAAGCCTAGGTTGCTTGAGGTTTAAGCTAAGATAGCTTTGGAACCAAGCAAACAATATCCACCGTTAGATGAAAGCTTTGAATCTTAATCACATATATAAGATATACACTATGGTTAGGTAAACCATAACTGAACCGTGTATAAAGACTATGTTAACCATGGTTAGCCGAAACTATCAGATTTGAACTTAAAAGCTTAACACTCATTTTCATCTTCACTAAGACATTAAGATTGAGTCACAATCATGTGATCAATTGAGTCTAGTGTTAATTAGAGAAATTATCTAATGCAAATAACTTCATAAAAATAATTTAATCGCAATTGAATCATGATCGACATAGTTTGTAAATGTACAAGGTACAATTACTTGAACTGTTCGTGAATCGGCTGAGTCACAGTACGCGGACCGGTTTGCAAACTCATATGCAATTACCGAGTTCCGGAGTCAACAGAACTTTTCAGTTCATAAACCGGTTTGCCCACTTATGCAATTACCAAGTTCCGGACTCTTACAGAACTTTTCAGTTCACGTACCGGTTTGTAAACTTTGACCAAACTCAAAGTTCTGGAGTCTACAGAACTTTTTAGTTCATGTACCGGTGGTCAAACTTGTAGACCTTTGCCAGTTCCGGAGTTCACAGAACAATCAGCTTGCGTACCAGTTTGGGTACTAAACTGGTTCTAGAACATAGAACTATTTTTGTTCGCATACCGGTTCGATTATTTTAACCCGGTTCCCTTACCACAGTCCCACAATTGCTTGTATACAAATATACAAACCTAACCGGATCACGAAACAAATGATTTTTCCATGATGTACATACGAATATGCATATCACACAAATCTAAAAGTTGATATATAGCTACCTCGCTATGTGTACGAATACATGTAATACGTTTTTAGATATATAACAATTTTCTCAGTTTGTAAGACTGATAAATTATTTTGTATTACGAATATAGTAGTTCTATATTTCTCTAAATCAATTCGAAACATTCCTGGGTAACAACAGTGACACTTATCACTATTCAAGGCTATTTTCGAATGATGAACTTGAATCATGATTTGGTTCCGAACAATAAATTGTTCTCCACTGAATTTGATCAAGTATGAACAAATCTTCATTAAGCTTAGTCATTATATTTCGAGAAACTCGTAAACTAAATAATTAGTTCTCGACTCGAAATTCTTGTTTATGCAAGCTAGTCTAATTAGTTATGCCACAATGGTCTCAAGATAGAAAAATGAATATAACTTGAAAAATAGGTCTTCACTTACCTTTTGTTGATGAAGTTCTCCAAAAGCTTCGGTTGATCTTCGCCTTTAAACGGTAGAACGCAAATGATGACTGCTCATTTCTCAACTCCATTATCCTAGACCGAGACTTAACTAATTATAGACTAGAAATCAAGATATAGTTTTGACAACTAAATTTGACAACAAGCTTGATATAGCAACACTTATGAGTTCGACCGAGCAGTGCTCTAACAATCTCCCCATTTGTCAATTTTAGTGACAAAACTATTTAATACATACGGATAACAAAAATAAATTTTTGAAAAAACTCCTCGATCCACCATGTCTTCTTGATTTCCCTGGTTTCTTCAACTCTCCATGAACTCTTTGTGATTTCAAGTTGCAATGATTCTGAACGTGTTCAACTCAGCATCGTTGTTGTTGAAGAACCAATTCCATAGCGATAACAACTTTTTAAAATAAAATATTCTAAATTGTTGTTATGCAGACGCATAGTATTATTATCTTCCCTCCAAAGTTCAATTGTATCTCAACTCTGAAGTAATATTATGGTGATATGTTTATCCCTCTTAATCAATACTTACATCTTTTGATTAATAGGAAAACCTATTGCTTAAATGATCCACTCCCCCTTACATAATGATCCGTAAACCATATGTACGTAGTATGAAACTACTAAATAATTCTCCCCCTTTTTGTCAATAAAATTAACAAAGGTACGAAAATCGCGGGATCATAATGAATACAACCAAAAGATATCTCAAGCTTAAGGAAGATGGAGCATAGTTAAAATATAAATCCTCATATCAACTTGTTTTAGATGATATCACATAGTAATAAATACTTAGAGCTCTCATTATTTTGCTCTGCAACTTTATCTTTTAACATAAACAGTTATCTCCTTCCCATAGTAGTTATCTTCATCCATTAGTAGTTATCTTCGTCTTCTCCATTGAATTTTCTCAACCATCTTCTTATTTTTTTCCCGGATTTTAATTTAGTTTAAGATCCGGGTAGAATTACTTATGTAATATATACTTAAATAAAAAAAATTGCATTATAGCAATTGATATTATAGTATGTTTGTATTTCTGATATGTATGGCAAGTTTGTGCCATTACGATTTCTCATACCTCCTGGAGGGGATTCGATCTCATTCAATCTTTCCTACGACCATCTACGGACGTGATGAACATAGATCACAAAATTCGATGTTGAATTTGGGCATATAACTTCTTTTAAGGAAGCATCATATCTTCTCGGAGTGTATCCGACAAAATGGTGATAAACCATTAGAATATTTCAATTCCCCTATCGGTTTACATATATTTAGTGCAGATTTTTGTTTTCGATTTTCTTCGTTTCAAAATTATTGTACTAATCATGTTTTTCGATTCATGGATGTAATTGAATGTTATGTAATTATATTTTATTAATCAATGAACTTTGGAGCTTTCATGCTCCTCATTCCTTCAAAAAAAAAAAACTTAGCGCTCAACCTAGGAGATTAAAAAGATACAAGTATCCCCTTTATAATTCCACGGCCACACTCCCCACAAAGATATAACAATTAAGCACAATATTTAAGAACTCTCACCCCATTAAATGTCATTCCCGAGAGAACAACATGAGTGACCTTACTTTCGTGAAAAAAAATGATTTGTGGACGTTAACAAATCACAAGGATTTGTATCTAAAGTATCGACATAAATCAATCTCAAGGCCAATTAAGAAAAAACAAGACAATTTTACTCGATTTTACTCAACATAAGAGAACCTTACGGAGTGTATCAAGCAGCAAAACACAAAGGTGTGATCAAAAAGATCAATACTGTGAGAAAAATCTCAAGGAGTTTGTTCTATTTTCTGTTTATTAAAAACATAATAGATTTAACTTCTGAGCATATATGAAATATTAGCTCGATTCACGAGAACGTAAAGGCACAAATATTTCATAAGATTATTGCAATAATTAAACCAATAATGATTACATATTGCAAATTCATCTTCCAACAACTCTAGAATTTAAATAAATAAATCTAAAAACATGCAAGATGAAAAACGTTGGAAATAGCTATGTGTAATCACAATCTTTGCTATAACAAACCCTAGTTATCCTTCTTAAGAATAAAATACTCAAAAGAAGTTTCCTAGGTATTAAGGTCTTTGAAGAATTCCTTATCATCTCCAAACTCCTTATTAATGACTGGCAAAGGAACATACGATTCATGAATGAAAGAGTTGGTTCCTGCAAACCTGGTAGGCTGTTGATTGACAAGGGCATCTTGTAGTTTGAGAGATTTTTGCAAAATCTTCTTTAGTCCCTGCACCTCCTTCTTGGTTTTTCTAAGTTATCCAAGAAGATTTTTAAACCTTTTCTGATTGGAGTAATCCGATCTAGGTTTCTTCTGATTCCTCATTCTCTTCTTAAGAGATGAAACAAAAAGAATAAACATCTCTATCTCCTTGTTAGTTGGAATAGTATCAATAACCATTGGATCAAGGGTTTCACAAGAAGATATTATGCTTGGATCCTCCATGATTCGTTTAGAAAAATGAATCTGTGAAACACAAAAGTATGGCTCAACAGGCAAACCTACTACTAGAAAGAGATATGAGTCTTGAAGTGAAAGTCATTTGTAATGCAAGATTTCAGAACTTATAAAGGTTCATGCACACAAAACCTAAAATGGAACAAAAATTTCATTTTTATCCCTACTTGTTTTAAGTTTTGCAGATCGAAATTTACAATACCATTACTTGAGACATATGGATATCCAAGTACTAATATTCAAACTTTGATCCAAAGCCCTGATATGCAAGGTTCTTATCTCTTTTAAGGGCACATGAGATAATATGCACATTGCAACACACTTAGACTGTGTTGAGGTGAGCACAAGACTGCTCACCACCAGATTCCTGCACAGAACTGACAATATCCTTCAAAATGGAATGTTTAGTTCGAACTCTTCTCTTTGTTTGAGAATTTCCCTTATCCATCAATCTTTTAGAAGTAGAAGAGTTGAGTTCTCAAACCGCAATTTTGTTAACGAGGAAACCGCAAATGCAGAAAACCCCCGGGACCTAGTCCAGATTTGAACACCGCACTGTATTAAGCCGCTACAGACTCTAGCCTACTCCAAGTTAACTTCAGACTGGAATGTAGTTGAGCCCTAATCAATCTCACACTGATCAAGGTACAGTGGCGCTCCTTACGTCTCTGAATCTCAGCAGGACTCTACGCACTTGATTCCCATAGATGATCTCACCCACAACTAAGAGTTGCTACGACCCAAAGTCGAAGACTTGATAAACAAATCTGTCTCACACAGAAAAGTCTATTGTATAGATAAATCTGTCTCCCACAGATAAACCTACGAGTTTTGTTCCGTCTTTTGATAAATCAAGGTGAACAGAAACCAATTGATATACCGGACTTATATTCTCGAAGACCATCCTAGAAATATCAATCACCTCACAATAATCTTAATCGTATGGTAGCGAAACAAGATATTGTGGAATCACAAACGATGAGACGAAGATGTTTGTGACTACTTTTTATCTTGCCTATCGGGGATTAAATCTCGATCCAATCTTAGAGAAGATAGTACTTAATCACGATAGAAACAACAAGATCAGATCACGCATCTACAGAGAAAATAGTTGGGTCTGGCTTCACAATCCCAATGAAGTCTTTAAGTCATTAACCTACAGGGTTTCGTGAAAAACCTAAGGTTAAAGGAGAATCGACTCTAGTCGCAACTAGTATCACACAGGAGGTGTGGGGATTAGCTTTCCCAGTTGCTAGAGTTCTCCTTTATATAGTCTTCAAATCAGGGTTTGCAATCAATGTTACCTTGGTAACAAAGTATTCAATATTCACCGTTAGATGAAAAACTGATTAGACTCAAGCTAATATCTTTCAACCATTAGATCGAACTTAGATTGTTACACACAAATGAAATGTACCTTCGTTTATATATGAGTAACCGTACCAAAACGTGTACACCTTGTTGGCTCAACAATAGCTAATCGAAGTTAGCCATATGAACACTTTCATATCAACCTTATTCATCTTAACCATAACTAGTTCAAATGACTCAAATGAAACTAGTTCTAGAGTTGTTCAATTGTTTATATTCTCATAGAAGTATACAAGACACAATTGAAGCAAAATCGATTTTGATTCAATTGAATCAAGTCATGAACATTATAGCCACGGTTTGCAAAAGATTACATTCCTTATTATATAAATGTATTAGTTCATGAACAAACCTATTTTAGAACATCATCCACTTAGGTGTGCGTACGGGTATGCGTACCTAAGTAGACGGACCAAGTTTGGTTTTCGCCAGTACGCGAACTGGTACGCATACCATCCAAACTCAGCAAAAATTCTCGGACCTGAACCTTACCCCAGTACGTATACCGGTTTGCATACCAGGTTCCCGGACTTTCTCAAGCCAACAAGTACGCATACGGGTATGCATACCATGGTTCCCGGACATGGATTACATATATGCAAGTACACATACTATGCTTAAATCCATTTGTTCTAAACTCTCATTTAACCCATTGAAACATTCTTGGAAGACGGGAATAGCTGTCTCACACAAACTATTAGCTTCTAAGCAATTTTCAAGTGATCGAATGATCAATACGAAACATTCCGAGTCTACATCAAATGACTGTCTCACACAAATCATGTAAGATGTTACCAGACGATTTTCACATGATCATCTTTTGACTTTCGTCAAGAATATAAGATGAACTTGGTTAAAGCGAAAGCTTACCAACACATATGTCGAGAAATATGTAAGCGAGTTAAACTCAGCTCGAAATATCAAATGTGTATAATCGAAGTCTATATAGCTATACGATTTTTGTCTCAAATAGGAGATAGAGTAGATAGACTTTTGAGTGATAGATGAGTTCAAGTCTCCACATACCTTTTGTTGATGAAGTTCTACAAGCTCCCCTTAGTAGTTCTTCGTCTTCAATCGATGAACGCCGTGAAGTCTAATGCTCAACTACACTTTCTATCATAATCTGAGACTTAGCTATAAGTAGACTAGAAATCAAGACTTATAGTTTTGGAAACTAAACTTGTCAATAAGCTTGAGATAGCAACGCTTGCGAGTTCGACCGAGCAGTGCTCTAACAATCTCCCCCTTTTTCAATTTTAGTGACAAAACTATCAATACATATGGATTACAAAATAAATAAACTTTGTAACTTCTCATCCAAATGCTTGATATCCTTGGTTCTTCAACATTACTTGAAATCTTCGTCACTTCCAAGTACTTTAATGATTCTGAACGTGTTCAACTCAGCATCATAGTTGTTGAAGATCCGTAGCTAGAACAATTAGAAAACAGTAGCTCACAATTATTGTTATACAGTGTCATAGTATTATTACACAGCATCAAAGTTCAATTGTATCACAACTTTGACAACAATACTATGGTGATATGTATCACTCCCCCTTAGTCAATACTTCATCTCACATGAAAACCACTCCCCCTTACATAATGATCTGTAAACCATATGTATTTGTAGTGTGAACTACACATTAATTCTCCCCCTTTTAGTCAATAAAAATTGGCAAAGGTACGAAAATTAGTGGGATCCTAATGAAATTCCCATAGAGATACTTCATGACCAAAAGAGAACAACATATCAACTTGTTTAGATGCCATCATATAGTCGAAGCTAAATGCATTCATCAAGGAGTTTATAAATATACAAGATAACTCCTACAATATTCCACAGCCGCACTCCCCACAAAGATTTGGCAATTAAGCACAAGTTCAATTAAGAACTCTCCCCCATTAAATGTCATTCTCGAAAGAACAACAAGAGCGACCTTACTTTCACAAGAAAAGAAGGATTTCTTTGGACATTAACAAATCACATAAGAATATGAATTTGTATCAAAAAAACTCAATTAAATTAACCACACGAAAACCCATGATTAATTTAATTGGAAATGCTCACATAAGAGAACTTACGGAGCCGCACAGTATTTACACAAAGATGTGGATCAGGGAAGACCAATACTGCAGAATAGACAAAGATTCATTCTATCTATCATCACTATTTGCATAGAGACATATAATAGACTTAAATTTTGTTTGTCAAAAGTTCATTCAATCCTTTATCAATATTTGCATAATGATATATGAAAGACTTAACTTTTGACATATGTAGGATAATCATAGTTCACGGACGCAAACAAACATATCCCATAACAAGTTGCAATATATAAAACCATAAAGATTAATACTGCAAAATCATCTTCCAAATAAACTTTAAAATTTAAATAAATAAATCTAAAAACATTGCAAGATGAAAATCGTTGGAAATAGCTATGTGTACTCACAATAATGGCTATTCCAAACTCAGTTATCCTTCTTAAAACACAAGAATAAATTCTCATAAGAAGTTTCCTAGAAAAAAAATTAGATAAGATAAAAGAAAGAGAACTTTAGGCATCATCTTCATCATCGGAAACCATCAAAGTAGCTTGAATCTTATCCATGTCTTCCTTGATTTCGGGAAACTTGGTGGCAATAACACACAATTGTTCTTGCACACACTTTACCTTGGAATTGATCTTACACACACCCTTGTGAATTTGATGAAGAAGACTCAAGGTGGTAGAATCACAAGAACCGACAATGGTATCACATCTTTGTCTTTTGCAAGCATTCTCCTTCATACGTTTGAAGGTACAAGGACGAACAAGCTTGGGAGTTCCAATAGAGTTGCCAATAGGAGAAATATAGGAGCGACAAATTTGCTCAATCAAATAAGGAAAACCTAACTTCTTGTTGGAAGACGTCATCGAAACCATTTGAAGAATGATGAATCCACAAATGTCGAGACTTTGAGTACCCAATTCAAGGAAATAGACCAACTCCGCAAACTCACGACTCCACCGAGAATTCTCAATTGTGGAGGGACAAAGATTAGATATACCAAGTTTTCCAAAGCACATCAAGGCAAAACTAAGATAATTAGTAGGAAATTTTCCATTGATCCAATCAACACTTTTCCCACAAAGACCATTAGAAATGGTTTCATCGGATGGTCTTTCTTCCCTTGGTCTAGGAAGGTGAAAATTACCCAAAGAGATTTTGGTAATTTTTGAAATCAACTCTCTATTAACAAGAATCCTTTCTCTAATTATCATGGTCTTGAATTCCATGTCAACAAGATCAACATCATGGATGTTAGCATAGAAAATTCTTGTTAGAGTGTCAAAACCTTCACCAACACCATTAAAGATGTTTCCAAGTTAAATTTTTCAAAGCAAACCAAATCTTCTTTATGACCACTAATCATTTCCAATTTCTTTTCTAGAATAAATCCACAAGAAGAAATTCTTTCAAAGATTTTACTACTAGAATCATTGATAAATCTAATTCTAATAGAATCTTGTATTTGTTGTATAGTCATGCTAGAAGATGATGAATCCAAGTTTTTTGAAACCTTCTTTGAAACCTTGAAATTTCCCATGAGACCTAGAAATTGAGAGTACAAGAAGAAGGAAAAACTTACTTAGTGTGCTCATAGAAGATGAGGAAAATCCTTAGTCTCTTTTGAATCTCCAAAGAATTTTTAATGGAGATTATACATGAACCCTAAAATAGTTCACGTACGCGGACTAGAGAGGGAAGAAGAAAGGTACGCGTACCATACTTCTTATATACCCAATAATGGGCTTGGACCCGTTCATGAACCGCGACCCGCAAAAGGAAGGCAGGATTTCTTAATCCAAGGTTCACACACTGAAAGGATCAGTACCGTGCAGTAAAGGGAAGGTAGGAAGAACTTCATCACCTTAATTAACCTTAGATAGAGAAAAAAAGAAATAATTTTTTTTTAACCAAGCACAAAAATAACCCAACCGTTACTTGCCCCATTTCAAGTCATATACAAATGGGGTAGGGCCAAGCTTGTTACCAAGAGGCAACATGTGCAGAGAGATTCTCATGCAACATTTCCGATTGATATTTGTGAAATGTACCAGAAGTATAATCAGAGTAATGATGATACTCAGGGTTAATAGAATTTTCAGAATCCCTTTTCTTATGACCAATAAAAAACTTTTTCTGACAATTAGAACCTACACCGAACTCTCAAGACAACTTTTTATCAATTTCACATGAGTTGGTAGTAAGCCTAGTTCGTACATCATGAATACATGATTTGATAGGTACATAACTTTTATCAGAACGATTCTTATTCTTAATCGAATTAATCTTTTCTAAGAATTTAATAACGCTTTCAAAAGCTCTAAATAGATCTTTGTCAATTGATCCATCATGATAGTATTCCTCAAAAATATTAAGAGTTAATCTAGTGAGGTTCCATATCTTTGATCGTTGACCACGTTTTCTCAAACATCATTTCTTAGAAGAACTTTTAATTTTTTCTTTAGACTGTTTCTCATCATCTAAGTTTTCCAAAGTCTTAGATGGAACGAGATTATCATGAGAGACTAGAGGTCTAATGCATAATAAGCTCTGAACAATCTCTAAGGAATTCTGGCGTGCGTTACAGATGCCAAGAGCAAGTTTCCCAAAGAAATTTCCTATAGGAACAGACTTTAGGGAACAGTCAAACACAAACTTATTAGGTTTAAAGTATTTGCCTGCTCTGATACCAATTGAAAAGGCGGGGGTCTAACAACCACACCCAATATTTTGCTTAGAAATCTGTATGGACAAACTCCAAGAGAATCAACTAGACAGTCAGACTCAATCAATGGAAATATATCCAAGAGTTGTATCTATGTTTCACAATGTAATCAACAAATCAAACAGATAGAAATCCGCAAGCCTGATTATTATGTGAAATAACTTAGACGGTACCAAAGACCAATGCCCAAGTGTCAATCAAGTTATATCCAACAAATAAGGTCGGATTTATCAACTGATTGAACTACGCACAACCTGTGATATTTCAATTATATAAACAAATATAATGTTGAAAAGAAATAACACAGACACCATAAATTTTATTAACGAGGAAACCGCAAATGCGGAAAAAACCCGGGACCTAGTCCATATTTGAACACCACGCTGTATTAAGCCGCTACAGGCACTAGCCTACTACAAGTTAACTTCAGACTGGAATGTAGTTGATCCCTAACCAAGTCTCACACCGATTAAGGTACAGTCGCGTTCCTTACGCCTCTAGAACCACGTCGGACTTTGCGCACTTGATTCCCTTAGCTGATCTCACACACAACTAAGAGTTGCTAAGACCTAAAGTCGAAGACTTATAAACAAATTTTTCTCCCATAGATATGTCTATCCTTTATTCTGTTTTTGTTCCGTTTTTTTTTTATACAAAGATCAAGGTGAACATGAACCAACTAATAATCCGGTCTTATACTCCCGAAGAGAATCCTATAAATATTAGTCACCTCACAATAACCTAACTGATTAACAAAAGAAGTTATTTCGGAATCACAAGAGTCTGAGTCGAAGAACTGTTATGATTACTTTTTATATCCTACCTATCGGAGATAAATCTCGAGTAAATCTTAGAGAAGATAAAACTCGATATGATAGAACAAGTAAGATCAGAATACGAAACTACAGAGAAACTAGTTGGATCTGGCTTCACGAATCCCAAAATGAAGTTTTCAAGCCGTTAACCTAATAATGGTTTTGGAAAAACCTAGGTTAAAGGAGAATCAACTCTAGTTTGCAACTAGGACACAGGAAAGTGTCGGGATAAGGTTTTCCAGTTGCTAGAGGTCTCCCTTATATAGCCTTTCAAATCAGGGTTTCTTATAATCAAAGCTAAGATAGCTTAGTAACAAAGCATTCAATATTAACAGTTAGATGAACTCCTGATTTAAGATTCAAGCTAAGTCTGCTTAGAAATTAAGCAATCAATCTCCACCATTAGATGGTCTTAGCTTGTTACACACAAATGAAATATACTTATATTTATATATGGGTAACTGTACATAAACGTGTATATTGGGTTGGCTCAATATAAGAGTTAACAGAAATTAGCCATATGAACACTTTTGTCTTAACCATATTCATCTAACACTTCTAGATCAAATATGATGATCAATCAATCATGAAAGATAATCAAATGAATCTAATTGTGTTTCAAATAAAGTTGTTCAATTGTTCACTATCTCATAGAAATATATATGAACAATAGAAACAAAATCGGATTGATTCGTAATCGTACAAAGTACTTATACAATAATCAAGTCATGAACATTAAGCGACGGTTTGCAAAGTTAATTTGCATTCCTTAAATCATAAATGTTTTAGTTCATGAGTATGAGAATCATAAGTGACCGATTTTAGAACTTAACCATTGTGTTCGCAAATTGGGTACGCGAACAGCAGCTCCGGACCTTGGCCTAGTCCAGCCGTTCGCAAACCCAGTTAGCGAACAACCGTTCTAGACCCAACTCAGGTAAACCCGTTCGCATACTAGGTACGCAAACAAGAATTTCGGACCTTCTCAGGTAAATCTGTTCGCATACTAGGTACAAACAAGAGTTCCGGACCTGAATCATCACAATACAGTTCGCATACTAGGTATGCATACCGTGTTGTATCCAGACATGGGTAATTGTTCTAAACTCTCATTTCAATCATTGAAACATCTTTAGAAGACGAAAATGGTGATCTCACACATATCATTAGCTTCAAGTAATTTTCAAGTGATCGAATGATCAATACGAAACTTCTCAAGCTAACATCAAATGACCGTCTCACACAAATCTTGTAAGATGTTCAAGGTAATTTTCACATGATCATCTTTTGACTTAATATTTAGTTTCCAAAAAATAAATTGTTTCCAACTAAACTTGTCAAGAATGTGATGAACATAGTTAAAGCAAAAATCTTCCAACACATATTTCGAGAAATAGATAAGCGAGATAAACTCAGCTCGAAATATCAAATGTGTATAATGTAAAAGTCTATATAGCTATACGACTTAGTCTTACAAGATAGAATAGAATAGACTTCTGAGTGATAGATAAGTTTTAGTCTCCACATACCTTTTGTTGATGAAGTTCTCCAAGATCCTTAGTAGATCTTCGTCTTCAATTGGTGAACGCTGTGAAGTCTAAAGCTCAACTACACATTCTATCATAATCCGAAACATAGCTATAAGTAGGCTAGAAATCAAGTATATAGTTTTGATAAACTAAACTTGACAAACAAGCTTGAGATAACAACACTTGCGAGTTAGACCGAGCAGTGCTCTAACACTATCCTAAAAATCCGGACTTATGCTACCCGAAGTGCAACCTATATTATTATTCACCTCAGAAGTATAAAACTTGCGGAATCAACAAAGTATGAAACGAAGAGACTCTGTTGATTACTATCTATCTTGATCATTGGAGCAATCTCTACAAACAATCAAGATCAGGATACTCAAGTTATCAAGATAAAAGATTATTGGACCTGGCTTCACGAATCTCTGTGAAGTCTTTATAGTCGTTAAACCCTAAAAGGGTTTCTGGAGAGGACGACCCTAGATACAACTAGGACACACCAAAAAGTAGTGTCGGGATTCAAAAATCCAAGTTGCCAAGAGTTCCCTTTATATAGACTTCAAAGCCTAGGTTGCTTTAGGTTTAAGCTAAGATAGCTTTGGAACCAAGCAAACGATATCCACCATTAGATGAAAGCTTTGAATATTAATCACATATATAAGATATACACTATGGTTAGGTAAACCGTAACCGAACCGTGTATAAAGACTATCTTCAACATGGTTAGCCGAAACTATCCGATTTGAACTTAAAAGCTTAACACTCATTTTCATCTTCACTAAGACATTAAGATTGAGTCACAATCATGTGGTCAATTAAGTCTAGTGTTAATTAGAGAAAATATCAAATGCAAATTACTTCATAAAAATAATTTAATCGCAATTGAATCATGATCGACATAGTTTGTAAATGTACAAGGTACAATTACTTGAACCGTTCGTGAATCAGCTTAGTCACAGTACGCGGACTGGTTTGCAAACTCATATGCAATTACCGAGTTCCGGAGTCAACAGAACTTTTCAGTTCATAAACCGGTTTGCACACTTATACAATTACCAAGTTCCAGATTCTTACAGAAATTTTCAGTTCACGTACCGGTTTGCAAACTTTGACCAAACTCAAAGTTCCGGAGTCTACAGAACTTTTTAGTTCATTTACCGGTTTACAAACTCATAGACCTTTGCCGGTTCCGGAGTTTACAGAACAATCATCTTGCGTACCGATTTGGGTACTAAACTGGTTCTAGAGAACTATTTTGGTTCGCATACCTCTTTGATTATTTTTACCCGGTTCCCTTACCACAGTTCCACAATTGTTTGTATACGAATATACAAACCTATCCGGCTCACGAAACAAACAGATTTTCCCATGATGTACATTCGAATATGCATATCACACAAATCTGAAAGTCGATATATAGCTACCCCGCTATGTGTACGAATACACGTAATACAGTTTCAGACATATAACAGTTTTCTCAGTTTGTAAGACTGATAAATTGTTGTGTATTCTGAATATAATAGTTCTATATTTCTCTAAATCAATTCGAAACATTCCTGAGTAACAACGATGACACTTCTCACTGTTCCGGGGTATTTTCGAATGATGAACTTGAAACATGATTTGGTTCTGAAAAATAAATTGTTCTCCACCGAATTTTATCAAGTATGAATAAATGTTCATTAAGCCTAGTCATTATATTTCGAGAAACTCGTAAACTAAATAATTAGTTCTCGACTCGAAATTCTTGTTTATGCAAGCTAGTCTAATTAGTTATGCGACAATCGTCTCAAGATAGAAAAGTGAATATAACTTGAGAAATAGGTGGTTCAGTCTTCACTTACCTTTTGTTGATGAAGTTCTCCAAAAGCTTCGGTTGATCTTCGCCTTCAAACGGTAGAACGCAAATGATAACTGGCTCATTTTTCAACTCCACTATCCTAGACCGAGACTTAACTAATTGTAGACTAGAAATCAAGATGTAGTTTTGATAAATAAATTTGACAACAAGCTTGATACAACAACACTTGTGAGTTCGACCGAGCAGTGCTCTAACATCCAGGTAAGTAACTCAAACAATATAAGTATTGCTATGCTAAATTGGTATGGATTTGTCATTTGGAATAGCTGGAAAAGTAGATTCAAGAAAGTCTTTGAAGATGTTAAACTATCTGTCTCATAGGTAGTGATGATAATAAAAACTAAGTTCTCAGATTGTAGCAGACTAGGTAGCTGTCCAGAACCTACTGTTATAAAAATAAACTTTGGTGCTTCATTCAAAGAACTTACCAAGGATGTTGGAGCGGGACTAATAATGAGGGATTTTGCAGGTAACAGTGATGGAAGTAGATGCTGGCACACAAAAACGCTAGACCCCGAACAGGCAGAGGATAAAACTCTTCTTGAAGCAATAATATGGGCAAAAAGAAAGGGTATAAGGAAGTTGCATCTGGAAGGAGACTGTTCGTAATAAGAGCTCTAAATGACAGTTTCAGCTCAATAAAATGGACTACCAAAAACATTATTTCAGATTGTTTAATGGTGGTTTGGATGTAGAATTTTAAAGGTGGAATTTATGGGTCCAGGGGATTTGGTAGAATTACATTTCCCTCGGTACGTTTGGTTTCCCGAATCCTTGGAATCACGTTTCTTAAGGGAATCAGTTTTCCAGCAAATCCTCCATATGGAGTCCGACCCCTCCCTCTAAGATTTGCTGGGAAACTTAACAAGGGATTTATGGACCCACTTTTTTTTAACTCTAAATCCCATATACATGCAATTTTAAGATTTGAGGATAATGCCAAACGGTACAAAGACTTTAAAACAAGAAAACCCTATAAATCATAGGAATTTTAATTGAGTTACCAAACACACATGGAATTTATATGAATCCCAGAATTTGTAATCCCATGAAATTATAAATTCCCGGAAACGATGAATTCTACGAACAAACCCACCATAAGTTTATTACTTTCTTTTGAGTCATGGATTTGCACTCATGTGCGCAGAGACATTAATCATGTAGCAGATTTTTTAACAAAATATAAATATCTGTAATGAGGAAGAATGGTTATCTAGTATTCCCTCTTGGTTAGCTTCATGTCTTCAGGAAGATATAACTTTGTAATCACCTTCGTTCAATAAAAATTTTCTTTCGTAAAATAAAGAGAGGATAATATGAGAATGTCAGTGAACACTTTTTAGTTTTTATCGAGTGCGCACAAAACCGGATTCGTGTTGTCCATGGAAAACGAACGCATCAATACCAAAATTATGTGTCGTCTCTGGAGAAAGGACCTCTACGTAGACAGGTGCGCGTCTTAGCACGTGGAACAAAACAAAGAGAGAGAATTCCAAAGATGATGGAAATCAAAACAAACTTCTCTTCTTCAATTCCAAATCTTTATCACAAGCTATAAAGATCAAACCAATAATAACTGCAGAGAAATGCCTAATTTGCGGACTAATTTCCTCTATTTATGAAAGATTAATGACTGAAAAATGGTAAATGAAACGGATGAGTATGGAATAAAAGTTGTTGAATCAATTCATCGTCATATCGTTATCTTTCTTTTGCTTTTGTTAATTGCACATGTGAACCCACATTCAATTAGGCGAGTATAAATTTCTTGTTCTGATTTGCACACCTTCATCAGTTTTTCTTTCAAGTCTGCTCGATCATTTCTTTGTTAGGGTTCATTCCTTCATTTTCATCCACTGGGTCTGGGTATGTGATTTTTGTTTGATCCTAAATAGTTTCGACACTTGTGAAATTTTGTTTGTTTGTTTTGGTACTATTTGAGTGTTCTGCCTGTCTGTCTATGACAAACTGACAGTAGCGTTAGGTAGAGAGAGTTTTGCATGACCAAAGATATAGCCTAGTTTAAAGGCTGAATTCTCGGTCTGTTCTTTTGAATTAATCTTTTGGTTCTTCTGATTTCATACTTAATTTCTGATCTAGCGACGAGCTTCAAGAAACAGAGATTTTTTTCTTCTAGCTTATTTTTGTTACCCAAAAATTCAGTCGAGTTTGAAAGAATTAGAGTGATTGTTTCGTTTTGGTTCTTAGTTTTTTTTTTTGACGTAGTATATATTTTTTTCTTTCTTCAGATTTTCAGCTTAAGAAAATGGTTAAAAAGATCATAGACTTGCGATCTGATACAGTTACAAAACCAACTGAAGCAATGATAGCAGCTGCAGCTAATGCAGATGTAGATGACGATGTGCTAGGGTATGATCCTACTGCTTCTCGTTTCGAAGCAGAAATCGCAAGAATCAGTGGCAAAGAAGCAGCTTTATTTGTTCCATCAGGAACAATGGCTAATTTAATTAGTGTGCTTGTTCACTGCGAAGTAAGAGGAAGTGAAGTAATTCTTGGTGATAATTGTCATATTAATATTTATGAGAATGGTGGGATTTCAACTATCGGAAATGTTCATTCAAGAACTGTGAAGAATAATAGCGATGGAACCATGGATATCGATTTGATTGAAGCTGCTATTAGAGATCCTCAAGGAGACCTTTACTATCCTTCCACTAGGCTTATCTGCTTGGAGAATACTCATGCAAAGTAAGATCCATTTTTTGCTTTCTAGTTAAAGTTTTTAGATTTTAAATTAGAATGAATTAGATCATACTAACTAATAGTTTATTTGTTGGTTTGCTTATTCTTCACTATGTGAGTACGTTGATTTTTATTGAAGACTTATATTCATCTCAGTCTCGCCTTGAAAGCTATGTTTGTGAGCAGCAATTCTTTTCATTGTTGACTATTTTGTCTTCCATGTTGTGTTGTTGGGACCATATCTTCTTTCTTTAATCTTTTAGAGGGAGCTTTTTGAGTGGTAATTTCCATTATATATTTCTTTAATGTTTGTACTATAGAATTTTAAGTAAACAAATGTTATCTTCTTTTGCATAGTTATGCTCTGGACAGTGTAGATTCATTGTTTCGATTGTGGGGGTATTCAATGAAATTATGACGGGTCCTTGAGAAAATAGACAGAGTCAGTGAGTGTGTGCATGAAAGTTTTAGATAAGCCAACCATATGTGATGTATGTAGGACTGATATGCACCTCATATAGAGACTCGTCACCATAGGGCCTGGTGTTTGCTGAGCGACTATTGGATATCTCATATGAAATGATTTCTCGGATTTGGTTATACCCGTCTGAGAGCGGCGCCACTTTAGTGGTCGGCTCTGATGAAGTCTGGTGGATTTTTCTGTTATCCAAAATGAATATATCCCATCACCAAGGAGGTGACTTAGAGCTGTTTAATTAGTATATTTCAGAGTTGCTTTATCTTAGATGATGAGGGACTTCAACAGTTTTCATATCTAGTACATGGTTGGTAACTAAATGTATAGGTATTATAAAGGATTAAAGCTGTGGAATTATGAGGATGGCATAATTCTAAGACTTTGAAACTTCATTTGGTTATTGGGTTTCGGCCACTATATCTTGTGTACTCACGTAAAGTTATACCAATTTTGTGATTGCTAGTAGCATATAAACCCACGCTCAAGTATTCCTCCACTGACAACTAGTTGTCACCTTGATTACAATTGCAGTGTTGGTGGTAGATGCATCACTGCTGAATACACAGACAAAGTAGGAGAGCTAGCTAAGAAGCATGGGGTGAAGCTCCACATTGACGGGGCACGCATCTTTAATGCATCAACTGTAAGTAAAAAGAGCTCGCTCTGCAAAGACTTTCTTCATACTTCAACTGAATGCTTATTATATTTTAACCTGCATGTTAGATCAACATTTTTGTTTGATGGACCTGTACATGTTTAAGCTTCTTTTAAGGTTCAGAACCTTATTACTGAAAAGATTTTGTTACTTGTGTAGTATCTTTGTTTGAGGATCCGATTTCAGATTTTGAGTTCCGTGTCTGTCATTAATTTTGCTGGCTGTTATCACCAACTTACACTGGTATTTGCTTAACTACTTTATTCGTAATTCTTAGTATATTTTGTCTATCAGGCTCTCGGAGTTCCGGTTCACAGGCTTGTACAAGCTGCTGATTCTGTTTCGGTATGTGAAGGTTATCAAAATATTTCTCCTTTTCATTTTGCAAGTTATTGTATAATTGACGACTCCTGCATAGTTCCAGCACTAAAACTCATAAACTTGTAGGAGTGTTATTTCGTAAGCTTTTTTCCCTTTTTGATCCGTCTTTTGTTGTTGGATCCTCTTCCTTTATCACATGCTCTTTGAATGTGCAATCCAGATATGTCTTTCCAAAGGTCTGGGTGCTCCTATTGGATCTGTTATTGTTGGTTCAAAGAATTTTATCGCCAAGGTATAGTAAAGCATTCAGATTAATAACAGAATTCTCTTCCCTGTCAGAGAATTTCAGACTAATTCATGTGCAACTGTTTTAGGCTAAAATTTTGAGGAAAACCTTAGGTGGTGGGATGCGACAAGTTGGATTTATATGTGCTCCAGCTTATGTCGCATTGCAGGAAAATGTAGGAAAGCTTGAGGGTGATCACAAGAAAGCTAAGATTTTTGCAGGTTATATTTCGTTCAAATTTCCTTTCTTTTAAGTTTATCTGCACTTTTTCTGGTTTACGCCCGTCTGAACTCTAATTTTCTACAGATGGATTGAATCGAATCAGTGGATTACGAGTGGATAAATCTTCAGTGGAGACCAACATGGTAAGTTTGTCTTGCTAACAGCAGTATAAATGCTATCCAAGTTTTCTGCCTTAGGAGGTTAACCGTTAATGCTCTCTATTTTTGTTGTATCTAATTGAGCACTTCGTTAGATTTCTAAGACTTGTTTAAACATCATTTGCTACTATTTACTCCGTCCCCTAGTTCAGCGAGTAACACTCTAAGTGCTTCATGATTAGAATCTTTTTCTTTCTTTCTTCAATGTCAAGGTATTTTTCGATATATTAGAGGATTCCCACATCATGGTGGACCAACTTTGCAAGATTTTGAAAGAACACGGTGTGCTCATGATGCCAGTAAGCACATCAAGGTATGTCTACAACTTTTGGGCTCCTTCCCCAATATTTTCCGATCTTTCTTTTGTTATTTCTACAAGGAAAGTCTCAACTTATTTACTTAATTTTGGTTAATTATTACAAGAAACATCTCAACTTATTTACTTATTTTTCATTAATTCAGTATCCGGATTGTGCTGCACCATCAAATCACAGAAAGTGATGTCCAATATGCAATTTCATGCACTCAGGTCATAATTCAATTATTTTACTGTAACTTTCTTATCTTCTAATTCGATAAATTTCTTCCCTTTAAGAGTTGGGACTTATCCGTTTTCCCATTTACATGCTGCAGCAAGCTATTCTTCAACTCCAAAGTGAAAGGAATGGAAAATGAGACAAAGTTATATCAGACTGCTCACTGGCACTGCTGCATGACTACATTAGCTCAAGTCCAATATATTGCATGCGGAAGAAGTTTCCCAGTATCAATGTTTAAAAAACCAGTTCTCATTTTGAACTTCTTAAATGTCTGTTATGTATATTTTGGGAGATTAGGACCAAACTTTTTAGAATTGAAATCATAATTTCTCTACTCAATTTTCTTCGTTTCCCAAATTTAAGGAGGGAAGCTTTGGTTAGAAGGACTGTGAGTGTGAGATAGCATCATGAGCGTAGTGTCACTACAAACTAGCACATCTAACTTGCAACTCTAATCCACCACTACCAGACCCCAAAAAAGTAATTATAACCATGCCCCAAAAAGGTAATTATAACCATCACTGATATTCTTCAAGCGGAAGGACGATGATGTGTGAACTTAACTCGTGAACCCCTAAAACAGCTCACTCAATATGAGTGCTTTTATTGGAAGTCCTTTCATTCTCCATCATGGTTCCCTATATCGGGCATCGGTATTATATCGTTCTTCAATGGTACAAATACTATACAGTGGAAGGGATTCTGACCCAGGGTATGGGAATGGGATACTGGGTGATAATGACCAAAACTAAAATTATTGATTTCTGTCTAATTAAGTTATTGTCGTCCTCCTACATGTATTAGATCTCTAAATGCACTTTTAGGTACAATAGATTAGTTAAATAAAGTTTATTTAACTCCATGGACATTCTTAGATGCACAAGGTCAGATAAGATTTGCGCCATTTTATCCGCAACACCCAAACGATAATGAATTTAAGTGTAATATTTTGATGATATGCTCCTCTTATAAGATTCTACATTCTTACAAAAAAAAATGAACGCAATTCGAGATAGAAAACCTCACCATCTACCAATCTTAATTTCAACCGTTAAATTTGAACGGCTGATATTCAAAGGGGTAGATAGTCGTTTTATACATCTCGAATTGTGTTCATTTTCTGTAGGAATGTAGAGTCTTATAAGAGGAACATATCATCAAAATATTACACTTAAATTCATTGTCGTTTGGGTTTTGCGAAGAAAATGACACAAATCTTGTCTGACCTTGTCCATCTAAGAGTGTCCATGGATCCTTCCTCACTATCTATTAGATCCGAAAAATATTGTGATTCAAATAAATTATTATATTGGGACATAAATCATTATCCCCATAGGAAATTCGAGCTCACGCTCACAGAGCTCAATTCTCACTCTCAACCCATGAATCAAAGTTCGAGTGACCTAATTCCTTTCTCAAAATTAGAATAACGAGTTGATGGTTGATTTTATTTTTCTAGGCTTCCAGCTAGTACCCCGTTTTCAGAATATGCATAAAAGCTAAATGAAACTTCGAAGGATCCTTTTCGTCTATCACAACACTTGTGCATAGATATTGAGAGACTGTTAATAAAAATTTATTAATTTTTCATTCTGAAACATTGTAGCATCTTAACTATTAAAGTTAGCTAATAAAGCTAATCTATTACGCTATAAAAGATGTCTTGTTATCTAGTATCACGGCGTAATTTTTACATGTTTTTTCGTCTTGTATCAGTCAATATCGGGTGGTATTCGTACAATATTTGCTGATAGGAGTCGTACGATACTGATACGTAAAGGAGACATTAAAATAGTGATATTTTAATAAAAATAAAGAGAAAAAGGAGCGGATCGGCGGCCAGCCGGTCCTACACATCTTTTTTTTAACTATAATTTTTGTTTCCTTCCTTTCCTCATGCCACATTCCTCTAGCATAGTCTTAAGACCTATCTTGTTGCTTAACCTCGTATTATTTTCTTGGGGTTATCCGGTGTTAGCTTATATGTTTGAAAAGATAAAATTTATAAAATTTAGCCGAGAAAAGCTAAAAATTAATTTGGTGATTTATTTTGATGGACATAAAATGATTTCTAGGAATTCAATTCTAGAATATAGCACGGATATTGTTAGTTGCTTTACACTAGTAAGCAATCTATCTAGAAGCATTATATTTATTGGAAAACATGGTAAACGATAGTGGTACCACTATACCGAGTTCTGAATGTATACTCTCTATAGTTAGAGAATATTTAGGAAGTGTCGTAACAAGCACCAATATTAGTGTTTTGAGGTCTCAAGAAAGTGAATTTTTAGTACAGAAATAAGTATTAAATTATATATCATAGACATTAATATACGGAAAATATACAAATATGCCCTCACTTTAGAACCTATTTTCCAATTGCGTCCCATTTTTTTTCCAAAATTTAAAAACTGTACTTGCCGTTAAACTTGCCATCTCAACACTGCTATGCAAATCAGCTGGTGAAAATCCAATAATATATAAATATATATTTTTCAGAGAGGCTACAGGATCAACATGGGATGCATGCATCCATTAGTAGAGTCTATACTCTTAATTCTTTTTGCGGAATATAAAAATATATGAATTAGTTCTGGGCCAGTAATATACAAAATCTTGATGTTTCTAAGTTTTTACTGCTGGGTAGAGGCGATTTTACCATTTTTGCCTTTTTTAAAAATCCACTATCAACAACCTCCTTGAAAACGCAGGGATACAAAGTACACCATCAACTTTTTCGTTTTGATAGGAATATGAACCTATTATAGTACTTTTAACAATCAAAAGATGTGGAAAAATAAAAGCGCACACACACACACAAGAATTTTATTAACGAGAAAACCGCAATATCAGAAAAACCCCGGGACCTCGTCCAAATTTGAACACCAAACTGTATTAAGCCGCTACAACCACTAGCCTACTATCAGACTTTGGACTGGAATGTAGTTGAGACCAAATCCATCCTTCAAGCGATTTATTTACAGTCGCGCTCCTTAAGTCTCTTGAACCTCGCAAGGCTCTACACAATTGATTCCCTTAGCTGACGTCATTTTTACAGCCTAAGAGTTGCTTCAGCCAAAGTGAAGACTTTTGATACCAATCTGCGTCTAACAGATAAGCCTATTTGATTTCCGTTTAGATCAAAGATCAAGGTGAGGAAATTTGTTTGCAATAGACAAAGCTAGCAAACCTCACAAATCCAAAACTTACGACTCCCGAAGAGCAGCCTAGATCATTAACCACCTCTCAAGAACAATCTTCAAAAGATCAACTAAGATCAGCAGATATCTATCTTGAGGAATCACAAATTCTGAGACGAAGAGAACTTTGTGACTATTATCTATCTTGCCTGAAAGAGATTACGAAAACTTCGATAACAGAAAAGAAAGATCAGGATACATGAACTATCAAGGTAAAGATAGTCGGACCTGGCTTCACGAATCCCCAAATCGAAGTCTTTTGGTCGTAGACCTAATTATGTTTCTCAGATGAAACCTATCTATAGAGGACGACTCTAGAATAAACTAGGACACAAAGTGTCAAGGATTAAGTTTCCCAGTTGAAAGAGCATCTCTATTTATAGATTTTCAAGGATCATGGGTTGCTTAGAATTCAAGCTTAGATAACTTGAGAACTAAGCAAATACTTTTAGGTATTGAAAATACAATAGAAAAATATACACTAGGAACCGGTTCTGGAACCGTGTATAATGATCGTTCGGTTTGGCAAGTATGCCAAAGAACTAAAGCAATTTGATGTTCATTTAAACACCTAAGAGTTTAATCATGATGCACACACATAAGTGTTTGAGTGATCAATGATGTTTGAGAAGTGTTTGAGAGAGTTCTAGCAATGCTAAATATATTCAAGTCTTTGAGCATCTGATAAAATCTTAAACCGGGATGGTTGGTACAATGGTTCGTGAACCATTAGGCTTGTTCACGAGTCAGGGTGTAATGGTTCGCGAACCGGATTCGCCAACCCTACAAGACTACCGAACTCAGTTGACCGCAGTTCGTGAACCCATTTGGTCAACTGCTAAATACCAAGTTTCAAAATTCAGTTCACAACGATTCGTGAACCAGGTTCACAAACTGTCCCCATTTGCACTTGCGGTTTGCGAACTGGTTCGCCAACCCTTTTGTATTTTTGAAACTCATATATCTATGGTTTCCGAACTGTTTCGCCAATCTACCCTGAGTAAAAATATCTGATAGTTCAATATTTCTCTCTTATGATGTTAGAAACATTCCCACGTGATAAAATCATTTGCGTGGGAAATTTTTAATTGATTCACAAATTAATTCACACAATAAATTGTTTAGAACTAATATTGTTAAGGATCGTTGAACATCTTTGCTTAGAATCATATTTCAAGATTTTTAACAAGACAAGCTTGACTCGAAACTTCTTCTTTGTACATTTACTAGAAGTCATACGACATCGACTCAAAAAGATAGAATGGTAAGATAGTGAGTAAAATAGAATGGTTCAGTCTTCACATACCTAATACAGAAGTTCTCCAAATGTCTTCGTTGATCTTCAGTCTTCAAGGGTGATGTCTGATACTCAACTACCAAATTCTAACCTAGTCCGAGACTTGACTTAGTAGACTAGAAATCAAGATATAATTTTGATCATCTAACATTGATAACAAGCTTGAGAAAGAAAAACTTGTGGGTTCAACCAAGCATTGCTCTAACAATCTCTCAATTTATCAATTTTAGTGACAAAACTATTTAATACATATGGATTCAAAATAAATAACTTCCAACTCAATCTAATATGCTTGATTTCCTTAGTTCTTCAACAAACGTCTTGAATTCCTCGTACTTCAAGTTCTTCTATGGTTCTGCATGTGTTCGTTCAGCACCTTTGTTGTTGAAAATCCGTAGCGATAACAACTTATGACAATACTCAAAAAAAAACTTTGCTAGAATGTATTAATCACACTCAACTCATCGGTTATTATACGTAAACATAGTATTGTTACCTTCTTCAAAGTTCAATTGCACTATAACTTTGAAGCAATACTACGGTGATATGTTCGCCCCCTTAGTCAATACTTACTCCTTTTTCAAAATAAGTAAAACCTGTAGATAATAATCCAGTCCCTTTTACATGATGCTCCGAAAAGACATATATAATGTAGTAAGATACTACTTAATAATTCTCCCCTTTTCTATCAACAAAATTGGCAAAGGCGAAAAATTGGGATCAAGATGAATTATGAAAAAGAGTATTCAAGACTAGAGAACACATACCAACATTTAATTTAGACGATATCACCAAGTAAACTCGGTTCGCGTCAAGGAGATATAAAGGTACGAGAATCTCTTACAATTCCACATCCGCTCTTCACACAAAGATATTACCATTAAGTACAAGTTCAAAACAACTCTCCCCTTATTTGATGTCATTCCCGAAAGAACAACATGTGCGACCATAACTCTAATCAAAAGAGAAGGATTTTCCTTGTACATACAAATTTACTCATTAGTTACGAAAAAAGTAAATAAGTATCCTAATATTTCTCTCTTCTTGCCAGTTACGAACAAAGAAGTTAAAAACAACAATCTTAATGTTAGAGGCACTAAGATACAATATTTTTGTGAGAAAAATAATCATCGACAAAAACTATTCTTTACGCCGGTCATGAACAAAAGAACAATTATAGCGATATGACTCAACATAAGAATTATAACTTCTCTAGCCATGTACGAACGTAGATATTAAAGTTCACCACTTATTCCCTGGAAGTTATGCAATCAAGGAAGTAAGTAGATTCCTAGAGAACATCTTACGGAATCCTGTAGCGGTATGTTCACAAAAGTGTAATCGTGGAAAGATCAATACAACCATTCTCAAAATAGTTTACTCCTCTTTTGTAAGAGTTAAGAGCTTAACGTATGAGAAAATATAAGATTTTTGTTCTAATCACCAGAATATGATAGCAAAGAACAAATCTCACAAAATAACTTTCACGTTTTACTATACACTCGTCGGAGACCATCAAAAAGTCATGTTTCATCGAAAACATGTGTAGGAAAATGTACACTAGTATGGATAACAAATTCGGATTTGGAAGATTTAACTCGCAAAATATGTTGCCTAAAATATGTGAATAAAAATAGGGGCACCAAACACATATTGTTATATCTTTTCGTGTTTGCTTACTCTGATACCAATTGAAATGACGAGGATACTAAGTACACCACAATCTTTTCGATATCAACCTATAAGTATGGCATCTTGCGTGATTTAATATAGACAGCGACTATCTAGAAGATGACAAACCACAAGGAATACACTTGGTATATAGTTTAGGTTCAAAACCGAACACAACTATAGGGATCAACCCAAGTGTTTGGGATTAACGTATAATATATTTACTTTTAATTGGGCCGATCGACCGGAGGTCCCGAAGGGAGGGAGTCCCTTTTATGGCCACTTTTTTGTAAAATGAAACCTCACATAAATTTACAATTTGATAAAAAGATTTTGGTAATGTGCACTTGATAATACCAAAATATCCCTCCCTTTTAGTCCAATTACTATAACTCCTTATGATCCTATCTTTTTAGGGGTTTAATTGGAAAGCAAACTTTAATATAACATATCTAAAAATCCGTGCCTTGGAATTTTACAAATTTTATCTTGTTGCAAAGGTTATAAAAAAATATACGCAATGAGTATAAACAACAATATCAAATTTAGAGTTTTGAATTCGGAGGTGTTTATCATTGTGGCACAATTTTAGAAAATTAAATGTATATCCATTATTCAAACCACCACAAAAGCTACATAATACTTTTTGTAGCCATATTTTGGTTTATGCATCAACTAATTTTCCGTTGCAACTAATAAAATGATATACTCCCTCTATTTCAAGAAAAGTGATACTTTCACTTTAGGCACAATTCTCAAAAATTGAATGCATAGCAATTATGCAAACCACCACAAAAGATGCATAACACATCATGCAACGATATTTTGGTTTATGGATCGACTAATTTTCCGTTTCTAAAAAAGTGATACTTTCACATTCTGATTCAAGAAAAGTGATACTTTCGCTCCGTTTCAGAAAAGTATCACTAAAACAATAAGTACAATTACGGAAAGTAAAAGTAAAGACACAACAAGATTTTGTTAACGAAGAAACCGCAAATGTAGAAAAACCATGGACCTAGTCCAGTTTTGAATACTCTCGGAATTAAGACGCTATACAAAGACCACTACCAACTTCGTATAGTTGAGACCAAATAAACTACCCCTAGTTGCAAGGTTTCCTCAGTATCCCTGCGCCTATAACACATCTGGCCAACACACGTGAATCCTAAGATAGAGTCCACTATCTTAAGTTGCTTCAGCCACTGTGAAGACTTCAAGCACTCAACCCTTTTGATCGTCTTCCAAACAGTAAAGGACTCATCTGTTTGGTAACCACTCTTCTTATCTCAAGAAGTTAATTAGTGATATTTCTAGTTGAGTTCACAAAGGCTATTCCATTTAAATCAATAAACTCCTTTGTGAGGTAAAATTACCAAGATCTAGATTAACAAGTTAATCAGATCAAGGTATACGAACTATCAGATTCGGATACTAAAGAATACCACCAAATGATAGTTTGTTGATCTAATACGACTATTCAATCAATCGTTTATCAAAGATAAACAAGATCTAGTCGGATCCCAGATGATCAACTGTATGCACGAAGCAAATCAAAAAGATACGAAACCAATAAGAAAATCTTCTTGTCTTCAAATATTCAATAGTCTTTTATACCTGCACAATAACAAACTTGATTCCGACTTATGATCGATCATGTACAAAACGGAGTCTGTTAACAATAGATGATCACAAGTCAACGTCAGATTTTAAGACAAATCTGAACCACCGCTAATCTCTTGATCTAGTTTGAGTGAACTTATGTCAGAAAAGAATGCTCTCAAGAATAATCAAACTAGGTGCAGCCAAGAGTTAACAACCGTTAGTCAATCAAATCAATAATCGAAAACTAAAATAACAATGCAATTCTAGTTTCATACCAACGGTACTAGTATACACTTCTTCATCCCAAAGAAGTCTTTAAACTAGCTGACGTAAGAGATTTCTCCTAATTAGGTTACTCTTTTCTCCAAGATAGTATTACGAGTAATACTGTTAGTCGGCTACACCAGTGACTACCAAATGAGTTCGTAAGAAGAACAAACTTCATTATTAATAGACCAATGAAATTTGGACACCAAAGAATTTCCATAACCGAAAATATTCTCAAGATATATAATAAAGCACCTAAATTCGGTTTTGTCTAATTCCAACCAATATCCAATTGTACAACAAAAATCCCTCTTGGAAAAGTTAATATTAGCTAACACTTAACTAATATATTTTTCGATAGTTATGTTTTGCTTACTGGTAAAACAAAAAATATACATTCTAAAATATCAAATAGATTCTCAAACATTTAGGTTTGGGATCTCACCTTGAGTATCAAGTTGAAAGCAATGATATAAAATGGAAACAAGTCAAGTCATGTATTACTAACCTCAAGTCGAAGGATAATGTCTTTGTTGATGTCGATATGTCTTCGGATTCTTCAGGTCTTCAAAGTAATACTTGTATATCTCAACATTTGTAGACTTCCTAGTCTAACCTAACAAAGTTGACTCTAATAGTTCTAACCAAGCGAATCTTTAGTTTTGATACTAAAATATGACAACCAACCTTGACATACCAACGCTTTGGGAGTTCAATCGAGCAGTGTTCTAACAATCTCCACCTTTGTAAATTTTGGTGACAAAACTCTAATACATATGAAGAAGACATGAATCAAAAGATAAAGATAATACATTACTTAACAGTTGAAAGGACGAGGGTGCCCAAATACACCACAATCCTTTAGTTTTCAACCTATAAGTCCTCTTACCGAAAGTGATCGTCTATGGACAGAGTCGAGACAATACAACAAATCGGTATTCACACTTTGTGTGATTTTCTATGGATACGATATCGAGAGAATACGACTACCAAAGTGTGATACTTGATAATAGGTTCGGACTTAACCAAACTCTATAGGATCACTATCAAGTAATGCGGAGTTAACGTTTGTGTAATTTACTTTAAATTATATAAAAAAATATAATTGCGGAAAACAAAAGTAAATCACACAGCAAGATTTTGTTAACGAGGAAAACTGCAAGTGCAGAAAAACCCCAGGACCTAGTCCAGAATTGAATACTCTCAAAATTAAGCCGCTATACAAAATATACACCAACTTCGTATAGTTGAGACAAAGCAACTACCCCTAGTTCACTTAGTTTCCTCAGTATCCCTGCGCTTCCGACTTCGAAGGTCACGCATTGGTACAATCCCTTTGGATCGTATTCCAAACAGTAAAGGAACAACAAATCTGTTTGGTAACAACTCTTCTGATTCTGTCAAGATAAAGATATCTCAAGTCATACGCAAAGTCTCTTACGTTTAATCTAATAAACTCCTTTGCCTGGTTAGATCAATCTATCCAATAACTACCAAAGCAGTAAAGTTTAGATTCGCAATCAATCAATATAGATCTCAACGAGAAGCTATAAAGTGATGTCGATCTCACGTAACTAATCAATCGAATAAATCTGATTCTAGTTGGATCCCGGATGATCAAGGTTTGTGCACACACAAAGATATAAGAACTAATAAGAAATCTTCTTCGTCTTCAAATCTTCTTTAATCTTCAATAAAAACCTGCACAACACCATTTGAATCTCTTGTGATCAATCACACACAGAACGGAGTCTGTTAACAATGGATTATCACAAGATGTCTTTAGATCTACAAACAGTTCTAAAGATCCCTTTGACACTTCAATCTAGTTTGAGTGAATCTTATATCAGAAGAGAAGATTCTTAAGAATAAAAAAACTAGGTGCAATCAAAGTTTCAACAACCATTAGTCAATCAAATCAATCGAAAACTAATAACACTGCGATTATCTAGTTTCCCACCAACGGTACTCGTAGAGCTTCTTGATCACACAAAAGTCTTTAAATGAGCGGTCGTAAGAGATTTCAGATAATTAAGATACTTTCATATCCGAATAGACGGCTCCACCAGAAACAACAAGAAATGAAGTTTGCCTGGCTCTTAGGATAGTTTTCTATAAATGCAAACTTAGGTATTTATAAACCAAGGATGTTTGGACACCAAGGAATTTCCAAAACCGAAAATATTCTCAAGATATGCAATGAATAGCAAAATTCGGTTATCCTAATTCCAATAAATGCTTGTCCAAAATTTATGAAATCTCTCAATAGAAAATCTCCAATTAGTAAATGCACATTACTAATTTTTATTCTCTAGAGATATGCATTTAATTGCTGGTAATTAAAGCATATAAAACCAAAAACCTTAATTAAAAGATTCTCAATTTATTTCGGCACATGATCTCCTTGAGTACTAAGGAATATCTTTGAACAATAAATGATAAGAGTTACTGTACGTGTTCAAAGTAGTTGACATCTCTTCACTGTAAATCCTTATTCATATTTACATGGATTTACATTCTTGGAATCGGTTATACCACACTTCCAAACAAGTTTAGAATCGGTTGACCTATATTCCAAGATAACTATGTGATTGATCAAATATCAAATCACATACATGGGTTCAATCGGTTCTACCAATCACTAGGATCGGTTATACCTCAATATGAAAATACTTGTGATCGGTCACACAAGTTACCAGGAACGGTTACCATATTCCCATGGTATTGCTTGTGATCGGTCACACCAGTTACCAGGATCGGTTACACCAATTACCAGGACCGGTTACCAATTACAAGGATCGATTACACAATACCATGTGATCGGTCATACCAATTACTAGGATCGGTTACACCAATTACTAGGATCGGTTACACCAATTACTAGGATCGGTCACACCAATTACAAATATCGAACGTACCATCTCATGGTGATTAATTAGGATTGGTTACACCAATTAATAAAAACTAGTCATACCAAATCATAAGTCAGGCATTGTGATTAGTTATACCAAGATACATAACATAGTTACGATCGGTTCTACCATCTCACACATATTGGTAATCCAAATATTTGCAATGAATAGCCATACCAATAAGCCTAATGATTTCCCTTTTAATTCACAAAAAAAGTTCATGAATGTACTTCCTTTAAACGAATGTAAAACATTGTTTCCTAGGATGAAATCTTCACCATAACCCATTCACATAATCATAACAGTATATGCAAGATTATGTCGATATCATATCTACGAAGTTCAAAAGATAAGCGTTATACTTCGTAGTTTAATTCCCTAATACCATGATCATACAAATATGACCATGTCACATCACTAGAGTATTATACAATATGTACAAAATATACAGCTTCGCAGTTATGTTTTCAATATAGCGCTACTTGAAAGATACGTTAGGAATGAAGCAGTTCAAGTCAATATTACTAACCTCAAGTGGAAGGATGATGTCGTCGTTGTAGTTCGCTACTTTTTCACATTCTTTAGGTCTTCGGAGTAATATTTGTATGTCTCAACATTCTTATACTTTCTAGTCTAACCTAAACGAAGTTGACTCTAGTATATAATCAAGCGACTTTAGATGAGTTTTGACACACTAAAATATGACAACCAAACTTGACATACCAACGCTTGGTGAGTTCAAATGAGCTATGCTCTAACAATCTCCCCCTTTTTCAATTTTGGTGATAAAACTCTTAACATATGGATAAACAAATTACATAAGAATTCATTTTACATACGCTTGATTCCAAGTTTCAACAGCACAATAACGTTCATATATTCAATCAATAAATGCCGTTGTTGCCATTTGAATAACAAAAGCTTTTACTCCCCCTAAAGGTAAGCTAGGTAAATATTCAATCCGAACATATTTGTTATTCCCCTTTTTGTAGTCAGAATACTACAACAACATACGATATGTTTCTCCCCCTTAGTCAGTGCTTTACTCTTTCGTTAGATATAAAGTTTAAGCACAATTTTCCTTTTATTAGTGATTGCAAATCACTTGTTTACTCCATATATTTCTCCTCCTTTTTGTCACAAAATGACAAAGGATCGAGCAAATAAAGGACAAACTGAAAGAATCTTACAAATCTAAAAGACTTATAAACAACCTACAAGAGTTAAGCACGAAGGTTTCACATACCACTTTAGATAACCAATATTAAAACTGAAACTACAAGTAATTTAGTTTTAATATGTTATCAAGGAAACAATTTCCCGAAGCAATTTTCCCTAATAGTTTAACAAATCGACTAAGAAACTTAATTCCCTTGTTAAACCGATTGCGTATGTGCAATCGCTTATTTCGATAAGACCAAAATAAAGATCAGAATTAACTTTATTTCTCTCATCAGGCTCTAATTATTCAGATAATAACTTAGACCTTTCTCTTTAGACAAGACAAACACTAGGTTAGTTAACTAGTTTTTCTTGTCAAGGAATTCGATTAGACTTGAATAACCGAATCCTCCAATTTGATAAGTCTAACTAATATCAGAATAACTTATTTTCTCTTATCTGGTATCGATTTGGACTAAACAAATGATCCCGTATTTCGTTAAGCAATAAAAAATGCATACAAACCAGAATAAATTGACTTGCACAATTATTTTCTTAACTGGAAGCAATTGAAACAAACATAGACATTATAGCACCGCAATTTCACCGAATTTCGTTAAACAAAAACACTTGATACCCAATAATGAAGAAGATACCAAACAATAAGCCAAATAAATTGACACAGTTTTTCTTAACGGGAAACAATTGAATCTTACACACATCCATACACAATAATGGAACATATCAATTGTACCGAAATTTTGTTAAGCAAAAGCAAAATATATGCAATATATACAGGCTTTTCTTAAGCAGGAAAACGATTAACTAACAAATTTGTTACCTCAAATTCCGCAGCCTCTTCTCCCCAGAAAGATATATCATTAAGCGCAAGTTCAAATAAGAACTCTCCCCCAGTGTGTTGTCATCCTCTCGCAAAAACAAAAGAACAACAACAAAGGCAACCTTTACCAGAGAAAGGTTGAAGCGGTTTTAACTAATGCGTGCCAATAGCAAAAGTTGAAAACCTGAAACACATATGTTATGCTAAACACAACTCATGTAAACATAAATTGATTCAACATATTGTGACTTTTCACATATGAGTTTCAATCGAAACACCCTATGATCCTTTGAAAAAGCCTACCAACATGGGCTAGAACTTAATCCCGCTAAATCGAAAAGCCACACAAACCATAAGGGTCACATCACATGATATCGAATATTAAGGTTGATGAAAACCGAAATCAGACATCCCATAAACCGAATACACATAGCAAAAATATAAACATTCATTCACAAGTTATGTAATCGGTAACTATCACAAGAAAAATTATAAAATAATAATTTTATTCAATAAATAATGATAGTTTTATTCAAAAATAGGCCTTATACAATAATTGAAATAAATCAAAACATTGATGTTTATTTTCTGTTTGAGATTTTAAGAAGTAGAGCACTCCTTATCTTCAAGTCCTTTTAGACAATCTTTTTCTATTTCTGATTCTTGGTTGCCTTCGCCCTTCCAAAACTCTGCATCAATGTTCAGAATACCTTTTAGAGTTTCTGGATCTTTTCGAGCAGCAAAGGATAACTGTTTTTGAATACAATCTAGTTGTCTACCAAGATTTTTAAGATGAACCAGAAGATTTTTAGACTTGTTATTAGGAATCTGTGATTTTCCTTCAACGATTAGTTTTCGGGTTTTGACCTCCAATCATTTGAATTATGGTCTTTTTAGAGACAGCATTAGTGCTTCTCATGTCATCAAAGTCATCTTCCATGATTACTTCACAGATTTTGGTAACTATACATGGAAAACCGAGATGCCTCTTGATTCCTGGAGATGAAATAGAATCAGATATCTTGATCATTTGACTGATAATGATTCCACGTAGATCGATTTGTGAATCTTCTTTCGATAGAAAGTAGACAAGTTCTTGAAAGTCCCTATTCCAAACCGACTTATCTCTTGTACTTGCAAATAGAGTTGTTATAGCAAGTTTTTTCGAAAACCCTTAAGAAAAAAAGGTATATCTTTGGTTGGTAATCTTCCATCTTCCCAGCAATTCTCATTTCCAACGAGACGTGTTGAAATGGTATCATGTCCAATTTCAACTCCGGTAACCATGTGATTACATTCCACATTGTACTTGATGATGTTTTAAATCTTCTTACGATCGACATAGTAGATACCACAACCAACAAGAATAACAAAGGTAATTTTTTCATGATAAATATTGTGAATATTAGCGTAGAACATTCTTACCAAGTCAGGTGAATATTTTTTAAAATCAAAAATATTTCCCCAGTTTCGATCTTGAAAAAATTTCACATAATCTTTATCTTGGACTTCTGGATCAAATCTCTTTTCAGCAGTAAACTCTATTCTTTTGAGAGATTTGTATTTATCAAAACATGAACGATCAACAAAGGAGGTGAATTCATGTTTTTTTTCTATTTTGTAAGGAAATCTAATCCTTTCAATTTCATCTTATCTAACACGATTATCAGAAGATTTGTTATTTCTTGGTTTCCCCTTTCCCATATTTTGAGATATATGATAAACCCCAGTTATGGTTCCGAACAACTTCTCCCAGGATGTTTGTAAAAAAAAAAACTCACAATAATCTTATTTTATAGGGATTGAAGATAACAATTTTCGAAAATAACTAGTTTTAGTAAATCCTTCTAAAATCGGAAACCTTGATTTGTGGGGAAACAAATCCGATTTTGCAACTAGGTTTTTCTTTTGGAAAACCGATTTTTCTTGGACTGGATCTATATAATGGATCAATTCTATATTTATGGCCAAGTGTTTGTTAACTCTATAATTATCAAAAGAATTTTTTTGAAATTCATTCAAGAATTTTCCAGTAGAGTTTACAATAACAAATTTGAACATAACAAGATATTTATAAAAAATACCTTTAGAATCATAAATCCATTAATACTTTAAAAGATCACTTGCTTCATTAAAACAGTTGCGGGGTGTATGAAGCAATCCATTGTTAATAAAATTATTAACCGAAAAATCATCCTTTGTATAATCACAAAGATTCAAATAACGCATCCTAATCAGCGATACATTGACAATCTTAGATTTGAAAATATGCACATATATATTTGGGTAACCAATCCAAAATATATTTAAGATCCCAGATTTTTCAAGAACAAAATAGTCATTATTCATACATAGAAAAATCTTATGTGGAATCTTATGCATTTTCAAGATAAAACATGTCACATAGAGAATTGTATCATTGTTACTAAACTTGTTAGTATACAATACCATGAGATACAATTCTATGATAACCGAGGGATTATGTAAGTCATTCAAGACAAACATAGACTTAATCCCAATTCCTAACAAATATAGGAACAAGAGTATCATATACTTCATTCGTGTTTTCCACCACGAGTCTTTAAAGTAGTCAAATCCTGCTACTACGTTAACTGAATCAGCCATTGGATTCAATTCTTATAGGTTGGATCGCACCAAACATAGATTTTTAGATATTTTTGTGTTTGCCTGCTCTGATACCAATTGAAAGGACGAGGGTACCCAAATACACCACAATCTTTTAGTTTTCAACCTATAATTCCTCTTACCGAAAGTGATCGTCTATGGACAGAGTCAAGACAATACAACAAATCGGTATTCACACTTTGTGTGATTGTCTATGGATACGAGATCGAGACAATACGATTACCAAAGTGTGATACTTGATAATAGGTTCGGACTTAACCAAACTCTATAGGATCACTATTAAGTAATGTGGAGTTAACGTTTGTGTAATTTACTTTAAATTATATAAACAAATATAATTGCGGAAAAAAAAAGTAAATCACACAGCAAGATTTGTTAACGAGGAAAACTGCAAGTGCAGAAAAATCCCGGGACCTAGTCCAGAATTGAATACTCTCAGAATTAAGCCGCTATACAAAATTTACACCAACTTCGTATAGTTGAGACCAAGCAACTACGCTTAGTTCACTTAATTTCCCCAGTATCCCTGCGCTTCCGACTTCGAAGGTCACGCACCGGTACAATTCCTTTGGATCGTATTCCAAACAGTAAAGGAACAACAAATCTGTTTGGTAACAACTCTTTTGATTCTTTCAAGATAAAGATATCTCAAGTCATACGCAAAGGATCTTCCATTTAATCTAATAAACTCCTTTGCCTGCTTAGATCAATCTATCCAATAACTACCAAAGTAGTTAAGTTTAGATTCACAATTAATAAATATAGATCTCAATGAGAAGCTATAAAGTGATGCCAATCTCATGCAACTAATCAATCGAATAAATCCGATTCTAGTTGGATCCCAGCCGATCAAGGTTTGCGCACACATAAAGATATGAGAACTAATAAGAAATCTTCTTCGTCTTCTTTAATCTTCAATAAAAACCTGCACAACACCACTTGAATCTCTTGTGATCAATCACACACAAAACGGAGTCTGTTAACAATGGATTATCACAAGATGTCTTTAGATCTACAAACAGTTCTAAAGATCCCGTCGATGCTTCGATCAAGTTTGAGTAATCTTATATCAGAAGAGAAGATTCTCAAGTATAAACAAACTAAGTGCAATCAAAGTTTCAACAACTGTTAGTAAATCAAATCAATCGAAAACTAATAACACTACAATTATCTAGTTTCCCACCAACGGTACTCGTAGAGCTTCTTGATCCCACAGAAGTCTTTAAACGAGCGGTCGTAAGAGATTTCACCTAATTAGGATACTTTCCTCTCCGAATAGACGAATCCACCAGAAACAACAAGAAATGAAGTTTGCCTGGCTCTTAGGATAGTTTTCTATAAATGCAAACTTATATATTTATAGACCAAGGATGTTTGGACACCAAGGAATTTTCAAAACCGAAAATATTCTCAAGATATACAATGAAAAGCAAAATTCGGTTTTCCTAATTCCAATAAATGCTTGTCCAAAATTTATGAAATCTCTCAATAGAAAATATCCAATTAGTAAATGCACATTACTAATTTTTATTCTCTAGAGATATACATTTAATTGCTGGTAATTAAAGCATATAAAACCAAAAACCTTAATTAAAAGATTCTCAATTTATTTCGGCACATGATCTCCTTGAGTACTAAGGAATATCTTTGAACAATAAATGATAAGAGTTACTGTACGTGTTCAAAGTATGTTGACATCTCTTCACTGTAAATCCTTATTCATATTTACATGGATTTACATTCTTGGAATCGGTTATACCACACTTCCAAACAAGTTTAGAATTGGTTGACCAGTATTCCAATATAACTATGTGATTGATCAAATATCAAATCACATACATTGGTTCAATCGGTTCTACCAATCACTAGGATCGGTTATACCTCAATATGAAAATACTTGTGATCGGTCACACAAGTTACCAGGACCGGTTACCATATTCCCATGGTATTGCTTGTGATCGGTCACACCAGTTACCAGGATCGGTTACACCAATTACCAGGACCGGTTACCAATTATAAGGATCGATTACACAATACTCTGTGATCGATCACACCAATTACTAGGATCGGTTACACCAATTACTAGGATCGGTCACACCAATTACAAATATCGATCATACCATCTCATGGTGATTACTTAGGATCGGTTACACCAATTAATAAAAACTAATCATACCAAATCATAAGTCAGGCATTGTGATTAGTTAAACCAAGATACATAACATAGTTACGATCGGTTCTACCATCTCACACATATTGGTAATCTAAATATTTGCAATGAATAGGCATACCAATAAGCCTAATGATTTCCCCTTCGATTCACAAAACAAGTTCATGAATGTACTTCCTTTAAACGAATGTAAAACATTGTTTCCTAGGAAAAAATCTTCACTGTAACCCATTCACATGATCATAACAGTATATACAAGATTATGTCGATGTCATCTGTACGAAGTTCAAAACATAAGCGTTATACTTCGTAGTTTAATTCCCTAATACTATAATCATACAAATATGACCATGTCACATCACTAGAGTATTATACAATATGTACAGTATATACAGCTTCGCGGTTATGTTTTCAATATAGCACGACTTGAAAGATACGTTAAGTCAATATTACTTACCTCAAGTGGAAGGATGATGTCGTCGTTGTAGTTCACTACTTTTTCACATTCTTCAGGTCTTCGGAGTAATACTTGTATGTCTCAACATTCCTAGACTTTTCTAGTCTAACCTAAACGAAGTTGACTCTAGTATATAATCAAGCGACTTTAGATGAGTTTTGACACACTAAAATATGACAACCAAACTTGACATACCAACACTTGGTGAGTTCAACCGAGTTGTGCTCTTACAACAGTCTCTTAACTCATTCTTCATACTTTTGATTAAAAGTTTCAACAACACAATAACCTACACATATTCAAAAATAAATACCGTTGTTGACGCATTTGAATAGTAAAAACTTTACACCCCCTAAAAGAAAGCTAGGTAGATATTCAATCCGAACTTATTTGTTATTCCCTTATTGTAGTATGTAATACTACATAATATGATGATACATTTCTCCCCCTTAGTCTGTGTTACTCTTTTGTTAGATATACACTTTTTAGCACATATATCCTTTCTCGGTGATTGTAAATCACCCGTATACTCCATTATTTCTCACCCCTTTTTTTCGTAAAAAAATTGACAAAGAAATGAAAAAAATACAAGAGCAAACCGAAAGGATCTTGAAATTTCATAAGAACTCATACAACCTATATGAGGTTAAGCATGAAGGTTTAACATACCATTTTAGATAAGCAATACTAAAACCGAAACTACCAAAGTAATTTGTTTTAGCATCTTATCAAAGAAATGATTGCCCGAAGTAATTTTTCCTTTGATTTGATAAGTCAAGCTAAGATTAGAATTAACTTAGTTACTTATTAGGATCCAATTATATATAAATAATTGTACCTCATTTAATAAAGACAAAACTAGGTTATATAACTAGTTTTCTTATCAAGGAAACGATTAGACTTGTATAATCGTACCTCGTTTTGATAAGCCTGAACTAAGATCATATTTAACTTAGTTTTTCTTATCATGAATCAATTGGACTAAAGCAATTGAACCTCCCTTTTCGTTAAGCAAAAAAATAATCATACTTGACTTAGTTTTTCTTAACCGGAACCAATTGAAACATAACAATTGTATTGTACTTTCGTTAAGTAAAAGCAAGAATAGGCATTTAAAACAAATTTTCTTAATAGGAAACTGTTTAACAAATATAAATAAATCGTTACCTTACTTTTCGATATGACAAATAAATATCCGAACTGATCAAGTTTTCATATCAGACAAGATTATCAAAATAGTTCATCCCTCGGTTTCCACAACCACTCTCCACACAAAGATATGACGTTTGAAAACGTGGGGGTACCAAAATACACCACCAAATTTTTCTTAGGCAACCTGTATGGACAATTCCGAGAGTTCAATTTAATGAATCCCAATCAAGGAATTATATGAAGAGCTTTTATCTATTTCTCTTACAATTAGAATGTTTACAGAACCAAGTTCGTGAACCTAATTATGTTTGGGAGTACTTGGATGATTCCAAAGATCAATATCCAAGAATCAATCAAGTCGTATCCAACAAACAAGGATGGATATATCTATTTTATTGATTAACGTACAACCTGTGATATTTCAATTATAAAGATAAACAATATAATGAGGAAAAAGAAATAACACAGACACCAGAAATTTTGTTAACGAGGAAACCTCAAATGTAGAAAAACCTCGGGACCTAGTCCAGACTTGAACATCAAACTGTATTAATCCGCTACAGACACTAGCCTACTATCAGAACTTCGGACTGGAATGTAGTTGAGACCGAATTAAACCGTCCCAGCAATTGATCAGTTACAGTCGCCCTCCTTACGCCTCTTGAATCCCAGCAGAAATCTCCACATTTGATTCTCTTAGCTGACGTCCTTTACAGCCTAAAAGTTGCTTCAACTTAATTGAAGACTTTAAACCAATCTGCCTCCCACAAATAAGCCTATATGTGATTTCCGTTATGATCAAAGATCAAGGTAAGGTAGGAAATCGATAGCAATATACAAATTCTAGCTAACCTTAAATTCGGTCTTATGACTCCCGAAGAGCATCCTAGATTATTATTCACCTCACAAGTCGAAACTTGTGGAATCACAAAGTCTGAGACGAAGATACTTTGTGATTTCTATTTATCTTGTTTGAGTGAGTAGCTCAACAATCAAAACAAGATCAGGATACACAAACTATCAAGATAAAGATAGTTGGACCTGGCTTCACGAATCCCTGGGGTGAAGTCTATTTAGTCACTAAATCATAGAAGGGTTTTAAGGAGAGGACGACTCTAGTTTACAACTACGACACACAAGCATAATGTCAGGGATTCAAAGATCCCATTTGTTTGAGGTTCTCCTTATATAGACTTTCAAGATCAAGGTTGCTTTAAGTTCAAGCTAAGATAGCTCCGGAACCAAGCAATCAATAATCACCGTTAGATAAAAAACTTGACCTGATATTAACATAGCAGAACATACACTCTGGTTAGGATGAACCGTAATCGAACCGTGTACAATGACATGTTCATGTAGGTTAGCCGAAACTAGCCAATTGCATAATAAGCTTAATCATTTTCATATAACACTTTTAAGACTTTTCTTGAATCACACATATGATAAAAAAATGTCTAGATATGTTTTTAGAGAGTTTGGGATTAACGTACAGTGTATTTACTTTTAATTATAACTAAACCAATAATTATAACTGTGGAAAGTAAAAGTAAAGGCACAACAAGATTTTGTTAACGAGGAAACAGAAAATGCAGAAAACCCCCGGGACCTAGTCCAGTTTTGAATACTCTCATACTTAAGCCTCTATATAAAGACTAGTAAACTACCCCTAGTTACCTAGTTTCCTCAATATCCCCGCGCCTACAACCAATCTGGTCAACACACGTGAATCCTAAGATAGAGTCCACTATCCTAAGTTGCTTCAGCCACTGTGAAGACTTCAAGCACTCAACCCTTTCGATCGTTTTCCAAACAGTAAAGGACTAATCTATTTGGTAACCACTCTTCTTATCTCAAGAAGTTGCATGATTAAGCCTCAACAATTCTCGGATTCTTGACAGTTAAGCACTTAGTCATTCTCTCTCTTGTTGCATTGGTAAAATTCCCAACATCGAAAGATGTATCCATTTTCAAATTGTTGAATTATCGATGGAACATGAGGAAAATAACTCAACAACTAGTGTAATATTAGTTGCATTCTCTTCTTCGGAGTTGTATGAGTATGAGGTCTCATCAAGAGTTACACATCAAGTGCCTTACTTCAAGTGTTTTAAATATAAAATAAAATTGGGACAGTCTTTAGCCAAATGACCAATACCTTTACACTTGAAGTACTTAGACTGATATTCATCATCTTCCTCTTGATCTTTTCTGTTCTTGGCCGAAACCCGATCATGAGGACGAGTTGGATGATGATTATCCTTTACGAATCTGTTATTTTTTCTTTTTAATAGATAGCGAAGCTGTCTGGTAATCAATAACATTGTTGAATCAATAGCATCATCTGAGTCTACTGCAATCAATTCATTTGAATTGTCCACCAATCTAACATTTTCCTCGGATGCCTTTGGATTTCTTTCAACTTTAAAAGCAATACCCTTGTGCTGATTAGACTGGGACTCATGATCAAATATCTTTATCTTTCCAACAAGAGCGCGGCGAGAAAGAGTCGAAAGATCATTTGCTTCCATGATTGCATATTTCTTAGACTCATATCTGGATGGTAACGATTTGAGAATCTTGCATACTATACCTTTTTTTAGAAATAGTCTTTCCAAAGGAGAAAAAAGCATTGACAATCTAAGAGAGCTTAACATGAAATGCTTCAAAAGTATTGTTATCATCTATACGGAGATTTTCCCAATCAGAAGTGAGGGTTTGAAGTGTAGCTTCATTTTATGATGTATTACCTTCGGATACAGTCTGAAGATTTCTCAAAGTTTCATGCGAAGTTTGACACACGGAAACGTGATGCTGAAGATCTGGCTTACAGCATGAATCACAGCATACAAACTATCTGAATTATGCTTTGCAAGAGCCTTTTCTTCACTAGAGTAGTCAACTAAGCGTTTAAACTCAGTTTCCGGATTTTTCACTATCAGACAAACATACCCATCAACGAATAATAACCAAGTATTAAAGTCGCGTGACTAAAGAAAAGATCTCATAACATATTTCCACCAAAGAAAGTTGGTACATACCATCAAATCTTGGCAGTACGATGACGGAAGTCGATTCATGTGAACTTGAATTCATGTCTTATAGGTTGGACCGCACCAAACACAGATTGTTAAATCTTTTCGTGTTTTCCTGTTCTGATACCAATTGAAATGACGAGGGTAAAAGTACACCACAATCTTTTTGATATCAACCTATAAGTCTGATACCTTGCGTGATCTAATATATACAGAGACTGTCAAGAAGATATCAAAATACAAGGTATACACTTGGTATATAGCTTTGGTTCGAAACCGAACAAAACTATAGGAATCAACCCAAGTGTTTGGGATTAACGTACAGTATATTTACTTTTAATTATAATTAAAACAATAATTATAACTGCGGAAAGTAAAAGTAAAGACACAACAAGATTTTGTTAACGAGGAAACGGAAAATGCATAAAAAACCCGGGACCTAGTCCAGTTTTGAATACTCTCATAATTAAGCCGCTATATGAAGACTTGGAAACTACCCCTAGTTACCTAGTTTCCTCAATATCCCCGTGCATACAACCAATCTGTCTAACACACGTGAATCCTAAGATAGAGTCCACTATCTTAAGTTGCTTCAGCTGCTGTGAAGACTTCAAGCACTCAACCCTTTCGATCGTCTTCTAAACAGTAAAGGACTAATCTATTTGGTAACCACTCTTCTTATCTCAAGAAGATAATCAGAGATATTTCTAGTTGAGTTCACAAAGGTTCTTCCATTTAACTAGATAAACTCCTTTGTTAGATAAGATCTACCAAGATCTAGATTAACAAGTTAATCACATCTAGGTATACAAACTATCACATACAAATACTGAAGAATGCCACCAAATGACAGTTTTCCGATCTAATAGGATTATTCAATCAATCATTTATCCTTGTCGGATCCCAGGCGATAAAGTTTGTGCACGAAGCAAATCACTATGATACGAAACCAATAAGAAAATATTATTGTCTTTAAATATTCAATTGTCTTCTGTACCAGCACAATAACAAACTTGATTCCAAATTATGATCGATCATGCACAGAACAGAGTCTGTTAATAATGGATGATCACAAGTCAACATCAGATCTAAAGACCGATCTGAACTATCACTAATCTCTTGATCTAGTTTGAGTAACTTTATGTCATAAGAAAAGGCTCTCAAGAATAATCACACTAGGTGCAACCAAGAGTTAACAACCGTTAGTCAATCAAATCTATAATCGAAAACTAAAATTACAATGCAATTCTAGTTTTCCACCAACGGTACTAATAGACGCTTCTTGATCCCAAAGAAATCTTTAAACTAGCGGATGTAATATATTTCGCCTAATTAGGTATCTCTCCTCTCCATGATAGTATTACGAGTAATAACATTAGTCGGCTATAACAGTGACTACGAAATGAAGTGTCTGCCTCAGGATGAGTTTGTAAGAAGAACAAACTTCACTATTTAAATACCAAGAAAGTTTGTACACCAAGGAATTTCCATAACCGAAAATATTTTTAAGATATTCAATAAAGCACTTAAATTCGGTTTGTCTAATTCCAACCAATATCCAACCATACAACCGAAATCCCTCTTGGACAACTCAATATTAACTAGAACTTGACTAATATATCTTTCCAGAGATATGTTTTGCTTGCTGGTAAAAAAAAAAACATATACATTCTAAAATCAAAAAGATTCTCAAATATTTCGGTTTGGGATCTCATCTTGAGTATCAAGGAATATTGAACAATAAAATATAAGATTTTAGCTCATTTTGAAATTGTCAGGAAATCGAGGTTACGTTCATCTCGAACCGGCATGTTTCCATAGAAGTCAATTCCATGAAATATCCTACTTTAGATAACTTAGCTCGAGTCCTTTACTTACATCTTTAGATTAGCATGATTGATAATACTAGAATAAATATATAATTAATACGAAAATAAACAATCACACATGACACAAGATTACGTGGTTCACCTACCCCTTTGTAGGCTATATCCACGGCCAAAACTACCCCCGAGAATCTTTAATTATAATAACAAGTTATTACATTGATACACTTCATATAATCAACTAGTTATGCTAGCGCTAACCGACTTAGAAACAACAAGACATATTACGAAGAGTTTACCTCTTCCTTTGTTCTTATTCTTCCATAAACTTCCACCGCCACAGTTGCTTCTCATGAACTCTAGAAACCCTAGATTTCTCCCATACCTGTTCTCACGACAAGTCTCTCTTCTCACATAGATTTTGTCCCATCAACAACCATTGTAGGACACAACGGTTGTGACCCTCGATCACTCTCGTTCTTAATAGGATTCTACAAGAGAATGGATTTCTACTTACCATATAAGCCCTCTTATATAGTAAACAAATCCTTGTTCCTCAAGTCTTAGAAAACTCCTAAGAATAGAATTCCACCTTATTAGGATACCCTCTAAACTTGGAAACCACATAACTTGGGAAACACCCAAGTTACCATTCCGGAGAATTCCGGAACTTTACGGAACAAAACCCCAACAATTACAACCTTTTGTGATGTGAACAAAACCATCGTCTTCACTCCAACAGGGCATGGACTGTGTACCACCTTATACAAGGTCACCTCCCGGACATCATCACTAGCGCGTATCAAAGTTGTCTTGTACTTTTAGCTTGAACCGCCACCTAAGCCAAATTTCTCTTTTGTACATGCACCACCGGAATCGCTATTTGTCGATCTTCTAGCATCACCACAAACAACTTCTTAATATAATTTATATGACTTGTATCAAACTACTTCATCGCCATCATCACTCATTATTCCACCTTTCGTAGAATACTTCTTCTTCGACACATGTCTAACACTTGACATTGTTTAAACTGAGCCAAACAATTCCAGACGGATTTAACCAACTCAAAGAACCAACAATCTTGAGTCATCCTCCATGTAGAAAAAACATGCTACAATCTAGACCGGGAGCGGGAGAATTGTGAATTTATCGCAGTCATGAACCTACACCTGTCAAATACCATGAATTGGTTAACATACCAATGCATGAGGCGCTTCGCGAAGACTTATGTGCACATATTTGGGCGAGGCATGGGGCAGAGGTGGCAAACTGAATTCTGGAAACTGCAATTTTTGTTGCTCTTGTGTATCTGTTTATTGTGGTTAGCATTTGTAGTAGCAATTCTCGCTCTCTATGCATTCAGTCTGTGATCATGTTGTCTTATGCTCCGTTCAAGTAGTCGAAAGTCTGAAACCGTGTAGTTGAATTCATTTCTTGAGTATATATACATCCAGAAGTCTAGTTGGATACTGTTGGGTTTTAATCTTGTAATTCAATTACATATTTTGTGGCATATGTTAATTTAGTTCTTCAGTTCCTTCCTCCTCCATATGGTTAGTTACAGGTGGTATAAAAAAAGTACATTGCTCTTGTATTCTAATTTCATTTGTTGGTTGTCTTACTCCTACTCATTCTCAGGTATTTTGATACAAGTTAGCAACATTGCAACAAATAAAGATACAAGTCCACAGAAAATGATACCAATGAAACATATTACCATTGTACTCATAAATAAAAAGAAAGTGCAACATAATACCAATGAAAAAAGCTGAAATTAGTATTTAGAAACAAGTCAACAGTAAACTTAAGAGCCTAGCTCTTCTTTAGTATCTCTTGTTGTTTCTTTTCAACCCATGCCATTTGCGTGGAACTCAACCTAGACATGTCCATTGTCATCAACTCATGCTCACGACTTGCTTCTTCCGCTTTGAGACAACGATCAATCATGACATTCTCTTTTAGAGTAGCAATGGGATTTGACGCATCTTTTTCTGTAAGATATGAGATGATTTTGTCGGAGCTTTGGGAGAATATTGAATTGTTTGGGGACGACGAATTCTCTTCGGCATATTTAGCCTTCTTAAGATCTTTAGTGTGTTTAATGCCTCTTGTTCTTTTCTTTTGGTGATCTTCAATTTCAACATTTGGTTTTTGCTTATAAGGAGGATGGATAGATACCCTTACTCCATCACCGGCTTCAACTTCATCTTCTTCATCTAGTTCTTGTTCTTCTTCTCTTCTTCATCTTCTCTGTCAAATTCAACGGTTGGAATAGGTACAACGAGAACGTCTTCTTCATCCTCATCGGTATATTTCGTGTAATCATAACCCTTTACATATTTGAAGATTTTATAAGCATATTCATGGGGAAATGCTTTCCAGTAGATTTTCATGTATTCAATCCGAGCTTGGTGAGTCTACAATTGAAATTTTTGGGGTTAAAGTTCAATAAGACAAGATAAAAAAAACTTTTCATATGAGCAATTGAAACTTAATGACTTGAAATTATACTAAAAACTTAATGTGAGCAATAAGAGTCTTACCAAATCTTCGGGTGACCAACTACTACCTTTTTGTCGGTAAACCTTGCAAGCTATATTGATTACGATTATCAAATTTTCCGTCTGTGCAACAAAATAAGGTATGATCTTCTCCCATAGTTTTCCTTTTTTTTTGTTGTACTCCAACAACACCATCACCTCCAAAATCAATATATCCTGAAACAAGTGCTAGATCTTCCTCCAAAGTATAATTGGGAGCTCTCATTTGAAATAGATTGGTAGAACACAAAGGAAGGAGATAGAGGATTTTATAGGCAAAAATCCGACCGTTGAACAATCTTTTTTTTTTCAAAATTTTTTGAACTCTCATCCAGTCCTTTACTGACCGGATTGATAAAACAACATAAGTGTATCCGGTCACTAAGTGACCGGACAAGAAAGAAAAAAATAAAAAAATTCATCCGGACAGTAAGTATGCGGATGACATATCCGGTCAGCCTATGATCGGATGGATTACTCTAGAGCTACCATCTCAAATTTGTGGAGTACCATTTGGACTTCAGGTAGATGTGTACCTAAATGTTTCTCATAGTGGCATTTTTTATCCATAAAATGTGGATCATCACAAAGATATGGTTGAATTTTTACTCCATAGGAGTTTCCCTTATGTACGATCATACAAAATACAGGTGTATTGATTTATTTTCTTATGATTGTTTTATCATAAACCACTAATTAATTGTGATAAATTCATTTAATTATTAAGAAAATAAGCTATGTATATTGACCGCTGGAATAAATATGTCACTAACATGGACTTTTTGAGAATAATGTTTGCATAGCTGGCCATAATTATACTTTCATCGTGTAGAATTTAAATGATGGGTATATGACTTGAGATGAGTCCATTGTCGGTTAAAAGAGGGAAGGAAGAACCGTTGCATTACCACAAAATGGACTTCTAACTGAACAACCAATCAACAAGAACTGCAATACTGTTACAAAGTTCCGGTCGTTACGGCACGAGCCATATTCTAATAAGATTATACAAAAACCAAAAGTATATACCGCCAAAATCCAAAAACTGTATTATGTACGATCATACGAAAACCTAAAATATGTACTGTAGGATCATATAAATATCTTTCATTGATTCATACCATTTGCTGCTACCTTTTGGAAAATTAGATTTAAATTTCCGATTTGATGATTTGAAAATTAGGGTTGTGCTGGTTTTTTCACTCTCCCGCTTTTGGTGTTTCGACGGAGCCAGGAATCTGTGCATGGGTGGGCTAAAATATTTTTCCATGAATTCTCAATTCCGATAACGATAGGTACAATAAACCCATAAAGGTACCTGAAGTCGGTCGTTTATCTTAATGGGCGCAAAGTTTAATGACGAAAGTTTTGTATTATGCATACATACTTATATTTTACGCGGATGTAAGCTGCTTCAAATTTTTGGAATTTTGTCTATTTTGTCAGAGTAAAATGATGTTGTCACATTTGAAATAAATTTAACTAGAACACCGCTGCCATGGTGGGGAAGGCCGACCGAAGAAAAACAAAACACCGTTGCAATTGGATTATAAAAGAAAATTTGTGCCTAACGTATATCACTTTTCCTGAAACGGAAGGAGTAATCATTTTATTAGTTACAACGGAAAATTAGTTGATGCATAAACCAAAAATGGCTAAATAATGTGTAATGCATCCTTTGTGGTGGTTTGCATAATGGATATGCATTCAATTTTTGAAAATTGTGCCTAAAATGATAAATACCTTCGAATTTTTTGTAAAAATTCTAAATTTGATATTATTGCTTGTACTTATTGTGTAGATCTTTTTAATATCTTTCCAACGAGATAAGATCTGTAAAATTCAAAGACACGAATTTTTAGATATGTTATTTTCTAGTTTTCTTGCCAATTATACTTCCGAAAAAATATGATACACAAGGAATTATAATACAATTAGACTCTTATACATATTTGTCATTCCTCTTTGGTTTATTTACGAAAATGTATAATGCCTATTTGGCTTTCTTCTCCGGTTTATTTACGAAAATTTCTAAAAGAAGAAAAGAAAGGGGGTCATTTTTGGTTTTTTGATAGTAACCATTTTCAATCTTTTTATCAAATTGTACATTTACGTGAGGCTTCACTGACATGTAATTATTTTAATAATTATCAAAACGAAAGGAGAACACTTCTATTAAAAACTAGGGCGTGCTTTAAAAGATAACGAGAACACGCCTAAAATAAGCAAGCAGTGAACTTGCCACAACAACAAATGCTTTGACCAAATGGGTATTGTGCATTATATATAAGACTAATCTAAATTCATAGGGGGCTAAAAATAAATTTTAAATTTTTTGTGATGGGCTAAAACCCACATTTACCTCCCCTGTCTCCGTCAATGGTACTCAGTTTTAATGATTTCTCCTTCCCACACCACCAACAAATCTTGCGCCGCCACCACGCATCACCAGTTCCTCATCGTCGTCGCCATTAATTTAGGACGAAAAAGACGAGAGCTAGAAGTCTAAACGTAGGGAGAGAAAGGTGAGTGATAGAAGTCTTAACAGGTGATTTCTTCTAGTTAGGGGCTTAATGCGTCTTTTCCATGCTCCGAATCATTTTTTGACCTACGGTTAAATCATGTTTCCCGCTAGACCCTAGCATAGACCAACCAGCAAATTTCCCAACTAGAGCACCGTCTTCAATCAAAAGACAAACACCGTCTCCAATTGTCAATCACTCACTGGACAGTCAACACTGATTAATAAATTTGCCGCGGAATTTATTTATTTATAGTCGTACCGTTATCTCAATTCTTCAACATACAGTTTCCTTATCTTATTTCCTTCCTTTCCTTTTCATTCTCACATCACTCTCTCTCGGAAAAAAGAAAAAGAAAAATGGGATCTCTACCACAATCTTCATCCGCATACGATCTCTCATTCTATACCAATTCCTCCTCCGAAGAATCATCAGTAAACCCAAAAGATTTACGAGTTCTCTTCGAATCACAACAAAAATACCTAAACTACTTTTTCCAAAACCTGGATTTATCACAAACCTTAACGTTTACACAAACCTTGTTAAACTCAAAAGGAACCATCTTCTTCAGCGGTGTTGGTAAATCAGGATTTGTATCACAAAAGATCTCACAAACCTTAGTTTCATTAGGTATTAGATCTAGTTTCTTATCACCAACAGATGCATTACATGGAGATATAGGTATCTTATCAGGATCTGATATTCTTGTGTTATTTAGTAAATCTGGTAATACTGAAGAATTAATGAAATTAGTACCTTGTGCCAAAGCTAAAGGAGCCTATTTGATTTCTGTTACTAGTTATCAAGGGAATTTGTTATCTGCTGTTTGTGATTTTAATGTACATTTACCTTTGGAGAGGGAGTTATGTCCTTTTGATTTAGCTCCTGTTACCAGTACGGCCATTCAAATGGTTTTTGGTGATACGGTTGCGATTGCCTTGATGAGTGCTAAGAATTTGTCTAGAGATGAATATGCTGCTAATCATCCTGCTGGAAGGATTGGGAAAAGCCTCATTTTTAAGGTTTGGGGGTTTTCTAATTATCAAAATTTAATTATTTTTTTTGTATTGAATCTGTGTTTGGTTGGAATAAACGAATTGTAGATAATTCAGATCTGTTTCTCTCATCACATAGGAATTAGAAGAAGTAGGGATGAGAAAAATTATCTTGTTGTTGTGTACGTATTTGTGTGTATGGGTATTATGATATGAATCGAGTTAATAATTGAAGGTAAAGCAATACAGAATTGCTCAGTTATTAGATTTCATTCTAATTGTTCACGAACAACGCTATAAGATTGAGATAATGTGTGTGTCGATTAAATACAAAGTTATTAGAGTTCTTGTCAACGGTTAACGAACAACATTATTGACTCGAGATAGCGTGTTCATTGCTAAAGGTTATTGGACAACATTGTTGAATTGATAACGCACGTGTTGATTTTGTAGAAAATTATTAGAGTTCGTGCTAAATTGTCTCTGGTTAACGAACTATACTATAGAACTGACAATTCATGTGTGGGTGTTATGTAGAAAGTTATTAGAGTTCGTTCCAACAGATAACGGGCACAGGAAAAAGATTCTGTTTAATTATGTTGATAGAAAGATATTGGGTATCTTTATGTCATTAAGACATGATTAGAAGGGCGATATCGAGTTTTTCAATTTGAAGGATCGTATTGAATGGGTTACTCAATTTTGGTTTCATTCCTCGGATAGTACTGATTTGTGAAAATTCAGGAATTAAATCAAAATTTTCCTATTCGGTCAGTTCGGTTTTTATTATGCTAAATGATTCAAATTATTCTGTTAACTATTGGTTCACTCATAACTGAAAAAGACTTTATATTGCTGAATTCAATGTAAAGTTATGTTTGGGTAACCACTGATTTTTGTTTCCATAGATTACAGTTCTATGGACGTAGATGATACCCATTCCTTCGGATAATGAAGATTTGATTTAGTGGACCATTTAATTGTTGTATAGGTCAAGGATGTTATGAAGAAGCAAGAAGAACTTCCATTATGCAAGGAAAATGATATGATAATGGATCAACTCGTGGAACTTACGAGTAAAGGATGTGGCTGTTTACTAGTTATCGACGACGAACACCATCTAGTCGGCACATTCACTGATGGAGATTTGCGGCGAACACTCAAAGCCAGTGGTGAAGGTATCTTCAAGCTTACGGTTGGGCAAATGTGCAACAGGTAAAGACACACTGGTTCTTAATTTTTGTTAACTTAAGATATGTTCTGCCTTTTCATAAACGCATATAACTATCCTTTGATGTTCAGGAACCCCAGAATTATCGATCCAGAGGCGATGGCAGTGGAAGCAATGCAGAAGATGGAATCTCCACCATCGCCGGTGCAGTTTCTGCCGGTCGTTAATCATCAAAATGTTGTAATTGGTATCATCACATTGCATGGATTAGTCTCAGCAGGTCTGTAAACACTGTACCCAGATCCTATTATGGTTTGTTCTAATTTTTTTATTCTTTGTGTATTTATCTCCCTAATGTGAATGGGGATATGTTATCCTAAGTTACTTTACTAGTTTATAAAGAATTTGAAAAACATAGTATATCTGCAAGATTGTATTGATATTTAACAATAGATGTTGATTGCTCTATTGTCTTTATCTAAGTTAAATCTCACACTAAAATTTTCAGTAAAATATCGGGATAGTTAGTATAAACTGGTGTAAAAGTGAATTGATAGTGAACAGATTTTGTTGCACAAGAATTAAGCCATGATTTTTATTGCGTAAGAGTGTTTGTCATTATTGGATCGATATTCCCTTACATTTATAAAATTTCACTTTGAAACTGCGACATATAGAATAAGCTTGGTAATGAACAGGTTATGGCATTGCAAGGTTAAGCCATACTTTATTTTGATTGATGTAAGAGTGTCTATATTCATGTAAATCCAAAGAACTTTCTCAAAGACTCTGATATATAGAATGAACTTGGTGATGAACAGGTTATGGTAACTTAAATACGTACGGAAGTGTGTGTCATCATATGCTTATACAATGTAAATTTCTGAAATTTTGCTGAAAAACTGTGGTAGGTAGAAAGATCATGATAGTGAACAGGTTGTGTTACCAAAAAGGCTAGCCATAAGTCATTTCTTTTAATGCAAGAGTATGTATCGTCGTTGGATGCATGTTTTGTAGATTCACTGAATGTTTTTAAAATCGGTGATTGGTGTTTTTTTTGTCACAATAACTTGATAGCGAATAAGCGATAATTTGTTTTGGTTACCTGTGTGTGTCATCACTGGATATTAGGTCATGGAATTTTTGCTTGAAAGCTGCGACCACCTAGCATTCCAGCTTTTATGTCATCAGCTTTCCCGCTTCTCTAGTGTAGCAACATACTCAAATGGTATTTGTCAATATCATTGATACAGCCCGATACCTGATGCCAGATACTATGAACTATGATTAGAAATAGATTTATGCGCATATAAAACCCCTACAGACTTGCTAATAGTACTTAAAAGAACATTTTTATTGTAACCTTGTGTGCCTGTTACAACCAGAGTTACAAATCCTAGAAACATAAAATATAGAGAAAAAACAAATTCCGAATAGGGCGATTCCTCCCTGAACTTTAAACCTTTGATGCAAAACAACAAAACAAGATCGAATCATATAGCTTTTTTAGCTATTCATTTGAACCAATGATAACTACGTATCGTTATCATTATTATTTATGTCTAGCAAAATAAAGTGCGACTATTCCAAACAAACTCAGGAACCGTAAGGCAATGTTTCCATGAAATGTTGGAACCAAAGTCTGAGAGTTAAGTCTATCTCTGGGTCTTCAGATCCTCTACTGACATCACTCCTGTGAACAGTAATATTCTTATTTGGCTGGTTATCAGCTTGAGGTGGAAGACCCTCCTCTGCAACTCGCCTCTCTGGCTGATCTGATAGTGGCAGTACAGGAACATTTTGTCCGGTAGCTGCTGGAGAGTTTCCCAGACGGGTGAAAACATTTCCTGTGTTTGGTGCTGGTCTACGAAGCAGTGCAATTCTTGAGGCATCAATTTGCCCTGCTGTTTCCATCCTATTCTGCGCACGCATTTGCTGGTACGCATTAGCTTGAGGTGGAAGACCCTCCTCTGCAACTCGCCTCTCTGGCCGACCTGATAGTGGCAGTACAGGAACATTTTGTGGGCCTTCCACATTTTGTATGTTAAACTGCTGGAGAGTCTCCCCCACGGATGAAAGCATTTCCTGCATTTGGCGCTAGTGTACGAAGCAGTCCAATCCTTGAGGCATCAATTTGCGCTGGTCTTTCCATCCTATCCTGTGCATGAATTTGCTGGTACAAATGATCTGCAGCACGCTCTGCAACACTCTGGGTCCTTGCTGCGCCAATTCGATCGCGCTCATGTGAATCCAAGTGCATCCAGTACGAGATCATGGTAGAAAAGCGCTCATGACAGACACGGCATTCATAAAGATTTTCATCATATTGTTGCTCTGATTGCCTGATTTGAAGAGATCTCCTGCTAGACTCCATATTAGCACACACCTTAAATAAAACCAACAAAATACAAATGAAGACTGGGACTCGGACTAAGACTCTAGGAATCAATATTTCCCATCTTATGCCAGATTTATAGTGGGAAGATCAGGATACACCATAGCTTGGTTCAGATCCGCTCCAATGGCTTAGTTGTTGGATAAAACACGTTGCATATCAAACGGTCACTAATTCTCGGTTAATTTCCAAGATGTCAATTCAAATATGACCCAGGGATTTCCATACTTATGGTTTGTTATTGTAATCTCTCATTGATTACAGACAGATGCATTCTGAGACCTATGTGCTGATCAAAAATGGTAATGTAATCAAGTGCACGACAAATTCAATTAAATTTTAAGTAGACTTGCCAAAATGGCTATACATGGATTCTCACCTAACTTGTTTGGGCTTTCTTATCCTTTGAGATATCTCTCTTCAATTTGCATCCAAAACTAATTCAAAAACTTCATTGCAGTAAAAACTGCATTCAAATGCATTCGTGTAAATGTTTATTGATAGCGAGAATTCTGATCCGGTTAGTTTTTTGTATTCATTGCTAGTAAAAGTTTAGAAGGTGTGAATCTTGCTTATAACAGTATAGGACATATTTTGTAAAGTGTCACTTGTATGGAACAAACTAAAGTTTTCTGCTAGTGTTTTAACTTTTTTACCACCTTGACCAACTAAACTTCGCTAATTAGAAAAATGTTCCAAAGTAGGAAAAATATGAAACTTTTAGAAACAAATCTTTGGACTTTTTAAAGAAAAATCTACGAAACAAAATATTAACTGCACCTGAAAATTGAATGTGCGTCTTTGCTCTTTAGTAAGAGATCTTAGTGACAATATAATTTATCACCATTTGGAGTATATTTAGTAAGAGATCTTAGTGACAATCTTCATTATTCTGATGAAACGTAGTGACTATAATTTATTACCATTTGGAGTATATTTAGTAAGAGATCTTTAGTGACAATCTTCATTATTCTAATGAAATGAAAATCATGGAATTGTATTGTATTATGCTTATAAAACTGGAAACAAAAAAGATAATAGGGCGTTTCTATATTATGCGACCCTCTAAACCTCAATGAGGGCTGTAACTAAATAAACCAGAATGGAGTTAAGTAAATGGCAGGTTGGTAGAGGTGATACCATTAACATCTGGAAACATAACTGGATTCCAAGTGAATCAGGGGCTTTATATAATTGGGATGAGTTAAATACTAATGATATTCAATGGGTGTCTCAGTTAATGATTTCAGGTACTTCTCAGTGGGATATTCCTCTTTTGCATAAACTCTTTACAACGACTCAGGTAATCTCTATTTTAACCATTCCGATAGATCTGCAGTATGAAGATACTTTAATATGGCCACTCACATCAACTGGTAAATTTACAACAAGATCTACTTATAACCATTTGTGTAATCTTAATGCAACACCTTCAACTTATTATTTCAATACCAATTTCTGGCTCAAGTTCTGGAAATTACACATTCCATACAAACTGCAGATTTTCTATGGAAATTCATTGACAATGCTTTACCTGTTAGAGATAACTTGCATCATACTGATATAGTTGAAAGGAGTTGCATCCTCTGTAACTCATCTCATATTGAAGATATCAACCATTTGTTTTTTGGCTGTTCTTTTGCAAAAGCTATACGGAGAATTTGTCTACCCCAGCATTATCATTATATTTATCAATTTCAAACTCTGAATGACTGGTTTGCTTCTTGGACCTCTACTGATGCAGCAATCAACTTTTCCTCTGAAGCTCCTTCTATTCATGGAATATCAGCTATCCTTTGGCACATATGGAAGTTTAGATGCCAAGTTACTTTTCAACAAGCAGCAATAAATGTTGATTTTGTGTTATATCCACTGTTCAAATACTTAACTGATATTGCTACTACTACTGTTTCAGCATCTCATCATATAAGGCATTCTAGACATCATGTAGGCCATATGCATCATTGGGTCTCTCCACCGCCAGACACTTTAAAGATGAATATTGATGCTTCATTTGGAAAAAGTTTTCATTTAGCTGGAATTGCTATGATTTTGAGAAATTCTACTGGGCCATATATTGCAGGAAGAAGACTCTTAAAGTGAGCTATACATCCTAATCAGGCAGAAACTTGGGCACTTCTTGAAGCTATGTTGTGGGCTCTAACTAACAGATGGAATAAGGTTATATTTGAGTCTGACTGTAAAAATTTAGTTCAATATGTAACTGCTGGGTTACCTCTGCCTCCTTGGCAATCTAGTTCTCTGTTAAATAGGTGTGTCAGTTTGTTTAATCAACAATGTAAGTATGGGTGGTCTTGTGTGTATGTAAACAAGAGTGCTAATAAATCTGTTGATGCTTTAGCTAAAGCAGTTCGCAGGTTTCAACTTTGTGAGGAATGGTGGTTACATCCACCTGAGTTGCTAATTCCTCACTTAGCCTATGATGTAAACTGTCTTTCCTTGTAATATAAATTTGGCTTTTGTTCAAAAAAAAACAAACCAGAAACCCCTCTGCAAAAGACAAGAGAGGTAACTCAGGTAAGACAAAGTTGTTTGAGGATTGAGCCTTGATAGTGGATTCTCTCATCTCCTTTAAAAACCAAAACAAAACAGTACATTAAGTTGTTTAAAAATTAACACTTGTAACTATGTTTATTTCAAATATGACTCTCTTCGAAGTAAAAAAATCCTTTCGAGGTTTAAAATCTTGCATATAGTAAGCGCATAGCTCTAATTATACTAGGAATATACCCTTGACTAATTCTAAGTCTGTGTTATATTACTTGTAAATTCGATGAAGCACCGCAATTTTACCGTTAAATAACTATGTTTATACATAGTTTGGCCTCTTTTCAATCTTTAGAACTTTTCTTAAATAACTAATGCTAATAGTTTTGTATGAACAACATAGACAACAGTTTAGAAGCTTAGAACAATTATAAGATCATTTTAACCAAAGCAGAAAGGAAAATAAAGAGCAAACATTTAACTTAGATTTTATCGGTACAATTTATAGGTAAAAGTTCATAAGCTTAGGATAAATCTATTGGTTTTACTAGCAATGGATATTAGAGATGAAGCAAACCCTTTTTCTATAACACTGCGATTATCATTTTAGAAAACATCATATATATGAATCTCAATAATACTTATTCTTTAGAGTTTTAAATTTAGGTCATCATCAATCTCGCTATCATTACCTTGCTTATGTGCAACCTCTTGTTAAGAATGTAATTCTGTCAAAGTCAAGTTTGTCTTGGTCAAGTCAAACTCTGTAATAGTCAGGCAGCCAGGATTGGGTATTAATACTGTCTGAAAAGTATTTGTCTTGTATCTTTTGAACAATCAATAACAAAGTTTTTCATTCTCAATTTCTTTCATCTGATATTTCTCATGGTATCAGCTTGGTAAAGATCCAAAATCCTAGAAATTTTTTCATTCATACCTTCAGCTCAATATCGTTTACAATACTTTTTTGATAGCTGCTTTCTTAGATCTACATCTTGGTCTAGGTTCAATTGTTCTTCACATCATGAACAATCTTTTCAATTAATCTTTTAATCAAGATCGTCTGAATCTTGATTCTGGTGTTTATTTATTTATTTTTGGTATGCAATTTTATGGTTCGAAGAAGCAAACGTATTAATCAAAATATTGAAGAAATTCCTCCAACAATGTCTTCCGTTGTGACACCAACTTCTGATGGTAATTCGTCTACTTTTACTCTTCCTTTCACCAACATCTCAAATTTTGTTTCATTGAAATTAGACAATACAAATTTTATACTTTGGCGTGATCAATTTGAGTTCGTTTTAATCACAACTGACTTGTATGGTCATGTTAATGGTGAAATTCAAGAACCAGAGGAAAGAGTAATGCTTAATGGTGTACTTAGTTTAAATCCAAGATGGGTTTCTTGGACAAAAATGGATAGGTTTGTGATTAGTTGTTTAAAAGCTACTTTTACTTCAACCATATCTGGGGATGTTCTTGGTTTAACTACAGCAAGAGAAATTTGGGAATTTTTAAAATCTAGTTTTAAAACTCAATATAGAGCAAGAAAGAATATGTTTAGAGCACAACTGTTTGGAATGAAGAAAGGAAATTTGAATGTCTTAGTGTATCTACAAAAGATTAAGACAATTGCAGATTCTTTGGCTGCTATTGGAGAGAAAGTTAGTGATTCTGATTTAATAATACATGTGCTAAATGGTTTAGGAAGGGAGTATGATAATTTTGTTATCTCAGTTCAGAACAGAGATACTCCTTATACTTTTGGTGAGTTAAAGGCAAGATTGCTTACTCATGAACAATGGTTATATGATCAAGAACATGATACTTCAGCTTCATTTGATGTTAACAATACTTCTGGTCTTTATGCAAGAGGTGGCAATGTCTCATCTGGAAATAACTATAACAATCATTCAAATGGAAATAAGAAGAAGAATGGGTCAAATTTCTCATATGGCAGAGGAAATGGAAATAGAAATAATGGATCAACCTATCATACTGGTAGCACTTCCTATGGGTCTCAAGGCAATACTGATACAAGAAATGGTTCTACATCTACTGGAGAGTCTAGAAGATTTGATCTGTCACAAGTGGATTGTCAAATATGCAGAAAGAAAGGACACTATGCTAGCAGATGTCATTTTAGATACTATCCTCCATCTAATTCAGGTTTTGTTAGTGTTTCTGAGACTCAACAAACAAACACTGGCAATGCAAATGTTTCTTATGCTCCTCAAGATTTTACTAGTCATCTACAAATTCAGTTAATGTCAGTGATGATCCTTCAAGCTCAACATTATGGCTATCTGATTCTGGTGCATCATCTCATATGACTGGGGATTCTTGTTTATTACAAAATACTTCTACTTACAAAGGCAAAGAAGCAGTCAAAATTGGCAATGGTAAGTCCGTACCAATATCTTTAACTGGAAATTCTAGTTTGCATACACAAAGTGCTAGTTTTAAGTTGCAAAATATACTTCATGTGCCTGCTATGAAACACAATTTACTCTCAGTAGGTCAATTTACTTCTGATAACAACTGTTATTTTAAACTAGATCCTTCAGGTTATGAGATTAGGGATTTGACCACTGATGCACTCTAGGCAAAGGGTAAATAGTTTATAATTTATATCCTATTTCATCTGTCAATCTTCATCATGCTTTGTCTTCTTTGCATGCTTCTTCTGAAATTTGGCATAATAGAATGGGTCATCCTTCTAACAAAATTATAGATCAACTTCATTCTTCTAAACAAATTGTTGTTCATTCTTCAAAATCCTCTAATTCTTTATGTCATTCTTGTCAAATAGCTAAAAGCAAAAGATTGCCATTTCAACTTTCTCCATCTCATGCTCTTACTCCTTTGTCTTTAATTTATTGTGATGAATGGGGACCGAGTCCAATTTCTTCTTTGCAAGGTTACAAATATTACATATTATTACATTTTAAAGTGTTTTATTTATTTCAAGAATTTAACTGAAACTCTATTTTCTACAAAAATTCAAAGTTTTCAAACATATGGTGCTAGTGAACTTGTTAAGGGTCCATTAGGTACATATCTGTCTTCAAATGGTATTTATTTAAGGATATCTTGTCCTAAAACTCCAGAAAAAAATGGCCTTGCTGAGAGGAAGCATATGCATATCACATAAATGGGAAACACCTTACTTTTTAATGTTTCTTGTCCTAAGTATTTTTGGTATGATGCTTTCTTAACTGCCACTTATCTCATTAACAGAACACCGACACCAATTCTCAAAAATAAATCTCCTTTTGAAGTACTTCATAATTCTTTACCTGATTATAGTTTTCTCAGGGTGTTTGGTACTGTTTGTTATCATTTTTTGGGTCATTCCAGACCAGATAAACTATCTCCTAAGTCTGTGAGGTGTGTTTTTATTGGTTACAGTCCTTTGCATAAAGGATACAAATGTTATGATCCTGTGTTAAGAAAACTATATATTTCAAGACATGTAGTCTTTTCAGAAAATGAATTTTATTATTCAAAATATAATGCTTCTCCTATTTCTTCATCTGATAATTATACTTTTACTGATTTGCCTTCATCTCCTATTTTAACTGATTTGTCTATAAATAATACTTCTTCAGTTCCTTCTAGTACTATTGTAACAAGATCTATGAGAGGTGTTGTTAAACCAAAAGTTTTTACAGATCATGTTATGCATTGTACTATAAAACATCATATTCCTGCTGCTTTTTCTTCTTTATTAACTATTCCACCTGAGCCAAAAATCTTTAAGAGTGCAATGAAAAATCCAAAGTGGCAAATTTCTATGAAGGAAGAACATTCAGCACTACAAGACAATGATACTTGGGAATTAGTTAAATATGAACCTCATATGAATGTCTTAGGGTGTAAATGGGTGTACAGAGTAAATCTTAAAGCAGATGGTACAATGGATAGGTTAAAGTCAAGACTAGTGGCTTTAGGTTATAATCAACAAGATGGTGTTGATTATAGTGAAACATTCAGTCCTGTGGTGAAATCAACCACAGTAAGAGTTGTATTAGTCTTGGCTGTTACTCATAATTGGAACATAAAACAATTGGATGTATCCAATGCATTCTTGCATGGATTTTTGAATGAAGATGTTTACATGGTTCAATCTCAGGGGTTTGTTAATCCTGAATTCCAGATCATGTGTGTCATCTAAAGAAGAGTTTATATGGGCTCAAACAGGCACCCAGAGCCTGGTTTGAGAGGTTTAGTAATTTTCTGATCAAGTTTGGTTTTGTAAGATCAGTATGTGACTATTCAATGTTCATTTTTACTTCTTCTTCTGTTATGATGATACTTCTGGTGTATGTAGATGATATTATACTTACTGGAAATTCTGATATTTTTATGGAAAAGTTAATTCAAGCATTGAGTGTAGAGTTTGCAATGAAACAACTAGGGGATTTGAGTTATTTTTTGGGTATTGAAGCTCACAGAAATGCAGATTCTTTGGTTTTAACTCAGAAGAAATATACTCTAGAACTTCTTACAAAAGCTAATATGCTTGAGTGCATGCCTTGTGACACTCCTGTTGTTAAAGAATCTAGAGCCTCTATAAATGATGGTATTTTTGTTAGAAAATCCTGCAGAATACAGAACATAGTTGGAAGTCTTCAGTATTTGACAATAACTAGACCTGATATAGCTTTTGGAGTGAATTATGTGTCACAATTTATGCATGCTCCCACTGATATTCATTTTTTGTTAGTTAAAAGAATATTAAGATATCTGAAGGGCACTATTGGTCTTGGTCTTACTATGAGAAAAGGTGATATCTCTTCTGTGAAAGCTTACGCTGATTCTGATTGGGCTGAATGCCCAGATACAAGAAGATCAACATATGGTTATGCAATTTTTATGGGAAGTTCTCTATTTTGTTGGTCTAGAAAGAAACAACCAACTGTATCTAGGTCTTCAACTGAAGCAAAATATAAATGCTTGTCTGTAGCTGCTTCTGAGTTAGAATGGTTATCAAATGTTTTTAAGGAATTGCATATACAAGTTAGTCTTCCTATACAAATGTTCTGTGACAATACTTCATCAATTTGCTTAGCTTCTAATCCTGTGTTTCATGCCAGGGATAAACATATAGAAGTTCAGTATCATGTGATCAGAGATCTGGTGGTAAAAGGATTTATCAAGATTAATCATGTCTCCCCAGAAAACCAGATTGCAGATATATTCACTAAGGGCCTATGTTCACCTACTTTTACTTCTTTACTTCATCAATTACTGGGAGATACTTCAAATGTTGCTGTTGAAGATAGTGAGTGTCAGAGTTCTTCAAATGTTGCTGCTGAAGATGAACTCTCTTCTGATAATAAAAAAGTTATATTTTCTGGTTTAGCTGTTAAGTAATTTGATTGTATCTTGAACTGCTTTTCTGGTTTTGCTGTTATATTTTTTGTTTCAAGTCTCTACTGTGGCTGCCAGTATCCACTTGAGGGGGGCTGTTAAGAATGAAGTTCTGTCAAAGTCAAGTTTGTCTTGGTCAAGTCAGTATGACTTGAAAGTCAAGTCAAACTCTGTAATAGTCAGGCAGTCAGGATTGGGTATTGATACTGTAAGTATTTGTCCTGTATCTTTTGAACAACCAATAACACAGTTTTTCATTCTCAATTTCTTTCATCTGATATTTCTCACCTCTATCTGCTCAAAGAAAGACATGTCAGGGTTGAGCATGTCTTCTGGGTCGAGCTGCAAAAGTGCTCCCTGGTTAATCATAATTTCGTCATTATTATTTTTCTCATTATCGAGTGTTGGAATTTTAAGTTAAATTATTATGTGAGTGAAAATTAGTTTTCAAGTTTTAAACTCCAAGAGATGTGTTTGGGTTATGCCTTTTCACCATAAGACACCTAGTCATGAATAGGTGTTATGGAGAGTCACCATTGGCCATGGTGAGTCACCTATGGGTGAAAAGACACCCTGTAGAGTCACCATTGACTCTATATAAACCCATCTCTTAGCTTTGTTTTGTATGGATTTTTACAAGTTTTTGAGAAGTTGAAATCAGATTTTGAAGTCAAGAGTCAGAGTCATTTAAGAGCACAGTAATCGTTAACATTCGCTGGCCTAATAGTATTGTAGTGCTACTTACTATAAGGCGTGATCGTTGTATCTTGGAAGGCGACATCCGTAGAACCGTGAGCACCGTATGCGGGGATGAATTTTCTTTAAGGAAAGAGGATTACCTCGCCTCGATCAACCAATCCGATAAGTCTTTCTAAATCTCCTTTTGTTCCTATTTTGTTTGTTGCATGGAAATGATTTCCGAGAAACCGAAACCGCATAGATTTCCAACATCGAGAGAAAGGGAGAGATGATAATCAAGAGGTCTAGGTTTCTGCCTCTCGCGTTTATCATCTTATTTTCTTCAAGTACCCGAGGAGGTTGAACAGCCAGTGAATGCTCTCAAGTACCCGAGGAGGTTGAACAGCCAGTGAAAGCTCAAGAGAGCAGGGAGTATCATCGGTTTTTCCGAACCTGTTTCGCGAACTTGATGCGACCGAACTTGGATGAGGAGGCTGATCAACCAGTGAAAGTTCAAGAGAGCAAGGAGAATCCCTTATCTCAATACCTAGCGGATTTTGGGAAGTTGATGCAACCGAGCTAGGATGATTATAATTATCACGCCTTTGCCGAAGTCTTGGAAGATAAAAACGAGAAGCCTTGTTTCTCTCATTTATGCTTCTTAGTTGATTCTCATAGTGTAGCCTATTTAAGTTACTACGAAGATTTATATTGTTTCTAGGACGGGAGAACCGGTGGTGTTGTTCAAGCCAATGCCCGTTTAGATCTCTCATTGATGCAAAAGTTTGATCACAATCACATTTGTAGAACAAGTCGTGATCCATGGACTAAGACTATGGGTTCTCAATATGAGTAAACAAAAATGCAACAAATGTGGGATCTATATGGAGATGGAATGAATATAGTAGAGGCTAGACTTTCTTACTAGGGCTGGTATTTATAGGTGTTACGGGGGGAAATCCTGTGTATTTTTACATAATATTTAACATTTCAAATTTAAATTTTATATGGTTGTTTAATGATCGGAATTTGGTGGGTTTTGATTTCATTTCACAAAATAGTAAATTTCATTTAATAGGACTTTCTGGTGATCTCCCATTAATCATCATCAGTTTATGGCCTTAATTGGCATGACAAGTCAGACAAGATGATTCCTTCCCCTTTTTTTCCCTTTGCACAAGTACATTGTATCATCACAAAAGGAAGTTTGTAATTAATAAAAAAGATGGAATCTGACTGACATGATAGAAGATACGGAGGCTAAAAACCAATTTACTTGAACTATTTTCCACTTTGCTTGTAAATATTTTGTTTAACATTTTAGGTACGTTGCGTAGCGTTGTTTATTTTATTTTATTTTTGATCAACAAACTTATAAACTTTCATTGGCAAAGCAAAGTACACCCCCATTACCCCAAAGCTGTACTGTATCATCATCAGGAAAAAAAAAAAACTCAACCAACTCAAAGATAACCCGTACAGGTGCAACAAAGACAATGTACCAAGATACCCGAAGAGCTAGCCATGAAGCAAGGGTCGGGGTTCACAGGAAACATATATGCACTAACGCACACAAGTAGAGTGCACGTGCATTACACGTCAAACGCTGAGTTTTAAATACGCCATTCCGGTTAGACCCTTTGCTTAGCACTGTATGCAAGCACCTGCCAATTAGGAATTAAGCTTGTAGCTTTAACTTATACTGGAGTATCGCGTGATTTGGGCGGGCCTGCCACTTGAATCTAAGAATTTGAAGAACAAAAATACCTGCCTAACACTAAAAAAACACAATGAGGATCTGGTCCTGATTTTTTTATCTAGTGATCCATCCGAAAATAAGAAGATGTTTCGTTCATTGAGACTATTGATCTCCTTACAGTAATCAAACTACTAAGTTTTTCTGTCATAATTCTCTAATCAATCAAAATTTCACACATAAGTAGAAGAATCAAACTCGTGCCCTTTGGGTTATTAGTTCACTGCCAAACAGACATGAAAGCTTCTTCTTCTTGCTGCTACTTTTCAATCCGCCAACTTTCCCAAGCACCAAAAACACGTAGGAACTGCAACCCAAGTAACAAACACACACAGAATCAAAATGGCTTATATGCTTTGTAAACCATTTTTAAACAAAAGAAGATCAAAATATATTAACTTACCGGATTAAAAGTTTTACACATGATTACGTTTCTAAAATTTTAATCCATGTCACGATCTTATGCGACGTTCAAGATTCGAAACCAAAAGCCCAAGCACTCAAACAACAATACACCGAGCTTTAAACTTTCTGGTGCAAGAGAAAAACAGTGTTGTAGACCTTCAATCTTTGTCACCTAGTAAACGCAGCTCTTAAGTGTTTCATCTGCACATAGCTTAAGACTGTTGTGGAGGATTTTGTTAATAAGGATCTTGTAGCTTTCATCCTTCGACGGTGAACAAAAATTAATATGACCAAGTGCATTAGCATTTTTCTTTAAATTCCTCAAAGACGAATCCAAACATTAAATGCTATCCACAATTAAAATAAGAAAATCTCAATATTCTATTTTTTAAGACGAATCAATACTTCAAAAATTAACAGGCTCTCTAATATCATAGTAATGTGAAAGATTTCAACTCTCTATATACCAACGCCAATAAAACTATGCTTACTAACCATTGACACGGATAAAAATCACCTTCCAGCTGAGCAAATGATTAGCTCTCCAGCTTCATGTCGACCAAAAATACCATCAGTTTCTGCTCCTTATGCCAGGTAATGAAGGACAAAGTCTATGCTGTGGAGTAAATAACAACTAAATTAATTGGACAAAAAACCAATATTTGTTTATATAAAGACTGGGTTAGTTCCAAAACACTCCATGCCACGAATATTACTTTTTGAACAGATGAAGTTAATCCCCCACTTTCCTGAACTAAAACACTTATCATACCCCAGTATCCAAACAGGTCATCTTATGAAGAACGACAGGGCGACGAGCAAAAGAACAACAATGAAAAAACAATCCCTGTGGCACATAATATCACCAATAACTGGTATTTTACAGGCTCAAAGTTGCATGTATATCTTCACAAAAACCGAAAGTGTGTATGAATTTCTAGATGATCTAAATATTTCAAGATTACAACCAAAGGCAATTTATACTACTTAACTGGATTCCAAGTATTTATCTGTTTGCATATTGAGTCAGCTGTTTGGGAAATGTTTTATACCATTTGGATGAAAATAAGAAAAATGAAAAAAAATCTCTCATATCCGGTGAAGCTGTAAATGAAATGTCACATACATACGAATCGTGTCTGGGTGATGCTAATTAAAAAGCTTATCGCTCTAAATTTAAGCTTCACATACATAGTTGGGTATGATCATAATAAAAAGATGCAAGTGGTAAGCTAAACAACAGAAGGAGCTAACAGAGCAGTTAATCAACCTCAATATTAGTGGTATGTTACTAAAATCCTCTGTTATTACGAAGTTTATGCATATGGGCACTTCACCAGTTTCTCATCCGGATACCGACAATGTTTCATTAGTTAAAAAATGTCTCACACTTAAAAATTACGAAACCGAATAGTGAATTTATGAGTGACCTAATGTGACGGATCAGAGAATTTTTGCTTCCAACGGGTCGGGTTACCACCCGCTTGGCAAGCTCCGACTCTCTGATACGCCACTCGAGAAACCAGACCTTCAAATTTTTCAGACCAATTCGATTTTTACGAATGTCAAACTGCTTTCTGCGCAGGCAAACTCTGCTTCATTCCAAGAGTCATCGAATCTGCAAAACTGCTTTATAGTTGTAGATATCATCGCTAACTCACCCAATGATATGAATCACCTTGTGCAGGTGATAATCATCTCCAAGCGAACACCCAGGTTCAGTGTCTGAGATTCTGCTGAACAGAAACCTCTTTTAACGGCAATCTAATGGTCAGAATTGTCAGGGTAGTTCTGGATACCTGCCACCATCGGCCAGTGCCAATGGTCTTCCGGGTAGCCACCGAGGTGGTGGGGTGCCCCAGTGGGCCTGACAACACACACGGTATCAGACGGGTGAAGGATGGCCAGTGCCAATGTCAGGGTAGTTCTGGATACCAGCCACCATCGGCCAGTGCCAATGGTCTTCCGGGTAGCCACCCGTAGGTGGGGTGCCCCAGTGGGCCTGACAAGGGTTGCCACTTAGGCTTAACGATCTAACCATCCAGACGGTTCACCTGGGGGTGCCAACTGTGGCCTAGTAGATGGTATGAACTTCCCTACAGTAACCATCCCTCGTTAGATGATATGAATTGCCTTTAATCGACAACAACCATCTCATCTCTGATGATATGAGTTACCACGTATGATAAAAACCATTGCTTAACTCACAAGCCGAGACAAATGATATGAATTACCTCGAACGGTAATAATCATCTCTTATCTCACAAGCTGTACAGTTATCAGATGGTATGATTTACCTTGGATGGTAGTAATCATCTCTCACTAGGTAGTATGAACAGCCAATGCCGCAACTACCTCTAACAAACATTAGATAATCTGCCAGGGTTGCAATCATCTCTGAATAGAAGATATGAACTGCCAAGCAGCAACCAACACTTTCAGATGATATGAACAACCTTGTAGAGTTGTGCTGAACCACATAGCGGCTGCCTGCGTACCCTCTCCGTTGCTCGAAGGGATCAAGCACGACCGTAGTTCGTCAATTTTGGCTTAGATAGTATGAACTACCCTCAACAGTAGTAACTATCTCTTTCTAAATGATATGAACTACTATGTTCCAGTAGCAATCATCTCTTATTTTAGATAGTATAAATGCTTTGTCTAGCAGTAACTATCTCTAGCTTTAAGTAGTGCAGAGAGTATGAACTACATAGCAATACGCACCCCAAACTTATATATATGGTCGAAATATTCTGCCGCATTCTATGTAGTACTATGCATTACAATTTTGTCTTAGCTAGCATTCATTCCACAAATAAAACTTGTAATCCTAGGAAATATTTCCAAATATCCACAACCATGATTTATATGAACAAGAAACTACAAGCACAATCCCAAGTTTAATATTAACAAGGAGCTAGCATCAGAGATTTCACAAAGTAAATCTCATTGTCTAAAAGAAACTACATCAGTTTCAACATACAAGTCCTCAACTAATTTATACCAAAGTGAACATTTATTTTATTTCATACACATCTCTTAAAATGGAATAGGAAACATAAGACATCAATTCTTATAACAACAGAAGGCATACAGTTCAATTAAAACAAGATGGGCAAATTCATAAACTAACCAGCTTCCATCCATATAATTAATAAACCGGCCAGAGAAATAGAAATCTTTTATAAAGTGGCCATATCGTTAGATATAACAGCTGGACCCACCGATTTGGTCAACTGCTTTGACAAAGTCAAACTTGGTCCGTGATATTACCTTCAAACCCTTACCCTTATCTTTTTTTCAGTTTCAGTTTCTCTCTTTCAGTCTGGTCGCTCTTCCCTCTGTAGAAACTAGGTCCGGAATTTTGAAACGATTAGGGAACTGATTATTAGAGAAGAATCAGGCTTTGTTGAAGGCGAAGATGTTAGTGAAGAACCAAAGTTAATTCGGAAGACAAAATCTGCTTATTTAGGGTTTCAGAGACGGTGTTGATAAACTGAAGATGAGGTACAAACCGGGATTGAAAACATCTGAATCAAGGTGAGATTAACGTAACCCGTGACTTAATATATGATGAAAATCAATGATTGATCGATTGATTTGTATTTGTAGGTTTTTTTTTCTTCCCTTTTGTAATTAGGGTTTATTTGAAATGCATGAGTTCCTTTATAGTTTAATAAGGTTATAAATTTCGTGATTGAGTGTTTGTTTGTATGAATTATTGCTTAATTAGAGTTTATTAGAGTTTTTTAGGTTTCACCCCTTTCAATTTTAGATTCAGTGGGGGGTTTATTTGGGCTAATTGATAGAGCTTAAATTCCAACATTCTGCTGCTATATCCCCTGATTATTAATGAAGTTCTTCTTAGATGTGGTATTTTGATACTTTGTAGATGTTTTCACAGGGTGAAATTTAATAGAGCAAGTTTATGACCTGTATGGCAGAATACTTTTTGACTTGGACCATTTTGTTTACTATTCTGTAGCCATTTAGTTGGACTACTTACGCCATAGTAGAAGATTAATGTGTCAAGGTTAAGGTTTTATATGGACATTATGTGGTTTCTCATATGCATGTGGAGGTTTACTTGCTGTAATTTTCAGACTTGTTTAAATGCAGACATTTTCTTCATGTTCTAGTTGTTTATTTCAACTAGATGAAGGTTCCATAATGATTTACTTATAGTGGTAGATATGGACAAAAAAGTGTACTAATTTACTGTAATTGAAATTCAGATGTGCAGTGGGGGATTTGGTGTGTATGTGTTCTAATTAGTTTCAGTGGGGGTTTTATCTGATGTTTGCCCTTTTTTATTTGTGTTGCAGTCTATTCAAATTAAGGAATATTAGTGTGTATGTGGAGCCAAGGAATGAGACTTTGGTATTTCCTGAGTGTCATAGAGATGAAACAGAGTTGAGGAAGGTTGAGTATATGGTGTATTCTAGATTGTCTTTGGATTGGTCTAGGGAGAAGTATTGCTTATATTGGTTTAAGGATCCCTGTATGTCACAACCATTGCTAAATAATGATGATTTTGATAATTTTTGGGAGGATTCTTATGTGAATGATGATGGGTGTATATGTTTGTGGATGGGGATGAAGGATACACAGTTTGGGACTCCAAAGAGTACACCAAAGAAAAGAGTTAGTAAAAAAACTACTCCTAGAAGATCTCCAAGGCTAAATAGTGTGGATAAATCAGCAGAAGGTGTATCAAGAAAGCTGAGTTTCACAGATTTGCATCAACAAGATGAAGAGGTACCTAGTCCCAAAATTTCTCATGCTAGTAGCAGTGGTTGCAGTCAGTCAAAACCAGCCCAAGCCACTGACCTTGATGATGATGTAGAGAATATTCAGCTAGAAAACTATAAAATAGATGAATGTCACCCAATTGAGGATCCAGAAGCTGCTCCATTATATGACAGTGATGAAGACATTGAGTATGGGTCAGATGAAGAAGAGCAAGGAGAAAAAGAAGACAGTGAAGAAGACAATGAAGAAGGAGAAGAAGAAGAAGAAGACAAAGAAAAAGGTATATTTCATTTATAAATTATTTATGTTATTTTAATTTGTAAATTATTATATGGTACTGATGTCCATCTTGAATGTGCAGGTAAGGATGTGGATGAAAGACCTGCTTACATGGATGAATTTGATGATGATTTTGGTGAGTACATGAAGGGTGAGCATGATGGAGATCTATTCCCTGAAGAAGAGGTATTTACTCCTGTAGATCCTACCAAAATGGAGGTAAAAACTAGATTTGAAAGTAAGCAAGCATTTAAGAAACATCTCAGAGGTTTTTGTATTCTTAATAAGTGTGCTCCCTCTAGAATTAAGGCTGAGTGTAGGTTTAAGAAAGAACATGATTGTCCTTGGTTTGTGTATGCTAGCAAGAAGGAGGGTGAGAATACTTTTGTTCTTAGGAAAATGAATTTGGAACACAAGTGTGAAGGGGATCACAAAAATAGGAATAGATCTGCTGATCCTCATTTTGTAAAGGATTTTGTTCTTGATCAGATGAAGAATAAGCCTAAAAAAGTTGTTCCAGACCCTAATAAAATCAAGGAAGACTTCTTAGCTGAAAAGCGTGTTAATATACCATATATGTGTGCATGGAAGGCTAGGAATCTAGTTTTAGAATCATTATATGGTAATTATAAAGAGAGCTACAATGAAGTACCAGCCTTTTGCAGCATGTTTACTAAGTGTAATGAAGGGTCTGTTGCTAAGTTCACATTTGACACTAAGGAAAACACATTTGAAAGTATGACACTCTCATTTGAACCTGCAATGAGAGGTTTTTGCAAAGCATGCAGGGGAGTTTTAGGGCTTGATGCCTGCCATCTAACAGGAGAGTTTGGAGGAGTATTGATTTCTGCAACTGCACTTGATAGACAGAATGGGTTAGTAATGTTAGGAATTATGGTATGCAGAGCTGAAACAAAGGAGAATTGGATCACTTTTTTGAAGCATATGAAGTCTGCAATATTATCACATCCAGTGAAAGTGGCTTTCATTTCAGATAGGCAAAAAGGTTTATTGGAAGCTGTTGCTATAGTCTTCCCTGGCCATCACCACAGATATTGTTGGAGGTAACTTTTTTATGTAACTTTAACTTTTGTATACTTGATCAGTTAAAGGCCTTACTTTAATTGCAATGTGTTAAAATGCAGACATTTATACAAAAATTTCAAGAAGTATTTCAAGGGTCTGGATTTATACTGTTCTTTGTGGAATGCAGCAAAAGCATACAAAAAAAAACATTTCCAGGTAGTTGTTATTGTTTTAGGCACTGTTTCACATGGAATTTAAGCTAGTTTTTGATTTGGTTATGCACTGATTGATATTTGTTATCAATATATTGGCTGGGCAGGAACATTTTGACAATATAGTGAAAGAGAATGCTGCAGCTGGTGATTATCTTAGGAGAGAAGATCCTGTTACATGGTCCAGGGCCTTTTTTAACCCTATTCACTGTTGTGAACATATGAACAACAATTTTTCAGTCTTTTAACAGTATGATCTGCAAGATGAGAAACAAACCAATTATAATGATAGGCATAATGTATGCTAACCTAGTGATGGGTACATGGTACAATAGGAGGACTGAATCTGCATCATGGGTAGATGGAAATTTGGTTCCTAGTGCTCTTAAGTTGATTAAGAAAATGTTGGATTTTGTGACTGATTTGGTGTTGACCCTTGTGTGGCTGGAGAGTTATATATGGTGACTAGTCCAAAGAACTCTGTGTTCACAGTAAACATCCTTGCCAAGACTTGCTCTTGTTTGCAGTGGCAGTTGAGGGGGTTCCCCTGTATGCATGCAGTGAGTGCATTGCATACCATAAGGCCACAATGGAGAAAGTAAGATTTTTATTTTTTAAATTTGTACCTTGTCTTTTTTTTTTATGCTCCACCCTAGTTTGTTGTTTCTTTTATAGTTAAATGTATATGGCACTAACCTTTAAATACTCTGCTTGAGCAGGTACTGCAGTGATTACTATTCAGTAGAGAACTATAAGGCCACATATGCACCAACTTTTGCACCACTAGATAATAAAAGTGAATGGGTCCAGGTACTTTACTTTTACTTTCTTTACTTTTACTTTTGTAGATTCCCTTCTATGTATTTAGGTTTCTATAACCATCAACTATATGCCATATCTTATCTTTTCTCACCCCTCTTTCTTCTTGCAGCCAAAAATGAACAGGAAGATCTTGAACCCTCCTCACTGTAGGAAACCAGGAAGACCCAAAAGCAAGAGGGTAAGAAGTTATGATGAACCTCGTGTTGAGAAGAGAAAAAGGAGGTGTGGGAAATGTGGAGAGATTACTAATCACAACAAAAGAACATGTGCTGGTGGTCAAGTGGGATCTAATCCAACTGCAAAGAGGCAAATGACTGAATGTGATGCAGAAAACTTCACCTTCACCAACATAGAGACAAGTCAAACCACCAGAGTTAGGGGTGCAGCTAAATCAAACGAGAACAAGGGAACTGCATCATTTGTTGGTGAGTGTTCTACGGGATCTGGCAGTCATCCCTTGGCAGCACCATCTTCCAATCCAGCTTCTACAGCACCTATGAGTCTGCCATCTATAGCACCATCTTCTACTCCAGTCTCTATAGGAAATAACCTTTCTCAGATCTTTTTTGGCATTGGATCTGTATCTCAAAATATAAAACAAGGAAAGAGAAGGCGAAATGGAAAGGCCAAGAAGAAATGATTTGAGATATGTTTTTTTTTCTTCTCTTTTTTGTGTTTGCAGTCTTTTTAAGACGGGGTTTGTGATGAATGAAAAGTGGCAGGTTGTTTATTAGTACAACCTGCAATGAAAAGTGGCAGGTTTTTTGTGTTTGCAGTCTTTTTTTTTCTTCTCTTCTTTGCAGTAAGGCCTAATTTATATGCATGAAGCTGAAGATGACCGTTACAATCCGACCGTTACAAATGAAGTACATTTTCTTCACGTGCAACGAGTCACTGAGTTGACTCGATCCCGATTTGGTTACGAACTCAGACGAGGGCTAAGTTGTCTTTTACCTAGCAGGTTAACTGCCACGTAGACATTTAACTACCTAAAATCGTTTTTTGAAAAAAACGGGATGGAAAATGTCAATATCGGCCAATTTATATAAAGATTCAAAAAAGCGGCCAGTTTCTTAAATATAATTCAAAAAGGTGGTCACTTTATTAAAAGGCCCTTTTATTAGATACATGACACATTTAGACAATTTATTAACACTTATACCACTCGGTAACAGTTAAAGATAAAGACTTAGTATTACAAAGGCGTTCATAACCAACCAGTAAACTTAGCAACACAAAGATGTTCAAAACTTAGATTTTTATCAAGTATGACCTTGACCTTTGCAACTACCTTAACAAGAAATATGCCAGAAAGCTCTGATATACGGAATCCTTACATCTAGCACAACTCAAGATTCAATCTTAGCAATGCAATTTGTCCCTGTTTGCATATTGGAAACATACATTCCAAACTTGCACATTGGTAATATAAGTGCTAAAAGTGCAAGTGCTCATGCGTTCCACCAAAATGAAATGAATTCCAAACAAGAATTTCAATACTCTTTCGAGTGTTTATACAAAGAGTTTAAACTCAAAACCATTGCTAGACATGGATTCAATTTTTAACATGATATACAACATCGCAGAAAGATGATGATAAATAAGTACCACAAATTAACATATCCACAACCCATAAGAATATTATAAAGCACTTCCAGTGGCCTAACATGATGAGTTCATTCTCATAACAATCTGAGCATTGAGAATTCAGAGAAAATCAAATTATTTTGCTTCACAATTGTCAAACATTGATCCGTAGATCGGAATATAACGAAATTTTAACCACCACTTCACGACTATAACAAATACACTATACATAAATATTAAAGAAAAGTAACGGTTAGATGTTGATTTGTGACTGATTTTATACACTCAAACCAAACTGAACTACACAGGCGCAAATGGAGAAGGTCCCTACTTGGTGTACTTACCATGATCCATTTGGTTTGAAATTTTTACAGCTCAATCATCACAAAAATGGGTTTCTTGTGTCCAAAAATCAGAGAAATCCATGCAGCCTAAGTGCTAAATTAGAGGTCTCGATGACTCTCCACGTTATAGAATTTCTGTAGAATGGTTCTCTGTAATACATCAGTTTCTGCCACTTACCCTAGTCCGATTATCCTAAAAATTTAGCCGTGTTTTCCTGACATACTTACGTATAACATATCCAAAAATCAGAACATTCCAACGGCTAGAACTCAACTTACAGTTCCCACAGTGCATGCCTTAAATATCAAAACACAAGTTCGAAATTCAAGCTAAGTGTTCACTACCTCAAGGTCCTCAACTGAACTTCCAAGAATCAATGATACAAAAATGATGATTTTATTAAGTAACTAAGTTCTCTAATAAGAACAAGAAGGAATTCATGGATTCTTAAAATACGATTTCAACGGATCCTTACGTTGAATATTAAGGTGACAAAAAGAAGAAAGGGTTAGGTTCCAATTCAACCACACATAAGTGAAACTTCAGCCATAGTTTCAACCATAGAGAAGAAAATGAGCAATAATCCCAACCAAAACATAAATTTGAGGAATTAACACCAACCCATATAATTTTCTTATGCGATTTGAAGAAGTAACATTGAGTTAGAAGAAAAACCCTAATTTCATTCAATTATGTCAAGTAGATTTGACCATGAAATTAAAGCATGCAGTGGATGAAATTGTGCTAATTATTGTCACATGTTATGAATTGAAGAAAACAACACAAGATTGAGCAAAATCCCCAATTTTCATCAAGAACCCTAAATTATTAAACTTCCAAATTAATTTACCAAAACATTAAATTGAATATGTTTATAAATTACCCAATGTTTTACATCGATCTAACTTCAGGAATCTAAGCTCACTTTCCTCAAAACTTATTAGAATCAATTTTGGCATGATTGAATAAAAATAAAAATGAAGCTCACATACCTCTTTTTTTTTCTTTTCCTTCCATTAAAGATTCATAGCCAAAATCCTTACATCAATTCAAAGCTCAACTTCTTTGATTTCTCAACAAATTTTTCAACATTCCCTTCCTTGGAAAATCTCCTGAGAAATCAAGAATAAGAAGAGAAAAAGGAACCATGAAAAGGAATGAGGAAGCCTTTCAGTTTCTTTTCTTTTTATCATATAGATAGATTATCTAAAAGACCAAACTAACCCCAAGTCATCTCAATTGTTGACACATGTGTCATGACGTGGCGAGGTGCATGTGGAGCTATTTAGGCACCCAGGGATTTAGATTAAAGCAGACTTTTCTGTTAAGGACTTACTTTTATTCTTGAGATAGCCCATAAGTGTTCAAGAACTTGAGTAACAGAGTTTTAGCCATTCTAGGTGTGAAATTTGACTACTGGGTTTAGTTAAACCCCAGAAAAAAGTATGGAGTGTCACACCTAAAAACCCTCTTTTGCCAAATAATGAAAACAATTTGGCGAATTAAATTGAATTCAGTATGATATTTTCCGATATTTATACAGAGGTACGTAAATAGAGAGAAAGATCTAATAATAAACCTTTCAAAGTCATTGATAAACACATGTGAAATATAATCCCCAAAATTTACAGAAACCCTAGAATTTCAGATTACAAATATCAAACAATTTGAGAAATTTTGCATACCTGATTGATCGACGATGTGAAAAGCAACCAACTCATATCTTCATCTCCGCCACTGATCGTCTGCAAATTTCTTGAAACTTAGTTGAAGATTGCAGCGATGGATTTGATGGATTTTAGTTGTTTAGAAGAGAAAGAGAGATCCTGCCTTTAAAAAAATTATTTTCTCTCTCCTCCTCTCTCTCTCACTCCACCTTCTCCAATAAAACCATCAAGAACAACCCTTTTCTGCTCAGATCTAGTCCATTTTTGGACTAGATCTGAGCAGATTTCTTCACTATTCTTTGTTTTGTTAGCTAGTAGTTTAGTGTAGTTTTAATTATTTTTCCTACTTATCTACACCGTTATGGTGGTTTTATCTACTCTTTTGAGGTTTATCTTCGCTTTAATGACGATTCTTGGTTATTGGGTTGGGTTTTAAGATCAATAGTGATGCTCTCCAATGACGAAATCTTCATCTTGGTTGTCTCTGGCGACGGAATCTTCATCGGAATCTTCATCATCAACTTATCCGGCGACGGAATCTCCTTAGGTGGCCTTTTTGACGACGGAAGCTTCATCACTAGTTACAAGAGATTTAAGCAAATCACCCCTACTTTGGGAGCACACCTTTCTATAGAAGAAAAACAAACTAAATGGTTGGAAGTTAATTCCGAGAAAAACCATCCTTCTTCCGATTTAATCGGATCTTATTCATACTTGTATTTGTCTTACTCCGGTAATCCTTCTCTTTCTCTTGTCGGATTTCTCGGTATTGTACTTTTACGGTATGTTCTTGTTACTTTGTATTCTCTTATTTTCGATCCTAAACTCATTGTAACCTCGAATTTTCATTAATGAAAAGATTCCTTGTTTTTTATTTAAAAAAGAAAAAGAAAAGAGAAAGAGAGATAAGGGAGAAGAAAACGAAGGAAAAAAAAAGCCTAATCAAGGAAGAGAAAGAAAAGAAGAAGTAAAGTGAACGGCTGTGGTCAGAGATGAAGAAAATCCAACGGGAGATTAAAAAGACGCTTTTGTTATAAAATACGATTGGTGTACGAAAAGTACGGTGGTACACGAAAAATAAGGCGATACACCAAAATTGCTTAGTGTTTTCAGTTAAGCCTAGTTCTCATTAAAAGGGGGGAGATATAGTGTGGAGACGAAGTCGCTGTTCATGTAAATGCTTATGATCAATATATACAAATATAGCTGATTTTGACTGAAGAAATGCGGAAAGAGTAACTAAATAATTTATTTAGTACAAACATATTCTATATTCTATACTTCTTACTTGAATTTACAATATATATATTCCACAATATCAATCTTCTACACTCTAAAACCCAATTATTCTATCTCCCAAAACCCAAACAATAACAACACTATATTTATAATGCACAAACTTGATGATAATCTTTTTCGAACGTTTGACATATGAGCATCATCACTATTATACCTCAATCCACAAAGTTATTATCTTCAAAGTACTTATCACAAAGAAACCCATATTGATCATCACAATTTCTAGGGATAGTCATATTGATCATCGGTATGTTATTCTCTTCAGAAGTAAGAAACTCGAGTACTGGTGAGTTAGGATTAAAGTTTGCAGCCGATAAATTTACCAGGGAATTATTTGGATTACTGTTTTCGTACTGGTGAAAGTGTGGTATTTCTGATGATGAGAATGATGAGGTAACTAGTTGTTGTTCACCTGGTTGCATGGTTATACTATGATGACAACAATCCATAGCAGATGGCGAAGCCAATAGCTTAGGATGATAAGAAGTAATGCCGAAAATATTATCCTTTTCGGACCCAATTTCTGTATTTAATTCTCCTTTGCTTTTGTGAAATACTCTGCATAGAACCCAATCCTGTAAATCATATACAAACTGCATTTGTTAGGCATCTTTCAATTTCTAGCAAGTAGTATATATGCATGGGCCAATCGATGTCTACGTATATATTGACCAATATGAAGAAAGAACGTACCTTAGGAGGCATATGTTGATTCTCCAACCTAAACTCATGCATGACCCATTCGGTTTTGATGCCATTAGGAGCTCTGTCACGATAAAACACTAACGTCTTTCTCATTCCCACAATTGCGTGGGTAGTTGGATCATAAACTGGCTTATCTTTTCCAGTGGCTTTCCAGTACCCAGATGCAGTAGCTCGATTAGTTCGAAAACCAGTCGAATATTTCCTTTCACGATAACTGAAAAAGTACCATTCGGTTGCACCAAGCTTCGCTACGTCTGAAAATTCAAAAAACTAGAGTATTAGATGGTGATGACGGTGGTTAATAGCTTCAAAGCTTTTCCAGACATTCAAGTCCAACACTAACCAAAACCCAATAATATGTGCCTGTACTGTCAAAAATTTACCGACTATTTATCGTCTGAAAGGAACTCGCAGCCTCCATGACTAACAAAAAAAAAAAGTGAATATGGTCTAAATATTAGATTGTCATCTACTACTGACTGACTGACTGACTGACTGAAGATATACCAACCGTTATAATTGTCATCAGTTCATCATTCTATATCTCCATTCTAAGATGTGTCATCATCTATATCTGTATATGCAAACTCTTCTTGAATTCACATTTGGTTACGTTGTTTTGGGGTGGGTGTGATGGATGACAAGCCAATTGTACGGTATAAATTGTGGGCAGTGGGCACCATTAAAAGAACCTAACTAATTTTGTGTTTCCTAGAAAGTAGGCAACTCGATGATGATATGAAGCAGAAGAAATTTCAAGAATGATGAATAAGAACATGGGATGAAGATGAAAAGTGGGACCCAATTATAGTTTTGGTATGTTCTGTATATAATCAAAACGAATACGGTTTGTAGGGTGACATCGTTTCATCATTATGTATGTTTTTAACCTTTTCTTATTGTATTTATCAGCATACATTTTGGATTTATCTCTAGTCTCAAATAATTGGTACCAAACCAATCACTAACTAGTATTCATCTATCTTCTCCTGTCTTCATATACATAAGCCAAATCGATTATAAGTTGCTCTCTCTCCTTCTCTCTAAAATTTCCATGGCTTTCATGCTGTGGTATATGAAGATCTTGTGTCTACACGTAGTTAACTCAAGGCTACATATATAAAAACCAAAACAAATCTCCATGACATAGGAAGAGTTAAATTAATTAATTAACTCTGTACTAAGCCATTAAAAATCATTCAACAAAAGAAAGTAAATATAATCTCAATTCTTTCTTGTAACAGATCAAAGAAAATAAGCATGATTGAAGAAGCCAAGTGTTTGAAGGTATTCCCTATTAATTAGCAATTTCTTGTAACATATGATTTTATCTGAATAAAAAAGAAAAAAGATACATGAACTAATAATAAAACAAGGTGGAGGAGAAAAGGTAGGATTGAGCCAGGGTATTTTCTTTTCTCTGATGAAATTTAGTTTGAATTCCTGTTTTGCAAAGTTCATGGTCAGTTGAAGACTTCAAGTCAATGTGTCTGATGTCCAAAAGAACAAATTATTGAGAAAATAATGAAAAGCTAAGAATGTCTTTTTGTCTGAAAACTAGGTTCGATATACATCAAGAGTTTTCTTTTAGTGAATATATCTTAGTATGAAGAAGATAATAATAAGCTATTATAGATTTTCATTAGAGAAACAACAAAAGCTAGCTAAAAGAAACCAACAAAAACTATTTTCTTGTAATTCTGTTTTTATGCCCTGAAATTGCATTTCTAGAACTCAAATTTGTGCCGAGGGAGAGAGAGAGATAAAGAGAGAGGCAACTGGCAATACCTGGTAACTGCCAAGGTTCACAAGCATGCAAATCGACTTCCACCATTAACGACGACCCTTTTGATGATCCATTAATCTTTTGGTATAGATAATGGCAAACTAACTCCTCATCGTTTGGGTAAAACCTAAACCCTGGTGGCAGTGTTGCTTCGAAATCTCTTAACCCCATCTTCTTTTTTTCTCCTACAAAATGAAAATTATAACACCCAATAGTGTATATGTTTTCAATCTCCTATATAAGAAATCTTTGTTGGAAGTGAACAAATGGAAACAGGTTATTGTTGTGCAGAGCTAGAGATCTAGCTACTAGAAAGCCCTAGATTTATTGGCTCCCTAGCTATATAGCTTGTACTTTTTCTACTTTCTTAGGAGAGAGTACTAAGTAAGTAGATCAAGGAAAGAAGTAGTTATTAGCTAGGTTATGATAATTGACATTGTAAGTCTCGATCTCATCATAAACCATTATTACTCCATATTTATAGGAATTTAAATTATGTACTTCTTGTATATAAGCTTGATAGAGACTTCAAGAAAATCTATTATCACAAGAAATCTTCATCATATAGACTAATCATCTTAAATAATTCAAGAGTATGTGCACATATACCCACAATTATATGTAATTTACACATAAATCCATTAAGTTTTTAATGATTGGCTCATGCTCATAATACATGTTATGCCACATCGATCGCGTGTCGTTATAAACATCTTGTATGTGATTTTTGTTCGGATTTGTATGCCGTTAATCAAGCGACTCCAAAGTTGTGGTATTAATAACGCAAAGCCATCGATCTACTATTAGATGTTTATCGAATTATCTTACTCATCAAAACATGTCCCTAGCTAACATGATTCATCATTCGGCTAAAAGTTGAACTAATCGATCAATTTTTTTTATTTTTTTTTGTTATACACACATTATATGTTGTCAGCATATTAGCACTTCTGATTATATCCAGTGTCAACTCGTAAGTTATATATGGCCCCCTTTGTATTCATGGAATTGCTTGAGTAGTTCTACTGACAGTGAAAGTTGACAATATAGCTAGTTAGCTGGGGTTTTACGAGAAGAGTCGAATACGTGTGAAAATCTACTTGAATTTCCACGAAGAAATGATTAGCAAAGACCGCGTTAAATACAAATAATTTCTAAAGGTGATTTGATGAGTATAATTAATTAATCTAGGATAATACAAATATTATTCTATCAACTCATCACGATTAGTTCAAGCATTATTTGTTCATTTTGTACTTTTCGTAACTAAGACTAGTTAATCTAATTAGATACTCATTTTAACGGCCTAATTAACTACCTAGCATTCTTACCTGCCGAATATTTTCTTATTTTTTTATTTAATAATTCCATTAAAGTAAGAACCCTTCCAATTAATTACTTAGGATTTTTCTTTATCCCGGTTGCTGTATCCTTCAAAATTTTTTTTGCAGACTTGCAGTAAATAAACAATATTATGTGGGGATGAATAATACTTGGATCTCACTGATGCGTACACAGAACGTGGTTAATTTTCTTGTGTTGCCAGCTCTATATGCATGGACCGAGTTGGGGAGGGATCAGTAGTACTGTAACTCTGTCAGCATGCTACGTATAATTTTGATACGCCTGCCTGGAAGGATATTGATCATTCTAATAGAAATTTTGTCAAGGAATGTGATGAGGATGATATGACAAGCTATATAGTACGCGTTCTTGTTGTTACGATGACGACGACTTAACTAGATATATAATGAGAAATTAATGTGAAGAGGGGCTTGGCAGTGACAATGATTTCTCATGTATGATTTGTAGAATAGCTGCAAATTAATAATAGAGGTCCTTGAGTTTATACCTTAGATGTTGAAACTGTAAAACAATACTATGGAGCAGGTTAATCAGCTTCGGGCAAACTGCAGCTGTCATGTAACAGTACTAGTGATGCTATTTGGACCAGGTTAAGGCAAACTGCTGTCAGGTGGTGGTCATCTGACATGTGAGAAGCCTCAAATTCCAATGGCAAAATTTGTTTTTTTGGCATTTGAGGCTAATTAACCAAGTGGCTTTGCATGTTTCCAATATGAACTATGGAGACTGGCAACCATGACTTACACAGTCATGAATTAATGCTTTTCTATTTGCATATGTCAGTGGAAATGTGTACTGGCAAAGGCGCATGTTTACTGAATTTCGTAAAGAATACAACATAAACATGAAAAATGGATAATATTTTTTCTTAGATAATCCAGGTCTGTCCTCGCATTAACATGGGACCTTAAATTAAAGGATTCGTTAATGGAGGCGTGACGTTGTATAGCATATATAATTCACGGGCAATTATCAGAGCAAAACGACATGCCGTCTATTCGTCGTTTAACACGTATAAGCCTATATATCATATTAATTTTCTTAAAAATATACTAATACAGATCCATTTCAATTATTGTATATATGTGAGATTGAGTATTTGATAGTTATAACTTATATAATACAGGTTGTTAAATTAGTTTATCACTAATCTTGTTAGTATTCTTGTATTTAGAAGATGTGGTTTGGAAAGAGTTAGGGTTTCAATTTTATGTGTAGGGTAAATTTGTTAGGTAAAGAGCTAAGCAGAGATAGAAAAGGACGAGGTTGAAGAAAGTGTCACGGCTTGATACTGCTATCTCTCAAAACCCAATTACTTGTCATTCATTCTCTTTCAAGCTTTGATCTTTTCTTCCTCTTTTATTCACTCGAACAAGTTAAGGTCCCTTCAATAACACAATCATTGCGCTGTATTGAAATTTTAATATCCACTCTATATTTCTTATTTTCCAAAAAAAAAAAAGAGAGGTGAAAAGTGGCAAAAACGCCCAAAACTAGTAACACTTGATCATGCAGTCCCAAAGTATAATCGTAGCCAACACTTGTCCTGTGGAGATTTGCTATATATTAATAACGCAGAAGATTGTTTGCATTGGTTAGAATCGATCGTTGGAGAAATCAGACTAAAAACCACAAGGGGTGTAAAAAGAGTGTAAGTGGAAATTAGGTGTAGGAAGTAAGTAAAATGGTGAGTGGATATGGATATGGTGAGTATATATATCGTATGTCGTAAGTAAGGGAACAACAACAGTACCAACCGCCAAGAATTCCAACATTTTGTTTTTATTATTATCGACATTAAATTTTAAAAATTAATGTATGCATGTTATTTTTCTTAATGAAATGAATTTTGACGTGAGGACGATGAGAAATGAAATTATTATGTATCACTATCACAATCAGCCGCATTAATATATTACCTCTCGCCAGGTGATCGCCAATATTTAGAGCTAACAAATAATAGCCGAATTTCTAATTCTCCATACTGAACCTATAGATTCAATTATTATCTTCTTCTTTTTTGAATCTTGATGGAAAATAACTTTTATTCAAGTATCAGATAAATAACTGGTCTATTTTCCAATATTTCTTAATTTGTTATATATATTTTCAGTTGTCGGAAATAAGGCTTGCCGAGTGATTTATTATGAACCACGAGTCGTACATGTACCACATGAATTAGGGGTGGAGGCAGCTGGAAGTAAGGGTGTGTAACTTCAGCTGACTCTGAAGCCTAAAATTAACCTAAAATTTTAACGAAAACGGACTTGCAACCCCAGTTTAGCCTACTTGCTACCCTATTAATATTTTGTTCCTCATAGCTAGATTTCTAGTTCTGCCCCTGCATGCATATGGTTTATGGAGAAAGGAGAAAGAAAATAAAGCCTTCAAGAAAAAAAATTGGTGAAAGAAAATAATAGATGATTTCACGGCATTCGTGAATTGTGATGTCCCGATACTGATGCGCCATATCCTTTCACATACTGTAGTGTAGTGAGTCATTTCAGAAACAAATTATGTTTAGGCAAAAACAGGAAAATTGGTTTTGAATTACATGCACGAACTCGTTGCAATACTTAATTCTTACTCGGTTAGTATTGATGACTGGTCGAGAGAGGTTTGGAATCAAAACTCGTTTCATTGCCATTCATTACAATTAGTGGAGGAGGATTTGGACTGAAATTTCTTGTCCAACTTTTCGGGGCCTTTATTTTCCAGTGTCGTAATAACTACGTATCTGTTTGGAAACGGCTTGCAGCATTTTGAATTGTCTAATTTTTCCTGTTTCACATGAGCCTATGGAAAGACCATGCATGCGTGTTGATGCTTTGGCCAAGTATGAGGTCCCTTTCTGGTTTTTGCATGTGCTCATGTTTCACCGTAACTCTTTCTTAAGAATTTTAGTAGGAAAAGATCGATTTAATCTTCCCTACCATCCTTCGATATAATGTATTTGGTTCGTCATGTCTCGTTCATCTTTCTTTTTTGCTCATGGTAGGCTTTTCGTTTTGGAAGGAAGGGTATGGCCTAAAAGAAAAAAAGAAAAAGTGAAACTCAAAACACGTTAGGCATGTGCCAGCTTAATTAATCGAATTTATGCCGAGGTGCCCTCTTCAAGCTAGTGGTAACAACTTACAAGATGACCTTTCATATGTACATACAGAATGGTTGGGTTGTGTATGTGCATGATGAGTGTTTAATCCTATCGACCAGCCGACACTATATTTTTATTTGCTCGATCAGATCGACACTATGAACAAAAATTAGTAAGGGTGCACTTTTAGTGCGTGCTAAGTGCTCGTACGAACAGAAGGAGGTAAGAACTGAAGGCGCCGTAGAAATCGCCACCACTGGCTAGATGTTACGGAGTACAAATTGTACATTCTAAAATCTCAGGGCAGTGCTATCCCGCACGGCTGTGCGGGAAAGCTTTATGAGCTAGCGGGTCTCTAGCCGTCGGATTTACAAGATTTCTGGTTTTTTGGTTTTTGGTCAAAGTTACAACTGTCAATAGCTATCATAGAAAAAATGAACTTTAGTAAATCCTCACTCTTACTTCTTATTTGCTAATTACTCCTAGCATAACTTAAACGAAAAGAAGAATATACGACAATGGGATTTTTAAGTTGAGAATTTCCAAAGTTGTTATCACTAACTTGATTTTATTGTGAAATTATCTTCGAAAATCGGCCTAAAAGTTACCCCTCTTAGAACAGTTTCTATTGTTGTTTAAAAAATTGCCAACATCTCCGTTGATAGGATTTATTGTTCTTCCACATGCTTTGATTGATATGATAAAAACTGAAATAAGCTGCAAAAATCAACAAACAGAAATTAGAATTAAAGCTAACAAACCAGGTTGTTTTTTTTTTGTTATGCATTTTACAAGGTCGTACAGATTCAGGTACAACAGACTAACAGAGAGAGATTTGATATTTCCAAGAGTAACAAAATTGGAATCGATAGGAAAGATCATTAGATAAAAGAAAATCATGAAAACAACAAAAATAATAAACAATGCACAATCTTGTAAGAAGGAGAAGTAGTTCGTCTGGGTCTATCGACAACAAGAACGGGTAATTTTGCGGTCTTGTTCCTTCATCATTAAAGGAGCTAAACTCCATCTTCTTTGATGATTCACACAGATATAATCACAGAAAAAGGTCTTTTAATGAAATATTGGAATACGTAGGGACTGTTCTGATTTTTCTTAATTAAAAATACGTGTTTTCTTACAATTAATACCATAGACAACTGTACATTTCTCATCAAAGGGTATAATTTGTTATGTGCTATCATCCAATGGCTATAAACCCGCTAGCTCATACAGCTTTCCCGCACAGCCGTGCGGGATAGCACTGCCCAAAATCTTATTGTTTCTGTTACTGTGGCGCACGTTATGTTTCGACAAGTATTGATGCTGAAATGGCGGAATTTAAATATAAATAGTGTTGACCAAATCTTGACTCAGTCTGATTGCGTCCTTAAAACATAGATTTGAGCCACCAATAAAATAAATTCTTGATTTCCTTTGACCTTTCTCTAGTTTCTACAGTATTGATTTGTTTAGTTTTTGTTTTGTCATTTGTCATGATCAGTCCGAATGAAAGTTTTATAATGAGGCTTTAATTACATCTGTTTTTATGTAAAAGAAATGTTGGCATCGCGGATGTAACCATTTGCAGTGCATTTAATACCTAGCTTTGATTATCGACCGTTCATTGTTGTACAAATTTCCAATACGATTTACAATAATATCAATGTTACTAAGAAGGTATCACTTTTATCCGGGAGGGTACCGAATTTCCCGGAGAAAGCTTCATTGTTTATTATATATGGGAATTCCAACCATCCCTACTAAACTAGTACCCTATTAGCCGCTTTGCATAATAAGATCTAGAATGTAGAGTTCATTCACGGAAATGAAAAACATATTTTCTCTTTGTTTCAACTTTAAAATTGACATTTTTTTTTTAATGATAAAGAAGGCACCACAACTTTATGGTTATTTTAAAATAAATATCTCACTTGTCTATAATATAAAACAGAATGGGTTTTTTAGTCTTGGACGGATGAATAACATTTTCAAAGACAAATATTGAATCCGAACATCTCAATCTCATCCTAACCAAAAACATCTGACGGATGTGACCAAAAGAATAAAAACCACAATTTGTATCTTTTAGAGTTACAAACATGTGTAGATAGTATTATCTATTATAAATTAGTCACTTTCATCAGCCTATAATTTTTTTTTGATGAAAAGGCTAGTAATATATTAATTAAGCAATGTAATACAATAAGTTTACAATTTCATTTTTTTGCAACCGAGTCCGCCGTTGCATTGTGATCTCTGCTTATATAGTATCTACCTTGAGCTTGAGGAAGATTTCCTAGAATAGTAATAGTTTCTTTCAATAGTATTCTCTGCTAACCACGAAGTATCCTTGTCCTTGTTGATGATAGAATCCGTTAGAGTTCTACAGTCTGTTACGATAAATAGACTAGATAGTATATTTTCATCCAACCAAATTACCTCTTTTAGGAGAGCTTTCGCTTCTGCATGAAGGGCTGAAGAAGCCAATTCCGAACCCACAGTGAGGTGCATTAGAGCTTCTTGATCCACAGAGTACATAATGTAAGCATATCCCATCGAAAGATTCTCTTTTTTATAAGAAGAATCTACGAATATTTATCCAATCTGTCTTTATATTAGACCAGTCTATAAAGAAATAACAACATTAGAATCTTTATCAACATTAAAAAAAAAAATTATTTTATTTTCTATTTGAGAACCAATTAAATATGATAAGGTACCATCAAGAAAAATTTTGAACAATGATGTTCACGTATGTTAATTCAAATAGAGTTTATTTTTGAAAAATAATGTAAACTAACCGTAATTTTGAAATAAATGTGCAAAAAATTTACAGTTGGGTGCTTTTTTCCGTTCCAATGTCGAATTTTTACTTGATAAATATAATGTATTCAATAATTAGTGGGAACTTTTGAGGAATCTTTAGGTGTCATAATTACACATCCTAAAGCTATGAATACATATTAAGCTCAAAGGGTTGTATTGGTACTCATTAAACCTTACAAAGTTCCGGATTTTTACATGTTTTATAAAACCACAATCGATAAGAGTAAAAATCTATTTAAATTCTCTGTATTAAATGAAACCACAAATCCTGTTGTTATCAAAATTACAAATAGGGTCTTTAACAGAGGAGAAAACATATGATAGTGTTTGATATATGAGTGTTCGATACATGAGTGTTCTGACTTTCCTTCATACATTCTTTGTTGTATAAGTCATATCTCTGTGAAAGATAACTATCTTTCCTGTAAAAGATCATTTGTATATCTTGTATATTCTGTGTATGCAAAGGTATATCTTTTGTAATCTTGTTTCAATATAAATAAATAAGTTTTCCCATGTGTTTCTCATTTAGATTTCACGGTAAATTAACGTGGCTTGATTGGGGTATACCCATATTAATTGGGGTATACCTAGATTTAAATGGACATAGTGCCCTTACTAAGGGGAGGCCAAAACTGGGTGAAGTTACTTTAGTACCCCTGCACTAATTAACCTAAAAACTAAACCCTAAATTTAAAAACTAAAAATCGTGTAATCTTCTTCTAATCTATCTTCTCTATTCCCTTTCCTCTTCTCCTTCCTTCATCTTATTCCATCAACCTAAAATTTTGATTTTGAGTTTTCTACAAAGAATGGTTGATTCTAAACAATCAAGTAGCAATAGAGATTCAACAGGTAACATCAAAAGATCCAAATCATGGGAAAAAGGTAAGGGAAAAGATGGAATGAGTAAACCCGAGAATGCAATCCTTGAGAATGTTGATAAGAACCCTCCACAGGCGAAAAGAAGACTGTAAGTGATTTCTAAACTCAAACCCATTATTGTTTTGTGTTTTTTGATTGTTATATTAGGTTAGAAATCGAAAACTATGATTTTCAGGGTTTTTAGTCGGGAGGGTTTTTTGAAATTTTAGATGTCGGCCTTAAGATTTTAATGGTAGTCGGCAAGGTCGTAACATGAAGATCATGCCGACCTTTCATAAAAGACATGGCGACTGTTAAACAATAACCAGGGCCGGCAAGGTATTCAATAACCAACCTTGCCGACTTATCTCTAGCCGGCATTTTCTTAGACTTGTACCGTTCCGACTTTATGTCACAGAAACTTGATTTTCCTGAGTTAATAGTCGGCATCTTTCTTGAATATGACCATACCGACTGTGTGTTAGTCGGCGTGGTAGATGATTACAACCCTTCCGACTATGTATTAGTCGGCAATGTTCAGATTATCGACCATGCCCACTGTCTTACCAGAACCATGTTTCAATGTGTATAATTTTCATATCTTTTATTTGTGTATTGTTTAGGTTCCCAGAGGGAAAAATAGAAAATATCCCTTGTCTTGTTAGCAATGCAGCAGAGCTATTGGAATTTATTGACAAGAATTATCCTTCTTTAGAAGATCCTAAAGATGAAACTGAAGAGAATTGCCCTGTAAGAAAGTTACTTCTGATGGGTAAGAAATATCCTGAAGAATTTCTAAGGTTTATGGAGAGTCCTAGCAATCCCCACAACTATGAAGAATGCACATCATCAGAGGAGGAAGAAGAGGAGGTTGATCCAAGAACTTTTTTCAAGACATCTGACTTTTCTGGAGTGAACCCCTATTATAATTTCTGTTGGGTATAACTAAAGGTCGGCAAGGTAACATTGCCGACTTTTCAACAGTCGGTAATGTTAGAAATTATTTGCATGCCGACTATAAGTCAGCCGGCAATGTTAGAAATTATTTGCATGCCGACTATATGATAGCCGACATTGTAGGAAATATTTAAATGCCGACCATAAGATAGATGGCCCAAGATAGTCGGCATATTCTTCATTGATTGACCATTCCGACTAGAAATAGTTGGCGTTTTCTTCATCCGAAGACCACGCCGGCTATACTTAGTCGGCACCTTATTGAAACGTCGACCTTGCCAGCCAAAGTTAGTCGGCACCTTATTCAATCTTCGACCTTGCCGACTTTTCACATTTTGAGAACCGAAATTTTTGATCGAAATCGAACTCATAAGACAGACAAAAGGTTTAATCTACTGAATTCTTATTTTCAAAATTTTAATCTAAACTCAATTAGTTAAGCTAATCAGAATTTGTGGTGTTAATTAAACAAGGGTATATTAGCCATTTAGAAAATACATGGTTAAGGGGTGGCCTGTTTTACTTCTAAATGACCCAGGTTTTGTCTCATTAGGTATACCCCAATTAATCTGGGTATACCCCAATCAAGCCAGGTAAATTAAGTCTCAACCTGGTATTTAGAGCTGCACAAGAACCGACCTAGCTAACAAAACCCTTCCTAACCCGGTACAACCGCGGGTTTTAACCCGAAACCGATCGCAACAGTTTGGTATGCAGTTCTAAATTTAAAACCCCAGTATAGATGCTCTATGGTTTTGATGTGAAAACCGACCGGATCAACCGGTTTTAACCGGATTTTTACGATCGTTGATTAAAGTTAATCCTACCCCTACAATTATCGATACCTAAAAACTAAAAGACCTAATCACTCTTATCTTCTTCAGTTCTTCTTCCTCGGTTCTCTTTTTTCACTTTTTCGAGTTTTATCTCACTCTCAAAGTGTCACCAGATTCTCTTCATATTTAGTTCTTCTTCATTGATTCAGTCAATCACCGGTACAAATATTTGCCTAGAACTGTAATCGTTAAAACCACAATTTAACACGAACCCGGTCGATCCAAACCAGGGCGGTTTTAAACCAAATCGAACATCGGGAGGGAATGGTTTTAAAAATAAAAACTGAGGGAGTAGCCTTGAAAATATGTTTATAAAGTTTATATATCTATATTTTCTCAATTAGAAAGTCTAGACAATGGAGTTTGTGAACCTGATTGTTAAGAAGAGTACTTGGAAGATCCTAAAAATCAATATCCAAGATCAACCTACGCGTATCCAAAATATTCAGATCTGAATTCTGCCAAGTAAAAAACTTGTTATCTATCTTTCAAGATACGAATTCTATAAGAAACGAGTCTCGTAATTGATCTTAATTATATGGACGAGTCTGCTAAGATTGAGTACGTACTACTTGTGTAAATCCTACTATAAAGATAAACAGTATAATACGTGTATGAAAAAAATACAAGACACCCGAAGTTTTTTCAACGAGGAAACCGCAAGAGCAGAAAACCTCCGGGACCTCGTCTAGATTTGAACACCAAACTGTATTAAACCGCTATATACACTAGCCTACCTATAAGACTTCAGACTGGAATGTACTTGAGACCTAATCCACCCTCCAAGCGATCCAGTTACAGTCTCTCTCCTTACGTCTCTTGAACCTCGCAAGGATCTACGCAATTGATTTCCTTAGATGACATCCTTTACAGCCTAAGAGTTGTTTCAACCAAAGTGAAGACTTTTTATACCAATCTACCTCTAACAGATAAGCCTATATGATTTCCCTTTAGATTGAATATCAAGGCTTAGAAATCTGTTTGCAATAGACAAAGCTAGCAAACCTCACAAATCCGTAATACTTACACTCACTTAGATGAGAAGCTTGGATTCTTTACCACCTCTCAAGAACAACTTCAACTTATTAATTAAGAATAGTTTTCATATATCTATCTTAAGGGAATCACAAAGTATGAGACAAAGAAAACTTTGCGATTACTATCTATCTTGCCTAAAAGAGATTACGAAAACCCCGATAATTTTGCATATTCATCAATACTGAGCAATTTCAGTATTCACTTTTGTAAAGAATTGAGAATGATTGGACGGCTCCTAGATGGAATGACCACTTGTATAAAGCAATAACGTCTTCAGGATGTCGTAAATTTTCCCTGACTATGCATAATAAACATTCGGAACGAGTATGATGCCTCCAACAACTCATGCCTTAATTATTGAATAAATAAAATGTTCCTAGACAGATTGCCTGCTAGTATAGAGCCATTAATTAATTAATTCTAGTAGTAATATTCATCAATTGAATTCCTAGAAAATATTCTATTTTCATCATAATATTTCATACTTCAATTCATGACTTTTCCTAGCAGAATTCCAGGGATTAGTTGAAAAGACGAAGGTACCCAAATATACCACAATCTTAAACTTTTCCACCTATAAGTCCTCTTACCGAAAGTGATTGTCTATGGACTGAGTCGAGACAGTACAACGAATCGGTATTCAAACTTTGTGTGATCGTCTATGGATACGAGATCGAGACAATACAACAAACAAAGTGTGATTACTTGAAAATAGGTTCGGACTTAACCAAACTCTATAGGATCACTATCAAGTAATACGGAGTTAACGTTTGTGTAATTTACTTTAAATTATAATAACAACAATTATAATTACGGAAAACAAAAGTAAATGACATAACAAGATTTTGTTAACGAGGAAACCGCAAATGCAGAATAACCCTGGGACCTAGTCCATAATTGAATACTCTCAGAATTAAGCCGCTATACAAAATCACACCAACTTCGTATAGTTGAGACCAAGAAACTAAACCTATAGTTCACCTAGTTCCGTCTGTATCCCTGCGCCTCCGACTTGCAGTAAGTCACGCACTTGGAACAATTCCTTTGGTTCGTATTCCAAACAGTAAAGGAACAACAAATATGTTCGGTAGCAACTCTTTTCAATCAAGTGATATGAGTTTGGCAAAAGGCTCTTCCGTTTATCCCAATAAACTCCTTTGTCAGGTCCTTAGATCTATCCAATAACAACTACCAAAGTAATTGTCAAGATTTTGCAATCAATACTTTTAATCACAAAGAAACGTATTGATGCCGATCTACTCAACTAATCAATCCAATCTATCACAAAGATAAGCCGATTGTAGTTGGATCCCCAGCCGATCAAGTTTTGTGCACACCAAAGATTATGAACCCAAACAAGAAATCTTCTTCGTCTTCAAATCTTCTTAGACACCTGCACACAATTAACTTGAATCTCTTGTGATCAATCACACACAGAACGGAGTCTGTTAACAATGGATTATCACAAGACGTCTTTAGATCTACAAACAGTCTAAAGATCTCCCGTCGAAACTTCGATCTAGTTTGAGTGAATCTTATATCAGAAGAGAAGATTCTCAAGCATAAACAAACTAGGTGCAATCAAAGTTCAACAATCGTTAGTCAATCAAATCAATCTAAAACTAATGATAAACTGCAATTATCTAATTTCCCACCAACGGTACTCGTAGAGCTTCTTGATCCCAAAGAAGTCTTTAAACGAGCGGTCGTAAGAGATTTCGCCTAATTAGGGTACTTTCCTCTCCGAATAGACGACTCCACCAGTAACAACACAACAAGGTAGTTTTGCTGGCTCTTAGGATGGTTTGCTCGAAATGAAAACTTGGGTATTTATATACCAAGGAAGTTTTTACATGAAGGAATTTCCAAATTCGAAATATTCTTAAGATATGCAATATATTTCCAAATCGGTTTTCATAATTCCTAGAAACGCTCCTTCCAAAAATAACCGAAATCCTACTAGAAAATCTCCAATTAGGAAATGCACATTACCAATTTTTATTTTCCAGAGATATTCATTTTAATTGCTGGTAATTAAAAGCATATAAAATTAACAACCTTAATTAAAAGATTCTCAACTTATTTCGGTCTGGGATCTCCTTTAGTTATTAAGGAATATCTTTGAACAATAATAGATAAGAGTTACTAAACATGTTCAAAGTATGTCGACATCTTATTTCTTTGTAAATCCTTTTTCATATTTACAATCTTGGAACCGATTATACCACACTTCCAAACAAGTTTAGAACTGGTTCATTTGATTTCCAAGAACTATGTGATTGATCAAATATCAATACACTAATCATGGGTTTACGGTTCTACCAAACACAAGGATCGGTTCTACCTCAATATGGTTACTGGGACCGGTTACATCAGTTACCAGGATCGGTTACATCAATTACCAGGACCGGTTTCCATATTCTCATGGTATTACTGTTGATCGGTCACACCAGTTACCAGGACCGGTTACACTAATTACAAGGATCGATTACACACTCTTTTGTGATCGGTCACACCAATTACTAGGATCGGTTACACCAATTACTAGGATCGGTCACACCAATTTAAAATATCGATCATACCATCTTAGGTGATTACTTAGGATCGGTTACACTAATAAAAGTCATACCAATACATAAGTCAGGCATTGTGACTAGTTTTACCAAGATACATAACAAGTTATGATCGGTTCTACTAACTCACACATATTATTAATCCAAAGATATGCAATGAATAACAATACCAATAAGCTTAGTGATTTCCCTTTCGATTCATAAAACAAGTTCATGAATGTACTTCCTTTAAACGAATGTAAACATTGTTTCCTAGGACGAAATCTTCACCCATACCCATACACATAATCGCAATAGCATTCATACGATTATGTCGATGTCTTATATACAAAGTTTAAAAGATAAGCGTTATACTTCGTATTCTAATTCCTTAACACTATGTCTACTAGAGTATAATCATTCACAGCTTCGCAGTTATGTTTTCAATATAGCACGACTTGAAAGATACGTTGGGAATGAAACAGTTCAAAATATTACAAATCTCAAGTGGAAGGATGATGTCGTCGATGTAGCTTGTTACTTCTTTACATTCTTCAAGTCTTCGAGTAATACTTGTATGTCTCATTATCCTAATCTTTCTAGCCTAACCTATACGAAGTTGTCTCTAGTACATAATCAAGCGACTCTTTAATTGAGTTTTGATTCACTAAAATATGACAACCAAACTTGACATACCAACGCTTGGTGGGTTCAACCGAGTTATGCTCTAACATTAGTAATAAATATTCATTTTCAGGCATATGGGCCACCATCTAGTAAGCCCCGAGAAAATGGTGTGAGTGTACTTATCAATAATGCACGAACGAGCATCCAAAAATATGCACAAACGAGCATCCAAAAATATGGACGAACGAGGAAATATGAAGAACTAAGGATTAATAATTTAAAATAAGGAAGAGGTGTCACAGGATCGGGCCCACCGGTCGGCCGGCCATGCCACGACCGTGGCCGGTCCCACGCCTCTCCAATTCCTTATTCTATTATTATTATTATAAAAAAAGGAGCCACCCGGGGCATATTATTAATAATCAACATTGGGGCATATTATTATTATTATTACTATTATTATTATTATTATTATTATTATGAAAAGGGATCCACACGGGGCATATTATTAATAATCAACATTAGGTACAACATCGGTGGAGGGTAGCCTAGCAACAAGTTGAGCCCCCACACCTTTTTGAATGAAAATACCTAATCTATAGAAAAGAGAGTTACCTATTTTGTAGTTTATGTCATAATTAACTATGCAATTTCTCAACCTCTTCAAGAATACCACCATATCTTCACCTAGTTCACCTAAAGTGGAAAAAGCAAGGATGCCGAAACCATAACCATGATCCGAACAACTATCCAAATATTTGGTGCGCTTGCGAGCGATAGCATTGGAAATGGCAACACCCGGAGTGAAGGCTCGACCACTGTTACCAGAAAAAGATGAAACACTCGTAACATCGAAACAAACATCTAGGCCATTCTCCTAGTTATATACGAGGATGTCGGCAGGCTTCAAAGCCTTATCATTGTCAGATAAACCAAGGGAAACCTCTTTCCTAGCTGCAATACCGGCCTTGTAACAAATATCATCCATGACATCCCTAACAAGGTCATGCCTAAACTTGATCCCTACCTCACTTGCGTAATGAAGTGCATGATCGCCGAAGACATCCATGGTCCTTTTACAACAAGCACAAACCTCTACATTTTCGGAAATAGGTGTACCAAGTCTGTAACATAGAACAGCCCTGAACTGCCGAGGCCCCAGAGACTGATTAAGCCCACATATTGGTATAGCTTTGAGGTAATCTTGAGAATGGTCGAGCCTGTTACTTTGCCATAGGATAGTGTCACGGTCTGTCATAAAGAACTTGTAAGGAATGTCTTTCTTAACAACTTCAAAATACTGCATTGCCAAGGATTTCATAGGACGAGTGGCAATAGTGTTGATGTTGAAAGTAGACAGTCCACAGACCTGCATGAACTATGACAAAGCATGTTGAAAACCAAGACTCGGGTCTGACTCAGGTGGAAGCCTAAGAATAAACTCCTGCAGATTCCTTGTTTGAAAACAAGAAGCAAGATAGCAAAAATTGCTTGTATCTGCCATCGTAAGGACACCGAGACCCCCATCCTTCATTGGTAGCGTAGCAATACATTGCTGAAGAGAACCAAAACCTGCATCATCACCTGTAACTATGTGCTGTAGGAACTGTAACAAGGGTTGATCATACAACGAAATAATCTGATGAAGAGCTTCAGGGTTGGTAGTTCGTAAGTTGAAATAAAGCTTTGAAACACCTGCGCAACTTCGTAATAATAACAACTCACTTTGCGGATCCTACAATTGCTTGACGGACTCCATGATTTGTACTGTCTTGTCGACCTTATTCTTCACTAAATCACTGCAAAACTGCATATTGAGACTCACAGGACCTCCCAACAACTTAACACCACGAGAAGGTCTACTTACGTTGGCAGGGAAAACTCCAACTGCTTGGCTTCTAGGATCCGTGCATGGCCAGAACAATTCAGTTTTATTAATATTAAGATGTAAGCCTCGATTGCTGCCTTCATCCTGGATTATCGAGAGAGCTTTGGCCACTTCCATGGTATCATCGGCAATAGTAGCGTCATCCAGGTACCATGCATGGAAATCAAGATTGCACTGGCTTGAAATCATGTGCACTATAGGATGTAGAACCAGGGCAAACAATAAAGGACCCAGAGGGTCCCCTTGTTGCACACCAAGAGCAGATGAAAGAACAGACTCGTTATGGTAAAGCCTTGCTGGTGTAGCATAACAAAACTCCACCCATCTAGAGATGCTAGGACACCTAAGTCTAACTTCATGGATTAACGTGGTTCGATCAACCATATTGAAGGCATTAGAAAAGTCAATTAGAAGCATAGACATCATGTTATGTGTACCTTTCATCTTTAAGAGTCTGTTGGCAGCATGAAGAATACCCTCTTCCCCACATGGTACGCCTACACCAAACTGGTGATCTCCAAGATACAAAGCCATGTCTTTGCCAACTATTTTAGCAGCAATCTTCGAGCATAGTCTCCGCCATATTGTACCAACTGCAATAGGACGCAGCCTGCCACCAGGTTTAAGGAGAGGTGTTAAGGGAGCACTCGCAATGTACTCACCTAACGCTAATGGGCATTTACCAGCCAACCATAAGTTAACCACCCTAGTAATGGAAGTTAAAAGATCATCACCCACAGCCGCAGCCGCGCCACTGAAAGCATCCAAAAGATGCTGATCTCTAAGCCCATCCCTGCCACACGAAGCGCCTTTTAGGAAGCCTTTTATTGCATCAAGGACAGCTTTAGAGTCCACAGATAATGCAGCAACACCAACAGGCTCAGGGGGGATGATGGGTGGTGGAGCACTTGGATGCTTTTGGATGAGCTATTGCAAAGTCTCTGCAGTGTTAGGGGCTACACCACCAGAGGATAAAACCCTTATAGCCATAGTGTAATGACCATGACTCAATTTTTTCCTACAGGCTTGCACATTAGAGTTATGCTTCTGCTTCTTGTTTTGTTTGCTGACCTGCTGATTCTTCTTAGATGCTGCTAAGAGCTCTTTAACAATATGAACATAGCCATTACTCTCCTTCTATTGCAATAAGGCTTGATTAATGTTGTCTATCTGAAGCCGTTTTCTAGTTCCAGCCCTTTCCTCCCTTGAACACTTAGGCATGTACAGGTGTAAGGTACATATTGGCAGCAACAAAAGCTGCAGCCATGTTGATAAATCCGTATGATTAGAAAGTACCTTATCTAGTGCAGCCTTTAAGGCCCTTGAAAAATTAAGCCTGCAAGGTGGTGGAATACTGGAAATGGTAGTAAAACGCTTCTGAAAAATCAAATTCAGCATATTCAAGTTGAGTGCAACATCAACTTCCTGATCAACTGCTGGGATTGTGTCAAGGGTATCAACAGGTTTGTCAATCCCATGAATTAAGAATTTGACAGAATTACCATCGATTGGTCCAGCAGTGACATCACCTACATGAGAATTGCATGATTTCTTTCAAGCCTGTATATGCATGCATGGCACGCACAGCCACATCTGCAACTGGCTTGGGGTTCTCTCCCAAGCCTCATAAACTGATCTATTAGAGCTGATTATCTCCCTACAAGCATTTTTGCATCCTGCATTTGGTAAATGTCTATCATGCAAATGCCTGTAAAAACCTGATTTGTTGTATCTATTACCACCAACTCCATTAGAGCAAACGTCATTTTTTTTGAAAGGGCAATGGATACGTCCTGTAAAAACATTATTACTAGTGTTATTATCACCAACATCGGATATAACTTGAGGTTTCACAACCCCATGGATTGAAAATCAGCCCTATCCTCATTGTATGGACCGGGAATTATATCACCAGGAAAATGATTGCAACATGACTTCGTCCATGCCTGGATATGGAGGCATTTAATGCATAGCCACATCTGCATGTCATTCAAACTTTTCTCCCAGGAAAGATAGCAATCAATGTTGTTCCGTATTCTAGCTATGCAAACATCTTTGTCTCTTTCAGTAGGAAAGTACTTATCATGTATATGTCGATAAAAAGCACTCTTGGCATATCCTCTGCCAGCGACTCCACCTAGACAACCATCATAATTATTGAAGGGACAAGGAATCTTATCACCTTGAGATGATGTGCAAGATGTTGATGGCGTCTGAGAGGATGGTTGAGGATGTCCATCATCTGCCGAAGATGAAGTGAATGATCTGGTTGTCGGCATGTTGCAGGGACGAAAGAACTACACACACTACAATTAGGAATCAAGGAATGGGAAAATAAGGTTTCAAATTAGGAAAACAACCTCAGTTGAAAACTTAAAGTACCATTCATTAAAACACTAATTAGAGAAGAAAAAAAAAGGCAGTAGCTTAACTGGACCTTGTACCCAAAACAATCACTACACAGAAGAAAACCCACTGTTGTACTGCACCACAAATTACAAAAATCCCATGCTACCTCAAATTATTGCTTCTAAAGGAAACCCAAAACTCAAATTGCTCAAGAAAAACTTGTTTGAAACTATTGATTTCACAAAGAAATAAAGTGAGAAATTGGAATTACTAATCCCCTAATTCAGTTAAACCAGCACCAAACCTTGAATTCAAATTCCAATACACCTAGTTCTGTAATACCAATCACTCCCAGAAGAAACCAAAACTCAAAACCTTGATTCGAATTACAATCAATACCTCCAAAGAAATCTGTTACAACAAATACATACACAGATTTGAGAAATCACTTACTGAAGAACAATTGGTGGTGGGACTACTCAAAAACACACAACCCCTGTAACAAAATAGAATTGTGAGATTTAAGAACAAGATGATTAAACGTCTCCCTTGCAATCAAAACACAATACCCTTCACTAATTCAACTTCAATTTCACACAATTGTCAATCTGAACAAAGAAACCCCTTTTTCACAGAAACACCTCTTCCAATCAAAACAAACCCTAACCAATACAACTCCTTGATTCAACTAGCTCACTTTCTACAAATTGAGTAATTCGATTCTTCAAAAAACCTAATTGAATCTACAAAGAAGAAGTACAATTGAATCTTTCAAAATTGCTGCAAAAAAGAATTCAGAGTCTTAATTTTTTTTATAAAAAAAAATAATGAACAATCACAGAACACACTGAGAGTTGAGAACAAGATGATTAAACGTCTCCCTTGTTATCAAAATACAATACCCGACACTAATTCAACTTCAATTTCACACAACTGTCGATTTGAACAAAGAAACCCCTCTTTCACAGAAACACCTATTCCAATCAAAACAAACCCTAACCAATACAGCTCCTTTATTATTATTTATTAATTTTTTTTTGTAATGCCGCTAAGGCTTTTATTAGAAAAACATCATAATAAGAAGTTGGTGGGCAGCCTAGCAACAAGTTGGGCGCCAACACCTTTTTGAATGACAATGCCTAGTCGGTGAATGAGGGAACCACCTATCTTATGATTCATATCATGCCTAACCATGCAGTTCCTCAATCTCTTTAGAAATGAAATCATATCTTCACCTAAAACACCTAAAGTAGAAAATGCCAATACACTAAACCCGTGACCATGTGCAAAGCATTTGTCAAGATATTTTTTTCATTTACGCACAACCGCAGCGTTAATAGCGTGACTGGGAGTGACATTGCGAGTTCTAGCACTAGTAAAGGGCGAGACCCCCGTGATGTCAAAGCACACGTCTTTTTCGTCTTCCCAATTGTAAATAAGGATATCGGCAGGCTTTAAGGCCTTATCATTAGATAGAAACCCCAAGGAGGCTTCTTTACGTGCCACAATACCATATTTATAACACATATCAGCAATGACATCCCTAACCAAATCATGCCAAAATTTGGGGCCCACATCTTTAGAGCAATGTAAGGCATGTCACCAAATATGTCCATGTCTCGATGACAGCTAGAACACAAACTGCCCGGCTCGAAAAAAGGGATACTAAAACGATACTGGAGGACGGATCGAAATTTCCTCGGCCCAACAGTTTGGTTCAACCCATTGATGGGAATAGCTTTAAGAAAGTCCATAGCATGCACACACCTGTTGAACTGCCACAAGATAGAATCACGCTCAGAAAATGTGAAGCTAGTGGGTATTTTCTCCTTGACAATACCAAAGTAAATGACTGCTAATGACTTCATGAAGTGGGGGGCAGCGTCGTTGATGTTGAAGTTGGAAGAAGATGGACCACATGCTTGTGTGAAGGACTGCAAAACATGTTGATAGTTGTAGCTTGAACTAGGTGATGGATGTAGCGGTAGGATGGTGTCCTGAAGGTGCTTTGTTTGGGCGTATGATGTTAAGTAACAGTATTGGCCGGTGTCTGCCATTGTATGAACCCCCAGGCCTTTATCCTTAATTGGTAAAGTAACTAGACGCTGCTGTAAAAAACCAAACCCAGCACCATCTCCCACCACAATCTGACGAAGATATTGTAGCAGATGTTTATCAAACAAGGATGTAGCAGCCTGCAATGCAGTGGGTCTAGTGGTACGGAGTGTGAAGTAAAGCCTAGAAACACCTGTGCAATTCCACAGAAGAAGTAACTCACACTGTGGGTCATTGAGCTTCTGAATTTTGCTCATAAGTTGAATGGATTTGTCCACTCTCCCCAAGACCAAATTACTGCAGAACTGTGTATCTAAGCTGACAGGACCGCCGGGCAGCTTGACCCCCACTTGAGGTTTACCAATGTTAACAGGGAAAGCCTCAACTCTTCTAGGATCAAAAGAGGGCCAGAATATCTCAGTCTTCGTAATGTTCGGGTGCAATCCCCTACATGGCCCATCAGCTTGTATAATCTGTAAGGCTTTGGCCACTTCCATGGTTTCACCTGCGATAGTACCGTCATCCAAATATTAATTAAAAATAAAACATAAATAGTTTTACACAGGGTTTATTGGTAGCCTAGCCACAAGATGAGCACCAACACCTTTTTTGATTGCCACACCTATTCTATGAAATAAAAATCATCCAGAACCACAATATGTATCATTGTTTGCAAGAGAATTCTTGAGACGCTTTAGGAAAACCACAACATCTTCACCTAACTCTCCCAAAGTGGTGAAGGCTAACACACAAAAGTTATATCCATGAGATTCACATGTAGCTAAGTACTTGTTGCATTTGCGAAGAACAGCTTTGGCAATAGCCTGACCGGGAACGAAAGAACGAATGTCATTTGTAAAGGGGGACACACCAGTAACATCTAGGCATGTATCTTTACCATTCTCCCAATTGTAGACTAATAAATCAGCCGGAAGCAAGGTGTTGTTTCCATCAGAGATAAAGCCAAGTTGTGCCTCTTTTCTTGCAGAAACCCCTGCCCTGAAACACATGTCGACGAAGACATCACGGACAAGATTATGCCTAAATTTAAGCCCTACCTCACTGTAGCAATGTAATGCATGATCACCATAGACGTCCATATCTCTTTTACAGATGGTGCATCGGCTGTCTTCGGCGAAAAGAGGTATGCCAAGACGACAGCAGAGAATACTCCCTTGTTCGAGCAAACTCTTGGTTTTCGGTATTTTTCCAAATATTGCTCTACTCTCAAAAAACCTAGTCCCACAACTATTCGGTTTTCTTTTATCAATAATATTAAAATAATATTATTTTAATATTTGAAAATAAAATATTGGACGCACACGCGAGGATATATGGAGACCTATGCAAAATAGGAAAGGGAAACAAAATAATAATAAAAGAAAAAGAATAATAGGCGCACGCAATCGGGACGGCTGGCTGGCCCCACGCCTCTCATTTTTTATTTTTTTAATTTCTCCCACATCTCTTGAAACTCCCACTCGAGCAAACTCTTGGTTCCATATTGCTCAAATCTTCAAAAAAGCCAAAAGTCAAATAGTCCCACTATCGTCCGGGCTTTTCATGATAAATACCAAAATAATGATACTTTAATATTGATATTCCTGAATTTTGGACGTACGAGCAAATTCCTACTTGCTCATCCATGCAAAATTGAGAGTTTCAGTCAACATCAAACTCTTCTGAAAATCCAAAATATCGCTCAAACGACCAACAAAATACCTGAGATTTTCAGGAATGGACGGGCGAGGGACATGGTGGCCCGTGCACCACCATGATTGGACCTGGACGGTCCCTTGACAATCATGGCCGATCGGTCCCACACCTCTCCATTATTATTTTAATAATTCATATTTTTTCATAATTATGGAATCCTCATTCGTGGACACTCCTCCGCACGCTCGGACGTCCGTTCACCACCAATGGACGACTCTCATGCCCATTGGTTGGTCGATATTTCTTGACCAACATTGGACAACTCTCCATCCAGGGTTTTCCAAAATCAGGGTTTCAAATTTACGATAATTCGATAAATGTTGAAAAGTTTTATATTGATCCAACAATCAATATTTTTAATTTTCGGTCCTACTGCCAACATTTTTGATTGCTCGACCATACGAGAGCACCCTCATTGGATGACCATCAACTTGGACGATTATCCAATACTTCATTAAACGTCCATCCAACTGAACGTTCGATTGTCTAACATTCACTAATATTTTAATCCTACTTTGTCATTCGACAATTCATGACATAGTAAATAGGAATGAGAACTCTAGATAATTCATAATTCAGCAGCCTTTTATTTCCTGTCGAATGCTCGACATATCATTATAGGTCCATGATCGAGCAATTGGACGCACGTCAATCAAAATTATCATAATATCATTATTACCTCAACTGGTGAAATGATATATCACAATTCATCAAGACTCAACGTCTGCACATTATTTTGTCTCAGCATACACCTTATGCTCAATCCATGAGTCTCATAGCATACCACATTCGACCATTATGCTTGAATCATCAAGGCTATGACTCATGGTCTAGTCAAGTCAGCAATTGACCAATTAAATACACGCCTGCCTTGCAGACTCCACATTCATGAGACATCAATCATGTCACATGGGGAGATATTCACTAAGGTTTTGGTCTGCCAGCCTACGGCACGTGTGTACACCCACGACAAGAAATGTGAGTAAGTCGTGAAAGCAGTTGAAAGAGTTAGAAAAGTAGTGGATGAACAATCAAACAATTCTCACATTCACGTGGAACTGGTTTATCCATGATTTCCCACTCTTCCACTCCTCTGCAACCGTCACACTTACTGGGATCAATGTGTCACTACTCTTGAAATATAAATAAGTTCCTCAATCCACGATTGAACAACAAGAATTCTCAACACGACAGAATTCAATCAATCAGAACTTATCTTATCTGAACTCAACAGTTCACAAAACTTGCAGAAGTCTACAACACATCCATAATCCTTAATCATCATTGATCTCACACACTTCTCAGCTTCCCTCATTCTGATTGACCCCCATCCCTCTTTGTGACCGAATCTAGTCTAGAACGACCATTGTCTTGGTTTAGGCCTGATTTCTACAGATTGATCTCTCGAACTCAAAACACTCCCGTGCAGTGCATCTATTTGCTAAAGGTTTAGGCAATTTGCTCGATCGAGGAATCGCTCGTCTCTCCACTTTTCCTCAAAAACCAACAAATCGTTTTCACCCATCAACATATTGGCAACCACAGTGGGAGATTTTTCTCTCGGTTGTAATCCCAATTACTTATGGTGGAAAACTGTTATGCGTCCCTTTTCACAAGCTCGTAACTTTCGGACATGGCACAAGCTTATGGTGGAAAACTGTTATGCGTTCCTTTTGAAGTGATCTGTTTAAAGTGATCGATGGCACAAATTACTTATGGTGAAAAACTGTTATGCGTTCCTTTTCACAAGCTCGTGACTTTCGGACATGGGTTCTTGTTGTTATAGGATATGATGCTCCACTTGTTTGAGAAAGAGCTATTGTTGTTCCTAAAGGCATAGATGTATATGACGATAAAGAAATCAAAGATGCTAAATGCAACTCTGATGGATTAAACGCCATTATTCACGCTATAAGCCAAGATCTTCAACATCATGTATCTACGTGCACTAGATCAAAAGAAACTTGGGATATCTTAGAAACTGTATTTGAAGGGAATTTCGCAAAAAAGGAAGGAAGGCTTAAAAACCTAACTTCTGATTGGGAAAACCTTCGTATGTCTGATGAAGATTCGTTTGAGGAATTTAATCAAAAATTTTCGGAAATGTGAATGCTTATTATTTACTGGGTAAGACTATTCCTGAACGGGATATTGTGATGAAAATTCTGAGATCTTTACCAGCTCGGTATGAGTATAAGAAACATGACATTATGGAAGGAAAAGATCTTACTACACTTTCCAGAAGTACTCTTGTTGGAAAGTTGAAGATATTTGATTTTGAACAGAAAAGACAAGTTAACATTCACAGTACAAGCAATTCGGTTCTTACTGTTGATGGAGATTCTGTTATTCTATGTCATGAACTACTTTTCGAAGAAGATGGGAACATTTTAAATTCAACTATGTCATTTTTTGTTCAACAGATTAAGAAAACTCTTAGATGGAGGAAAAGAAGATCTCGTAACAACTCTTCTCAAACAAGAAGTTTTATTGACTATAATGTTCGAAACATCAATGACACCACTTGAAAATACTGGGGGTACCAAAATACACCACCAACTTTTTCTCAGGCAATCTGTATGGACAAACTCAACAAAACTCGGAGAGTAAAAACTCAATCAAGGAAAGTGCTTAGAGTTGTATCTCTCTCTCTCTTGTTGTTAGAACGTTTACAGAAATGAATCCGTGAACCTAACTACAAAGAGAGTTCTTGGACGGTACCAAAGACCAATGTCCAAGGATCAATCAATTCTTATCCAACAAACAAGGTCGGACCTCTCTACTTTGATTGATCAACGCACAACCTATGATATTTCAATTATAAAGATAAACAATATAATGCGGAAAAGGAAATAACACAGACACCAGAAATTTTGTTAACGAGGAAACCGCAAATGCAGAAAAACTCCGGGACCAAGTCCAGATTGAACACCAAACTGTATTAAGCCGCTACAGACACAAGCCTACTACAAATTAACTTCGGTCTGGAATGTAGTTGAGCCCGAACTCAGTATCCCTCTGATTCAGGTACAGTCGCTCCTTACGCCTCTTGAATCCAAGCAGGACTCTGCACAATTGATTCCCTTAGAAGGAGTCCCACCAACTAAGTGTTGCTTCAACTCAATTGAAGACTTTAAACCAAATCTTCCTCCCATAGATTAAGCCTATAATTGATTTTCTGATTTACGATCTAAACAGATGATCAGATCAAATGAAAGATCCATGTGATGGAAATCGATAGCAACTTAGACAAAAGTCTGACTATCCTCAAATCCGAACTTATTCAACCCGAAGTGCAGCCGAGATTATTATTCACCTCACAAGTATAAAACTTGTGGAATCATAAAGTTTGGGACAGAGATAACTTTGTGATTACTATCTATCTTGATTGATGGAGCAAGGCTCTACAAACAATCAAGATCAGGATACTCGAGTTATCAAGATAAAAGATAACTTGACCTGGCTTCATGAATCCCAGTGAAGTCTTTGTAGTCGCTAAACCCTAAAAGGGTCTCGAGAAAGGACGACTCTAGATACAACTAGGACACACCAAAAAGTAGTGTCAGAATTCAAAGACCCCAGTTGCCAAGAGTTCCTATTATATAGACTTCAAAGCCTAGGTTGCTTTAGGTTTAAGCTAAGATATCTTTGGAACCAAGCAAACAATATTCACCGTTAGATGAAAGCTTTGAATCTTAATCACATATACAAGATATACACTATTGTTAGGTAAACCGTAGCCGAACCGTGTATAAAGACTATGTTCAACATGGTTAGCCGAAACTAGCCAATTTGAACTTAAAAGCTTAATACTCATTTTCATCTTCACAAAGACATTAATCTTGAGTCACAATTATGTGATCAAATGAGTCTAGTCTGAATTACAGAATCGATCAAATGCAAATCATCTCATAGAAATAATTCAATCGCAACTGAATCAAAATCGACATATTTTGTAAGTGTACAATGTACAAATACTTGAACCGTTCGTGAGTCGGATGAGTCGCAGTACGCGGACCGGTTTGCAAACTTTAAGCAATTACCGAGTTCCGGAGTCTACAAAACTTCTCAGTTCACGTACCGGTTTGCAAACTTTGAATCCACTCAAAGTTCCGGAGTCTACAGAAATTTTCATTTCACGTACTGGTTTGCAAACTAAAGACTTTTACCGGTTCCGGAGTTCACAGAACATTTCAGTTTTTGTATCGGTTTGGGTACTAAACTGGTTCTAAAATGTAGAACTGTTTTGGCTCGCATACCGGTTTGATATTTTAACCCGGTTCCCTTACCACATTTCAAAAATGGTTTGTATACGAATATACATACCTATCCGGATCACGAAACAATTAGATTTTTCATGATATGCATACGAGTATGCTTATCACACAAATCTGAAAGTCGATATATAGCTACTCCGTTACTATACAAATACATGTATTACAGTTTCAGACATATAACAGTTTTCTCGGTTTGTAAGACTGATAACACTGTCTTGTATTCCGAATATAGTAGTTCTATATTTCTCTAGATGAATTCAAAACATTCTTGAATAATATCAATGACACATATCACTGTTCCATGCTATTTTTGAATGATAAACTTGAATCATGATTTGGTTCCGAACAATAAATTGTTCTCCACCGAAACTGATCAAGTATGAGAAAATGTTCATTAAGCTTACTCATTGTATTTCGAGAAATTCGTAAAATAAATAATTAGTTCTCGACTCGAAATTATTGTCTACGCAAGCTAGTCTAATTAGTTATGCGAAAATTGTCTCAAGGATAGAAAAGTGAATATAACTTGAGAAATAGGTGGTTCAGTCTTCACTTACCTTTTGTTGATGAAGTTCTCCAAAAGCTTCGGTTGATATTCGCCTTCAAATGGTAGAACGCAAATGATGACTGGCTCGTTTCTCAACTCCAGTATCCTAGACCAAGACTTAACTAATTGTAGACTAGAAATCAAGATATAGTTTTGACAACTAAATTTTATAACAAGCTTGATATAGCAACACTTGTGAGTTCGACCGAGCAATGCTCTAACAATCTCCCCCTTTGTCAATTTTAGTGACAAAACTATTAATACATATAGATAACAAAAATAAAGTTTTCGAAAAACTCCTCGATCAACCATGTCTTCTTGATCTCCTTGGCTTCTCCAACTCTTATTGAATTCTTCGTTATTTCAAGTTGCAATGATCCTGAACGTGTTCAACTCAACATCGTTGTTGTTGAAGAACCGATTCCATAGCAATAACAATTTTTTTGAAAACAAATATTCTCAATAGTTGTTATACAGAAACATAGTATTACTATCTTCTCTCCAAAGTTCAATTGTATCTCAACTCTAAAGTAATACTACAGTGATATGTTTCTCCCTCTTAATCAATACTTACATCTTTTTTTAATAGGTAAAACCTATTGCTTAAATGATCCACTCCCCCTTACATAATGATCCGTAAACCATATGTATGTAGTATGAAACTACTAAATAATTCTCCCCCTTTTTTTCAATAAAATTAACAAAGGTACGAAAATCGCGGGATCGTAATGAATACAACCAAAAGATATCTCAAGTTTTAAGGAAGACAGAGATACTGCATAATAACGTAGTTAAAACGCAATTCCGCATATCAACTTGTTTAGAGGATATCACATAGTAATAAATACTTACCGCTCATCCTAGGAGATTAAAAAGATACAAGCATCCCCTTTATAATTCCACAGCCACACTCCCCAAAAAGATATAACAATTAAGCACAAGTTCATTTAAGAACTCTCCTCCATAAAATGTTATTCCCAAGAGAACAACATGAGTGACCTTACTTTTGTGAAAAAAAAGAATTTTGGACATTAACAAATCACAAGGATTTGTATCCATGGTATCGACATAAATTATTCTCAAGGCCGGTTATGAACAACGAGACAATTTTACTCGATTTTACTCAAGTAGCGAAACATAAAAGTGTGTCAAGCAGCGAAACATAAAAGTGTGATAAAAAATAGATCATTACTGCGAGAAAAATCTCAAAGAGTTTGTTCTATTTTCCGTTTATAAAAAAATAATAGATTTAACTTTTGAGCATATATGAAATATTAGCTCGATTCAAGAGAACGTAAAGGCATAAATATTTCATATGAATTTTGTAATAATTAAACCAAAAATGATTATTTTTAGAGCACTGCTCGGTCAAACTCGCAAGTGTTGCTATCTCAAGCTTGTTTGTCAATGTTAGTGATCAAAACTATAAGTCTTGATTTCTAGTCTACTTATAGTAATGTCTCGGACTAGGATAGATTGTGTAGTTGAGCATTAGACTTCACGACGTTCATCAATTGAAGACGAAGAACTACTAAGGAGAGCTTGTGTAACTTCATCAACAAAAGGTATGTGGAGACTAAAACTCATCTATTACTTGGAAAGTCTATTTCTACTCTATCTCCTATATTGAGACATAAGTCGTATTACTATATGGTTTTCGAGAGTATAACTCACTTACATATTTCTCGAAGTATGTGTTGGTAAGCTTTCACTTAAACCAAGTTCATCTTATATTCTTGACGAAAGTCAAAAGATGAACTTTTGAAAATTTCCGAGTAACATCTTACATGGTTTGTGTGATACAATCATTTGGTGTAGACTTGGAATGTTTCGTTATGATTATTTCAATAACTTGAAAATTGCTTTGATGCTAATAGTGTGTGAAAATGGCTATTGTCATCCTCTAAGAAAGTTTCAATGATTGAAATAGAGTTTAGAACTATTGGATTATGAACATAGTATGCATTCTTGCATGTATGTGATCCATGACCGGAGCTATAGTATGCATACCCGTATGCGTACTTATAGTTGTGAAATTCCGGGTACCAAGTACACTTACCGGTACGCATACTTGCGTAAGGTATAGGTCCGGGAATTTCTGCTGGGTTTTGGAAGTGTACTTAGGTATGCGTACTCGTTCGCATACTAGCGAACCCAAACTCAGACCGGCTACTTAGGTATGCGTACCCGTATGCATACTTGAGTGGTTAAAGTTCTAAAATCGGTTGGCTCATGAACTAATACATTTATATATTAAGGAATGCATTCTTTGCAAACCGTGGCTATAATGTTCATGATTGATTCGAGTGAATCAAACCGATTTTGCTTCAATTGTGTTCTTGTATACTTCTATGAGAATATAGCAATTGAACAACTCTTTAACTAGTTTCATTTGAGTCATTTGAACTAGTTAAGGTTAAGGTGAATAAGGTTGATATGAGAGTGTTCATATAGCTAACCTCGGTTAATTACTATTGAGCCAACATAGTGTACACGTTTAGGTACGGTTACATAAACCTAAATGAGGGTACATTTCATTTGTGTATAACAAGCTAAGTTCGATCTAATGGTTTAAAGATATTAGCTTGAATCTAATCAGGATTTCATCTAACGGTTAATTTTTAATGCTTTGTTACCAAGGTAACTTAGATTGCAAACCCTGGTTTGAAAACTATATAAAGGAGAACTCTAGCAACTGGGAAACCTAATCCCCACACCTCCTGTGTGTTACTAGTTGCATAAGATAGAGTCGATTCTCCTTTAACCTTAGGTTTTTCACGAAACCCTGTAGGTTAACGACTTAAAGACTTCATTGGGATTGTGAAGCCAGACCCAACTATTTTCTCTGTAGTTGCGTGTTCTGATACTTTTACTATCGTGATTGAGTACTATCTTTGATAAGATTTGCTTGAGATTTATCTCCGATAGGTAAGATTGAAAAGTAGTCACAAACATCTTCGTCTCATCGTTTATGATTCCACAATATGTTGTTTCGTTAATCGATTGGGATTATTGTGAGGTGATTGATATTTCTAGGCTGTTCTTCGGGAATATAAGTCCGGTATATCAATTGGCTCATGTTCACCTTGATTTATCAAAAGACGGAACAAAACTCGTAGGTATTTCTGTGTGAGACAGATTTATCTATTCCAATAGACTTTTTTGTGTGAGACAGATTTTTTTATCAAGTTTTCGACTTTGGGTCGTAGCAACTTTTGGTTGTGGATGAGATCAGCTAAGGAAATCAAGTGTATAGTATCCTGCTGGGTTCAGAGGCGTAAGGAGCACGACTGTACCTTGAATCAGTGTGAGATTGATTAGGGTTCAACTACATTCTAGTCCGAAGTTCATTGGTAGTAGGCTGGTGTCTGTAGCGGCTTAATACAATTTGGTGTTCAAAACTTGACTAGGTCCCGGGGCTTTTCGTCATTTGCGGTTTCCTCGTTAACAAAACTTTTGGTGTCTTTGTTATTTCTTTTGCGCATTATATTTTGTTATATAATTGAAATATCACAGGTTTTGCGTTGAATCGATCAATTAGGAAATCCAACCTTTGGTTGTTGATTTAAATTGATTGATCCTTGAATATTGGTCTTTGGTACTGTTCAAATTATTTTTTTTATATACAATCGGGCTCGCAAATTCCTATTTGCTGATTGCGATTGAATTAAGAGATAGAGATATAAAACTCTTTGATATACTTTTATCTAAATTGAGTCTAACTGTCTAGTTTATTTTCTTGAAAATATATTGGAGTTTGTCTATTCAGATTTCCAAACGAAATATTGGGTGCGGTTGTTAGAGCCCCGCTTTTTCAATTGGTATTAGAGTAGACAAACACATTTAAGACCTAATAAGTCTGTGTTTGTAGCGATCTGAATATGGAGATAAGTGTTATCTCAATAAACATACCACTAGTCTTCGATGGTTCAAATTACTTATAGTGGAAAATTGCTATGTGTGCCTTTCTTCAAGGGCGTGATTTTCAATCATGGGTTTATGTGGTTAATCCCCCGGTTATTGCAGAAGGCGATGCAACTGTTCCAAAGGATATTGGTGCATATGAACCTACCGAGATTCTCGCTGCAAATCAAAATTATAACGGGTTAAATGCTATCATTCATGCCATTACCCCAGATCTCCAGCATTATGTGACTACTTGCACAACGTCTAAATATGATTGGGATATCTTAGAAACCGTATTTGAAGGGAATACCTGTGAAAAGGAAGCTAGGCTTCAAAACCTAAATTTCGATTGGGAAAACCTTTGTATAGCGGATGAAGATTCATTTGATGAGTCTAATCACAAAGTGTATGAAATTGTTAATGCATCTTTTGCATTGGGTAAGACTATTCCTAAAAAGGACATTGTGATGAAAATTCTCAGATCGTTGCCATCCAGATACGATTCTAAGAAGCATGCCATCATTGAAGGAAATAACCTAGCAACTCTTTCCAGAAATACACTGGTTGGGAAGTTAAAGATCTTTGATCATGAGCATACATCCAAATCTGGAAAGGATGTTGCTTTCAAAGCACAAAAGAACACTAAATTACTTGACAAAAGTAAGAGTCTTTGCATCTCTGAAGATGATCTTTTTGAGGCTTATTCATCATATGAAGATCTTGACATGTCAGTCTCCCTGATCACAAGAAAGTTTAGGGATCTTCTTTTGAAGAGAAGTAAACGGTTCTCCAGAGATAAACCTAGGTCATCAGTTAAACCTCATAATCGTGTTCCTCCTAAAAACAGGGATACTGGTGAAACTGATGACGAGGATATGCCACAGTGCTTTAAGTGTAAAGGTTTTGGTCATTTTGCAAATGAGTGTCCAAATCGGAGAAAATACACTGGGAACAAAGGTCTAGCTGCAACTCTTGATGAAATGTCTGACAACTATGATTCTAATGAAGAAGAAAAGTCAAGTGTTGCACTTCTTTGTGAAAATATTGATTTTGATAATTGTAGCAATACATACATCAATCTTGATATTCTTTCAGAAGAAATCTCAATCGGTCTGGAAGAAAAAATGGATCTATCTGTTTCTACTGGAAACACTTCTTCCGATGTTTCAGGTTCCACTATGTGTCTAGCAGCTTACACATCTCAGGCGTCTGGATCATCTTCCATGTTGACGTGCTCTTATTGTTCTCTCAGAGGTCATGAACTCTCAAAGTGTTTCAAGTACAAACACAAAATAAGATACGTCAACAAACTTCAACGAAGAGCAAATCGATTAGCTAACAGGCTCAAACTTGTTCAAAAATTATCAGAGGTATGTAAACTCATTCCTTCTTCAAAGAAGTTAGTTTCCAAAGAAAAGACTAGACCAATAAAAGAAAATTTATGGTCTAAACATTCTGTGAAACAGGGTTCTATGAATTCCTTTCGAAAAGGTTATGGTAGACAGATTATTGTTCACCCCAGCACAACTTGATTATGTTGGTTTGTCCATCTTGTCTCATGTGCCTGATAAAAAGAGATAAGATTGTGCACACCTCAGGCTTTAGGGAAAGAGATTTTTTGTTTTGTTTTTATCTTTTTTTAGTTTTGCTGTGATATGCAAGTCTGGAATTCGTTCCTCTTTTCATATCTAATTGATATTGGAAGGAACTTCCCTGTTTAATCAATAAAAGAGGGTTATTCTCGACAATTCTACCCTCTTTAGGGTTGAGAGTTGTGTGTACGTGAACTTGTGTGTTTAAAGGTTCCGTAACCCTACATTCCTTTTTTCCTTCTCTGAAAAACTCTTTTTATCTCAAGACTGCTTGTTGAGTCTGATTTGTGAATTCCTTCCACAATCTCATATGTGTATGGAGATTCCAAGCATTATGTCTTATGATAGAAAAGATGTTAATATGATTGTTAAGCCATCAATCATGAAGGAAAAAGATAAATCTCCTGTATCTTCAACTTTGAAAAGAAAAAGGAGGAATGTAAGAAAACCAAGAGTTGTTCCGTCTAATCAACAGAAGTTCTCTTGAATTCTTGAAGAGTTAAAGGAAATAAGAAAGGAGATTCAGGAAATAAAGGCTTTTGTTGTTAGAACTCTCGAAATTCAGAAGGCCCTGGTTCGACATCAGTCTAAAAGGTTTGTTGGAATTAACTCCTTTCTTCATGAACCTTATGTTCCTATGGCTGTTGACGACAAGGAGTTCTGGGACGATAAAGAATTCTTTAGAGATCTTATTTTCTAGGAAAATTCTTATGAGAATTTATTCTTGTGTTTTAAGAAGGATAACTAGGGTTTGGAATAGCCATTATTGTGAGTACACATAGCTATTGCCAACATTTTTCATCTTGCAATGTTTTTAGATTTATTTATTTAAATTCTAAAGTTTATTTGGAAGATGTTTTTTGCAGTATAAATCTTTATGGTTTATATATTGCAATTTGTTATGGGATATGTTGTTTACGTCCGTGAACCTTAACTGTCCCATACTTGTTCAAAAGTTATCTCTATTATATGTCGGTATGAAAGTATTGATAAAAGATAGAATGAACTTTTGACTACAAAACTTAATCCTTTTATGTCATTATGCAAATATTGATGGAAGAAAGGATGAACTTTTGTTTACAAAGATTAAGTCTATTATATGTCATTGTTCAAATAGTGATGAAAAATAGAATGAATCTTTGATTATTCCGCAGTATTGGTCCTTCCCTGATCCACATCTTTGTATATATAGTGTGTTGCTCCGTAAGTTCTCTTATGTTGAGCATGGCCAATTGAATTGATCATTTTCCTTGTGGTTAATTCAATTGTGTTTTTGGATACAAATTCATGTTTTCATGTGATTTGTTAATGATTTAAGAAATCATTCTTTTCTTGTGAAAGTAAGGTCGCTCTTGTTGTTCTTTCGGGAATGACATTTTAAGTGTGAGAGTTCTTAATTGAACTTATGCTTAATTGCTAAATCTTTGTGGGGAGTGCGGCTGTGGAATATTGTAGGAGTTATCTTATATCTTTATAAACTCCTTAATGAATACACTAAGTTTCGACTATGTGGAATCATTGAAACAAGTTGGTATGTTGTTCTCTTTTGTGTCATGAAGTATCTCTATGAAAATTTCATGAGGATCCCACTAGTTTTCGTACCTTTTCCAATTTATATTGACAAAAAAAGGAGAATTAATGTGTAATTCACACTACAAATACATATGGTTTACGGATCATTATGTAAGGGGGAGTGGTTTTCATGTTGAGATGAAGTATTGACTAAGGGGAGTGATACATATGACCATAGTATTGTTGTCAAAGTTGTGATACAATTGGACTTTGATACTGTATAATGATACTATGACACTGTATAACAATGATTGAGAGCAACTGTTTTCTCATTGTTATAGCTACGGATCTTCAACAACAATGATGCGGAGTTGAACACATTTGGAATCATTAGAGTACTTGGAAGTGACGAAGATTTTGAGTAATGTTGAAGAACCAAGGAGATCAAACATTTGGATGAGAAGCTACAAAGTTTATTTATTTTGTAATCCATATGTATTGATAGTTTTGTAACTAAAATTGACAAAGGGGGAGATTGTTAGAGCACTGCTCGGTCAAACTCGCAAGCGTTACTATCTCAAGCTTGTTTGTCAATGTTAGTGATCAAAACTATAAGTCTTGATTTCTAGTCTACTTATAGTGATGTCTCGGACTAGGATAGATTGTGTAGTTGAGCATTAGACTACACGACGTTCATCAATTGAAGACGAAGAACTACTAAGGCGATCTTGTGGAACTTCATCAACAAAAGGTATGTGGAGACTAAAACTCATCTATCACTTGGAAAGTCTATTTCTACTCTATCTCCTATATTGAGACATAAGTCGTATTATTATATGGTTTTCAATTATGCACATTTGAGATTTCGAGTTAAGTTTAACTCGCTTACATATTTCTCGAAATATGTGTTGGTAAGCTTTCGCTTCAACCAAGTTCATCTTATATTCTTGACGAAAGTCAAAAGATGATCATGTGAAAATCATCGAGTAACATCTTACATGGTTTGTGTGATACAATCATTTGGTGTAGACTTGGAATGTTTCGTTATGATTATTTCAATAACTTGAAAATTGCTTTGATGCTAATAGTGTGTGAAAATGGCTATTGTCATCCTCTAAGAAAGTTTCAATGATTGAAATAGAGTTTAGAACTATTGGATTATGAACATAGTATGTATTCTTGCATGTATGTGATCCATGACCGGAGCTATAGTATGCATACCCGTATGCGTACTTATAATTGTGAAATTCCGGGTACCAAGTACACATACTGGTACGCATACTTGCGTAAGGTATATATAGGTCCGGGAATTTCTGTTGGGTTTTGGAAGTGTACTTAGGTATGCATACCCATTCGCATACTGGCAAACCCAAACTCAGACCGGCTACTTAGGTATGCGTACCCGTATGCATACTTGAGTGGTTAAAGTTCTAAAATCGGTTGGCTCATGAACTAATACATTTACATATTAAGGAATGCATTCTTTGCAAACCGTGGCTATAATGTTCATGATTGATTCGAGTGAATCAAACCGATTTTGCTTCAATTGTGTTCTTGTATACTTCTATGAGAATATAGCAATTGAACAACTCTTTAACTAGTTTCATTTGAGTAATTTGAACTAGCTACGGTTAAGATGAATAAGGTAGATATGAGAGTGTTCATATAGCTAACCTAGGTTAACTACTGTTGAGCCAACATAGTGTACACATTTAGGTACGGTTACATAAACCTAAATGAGGGTACATTTCATTTATGTATAACAAGCTATGTTCGATCTAACGGTTGAAAGATATTAGCTTGAATCTAATCAGGATTTTATCTAACGGTGAATATTGAATGCTTTGTTACCAAGGTAACTTAGATTGCAAACCCTGATTTGAAAACTATATAAAGGAGAACTCTAGCAACTGGGAAACCTAATCCTCACACCTCCTGTGTGTTACTAGTTGCATAACCTAGAGTCGAATCCCCCTTTAACCTTAGGTTTTATTCACGAAACCCTTTAGGTTAACGACTTGAAGACTTCATTGGGATTGTGAAGCCATACCCAACTATTTTCTCTGTAGTTGCGTGTTCTGATCTTACTTTTACTATCGTGAATGAGTACTATCTTTGATAAGATTTTCTTTAGATTTATCTCCGATAGGTAAGATTAAAAAGTAGTCACAAACATCTTCGTCTCATCGTTTGTGGTTCCATAATATTTTGTTTCGTTAATCGATTGGGATTATTGTGAGGTGATTGATATTTCTAGGCTGTTCTTCGGGAATATAAGTCCGGTATATCAATTTGTTTCTGTTCACCTTGATTTGTCAAAAGACGAAACAAAACTCGTAGGTATTTCTGTGGGAGACAGATTTATCTATTACAATAGGCTTTTCTGTGTGAAGCAGATTTGTTTATAAAGTCTTCGACTTTGGGTCGTAGCAACTCTTGGTTGTGGGTGAGATCAGCTAAGGGAATCAAGTGCGTAGTATCCTGCTGGGATCAGAGGCGTAAGGAGCACGACTGTACCTTGAATCAGTGTGAGATTGATTAGGGTTCAACTACATTCCAGTCCAAAGTTCATTGGTAGTAGGCTAGTGTCTGTAGCGGTTTAATACAGTGTGGTGTTCAAAACTGGACTAGGTCCCGGGGGTTTTCTGCATTTGCGGTTTCCTCGTTAACAAAACTTCTGGTGTCTGTGTTATTTATTTTCCGCATTATATTTTGTTATGTAATTGAAATATCACAGGTTGTGCGTTGAATCGATCAATTGGGAAATCCAACCTTTGGTTGTTGATTGAAATTGATTGATCCTTGAACATTGGTCTTTGGTATCGTTCAAGTTATTTCTCTTATATTCAATCGGGCTCGCAAATTCCTATTTGCTGATTGCGGATTGAATTAAGAGATAGAGATATAAAACTCTTTGATATACTTTTATCTTGATTGAGTCTTATTGTCTAGTTGATTCTCTTGAAAGTATATTGGAGGTTGTCTATTCAGATTGCCAAATGAAATATTAGGTGTGGTTGTTAGACCCCCGCTTTTTCAATTACATACTTCAAATTCATCTTCCAACAACTCTTGAATTTAAATAAATAAATCTAAAAACATGCAAGATGAAAAAACGTTAGAAATAGCTATGTGTAATCACAATATTTGCTATACCAAACCTAGTTATCCTTCTTCAATAATAAAATCCTCAAAAGAAGTTTCCTAGATATGCATCAGGTTTTTAATATCCTTAGCAGAGAATTCCTTCTCATTGTTGAAAAACTCATTAATGATGGGATCATTTAGATTTTCTATGTCTTCAGAAATATATGTTAACTCATTAAGTTCTACCCTCGGTTTACTCAAAGTACTTTTTGTCTGAGCCAGCGATTGTTCATCGTAAGTTATCTCATCCAAAGAGCGATTGATTCGAAATTTTAAATCATTCCTCTTAGATACGAAGTTCTTCACCTTAGACCTAGAATCATTATCTTGATGACAAATAGATAAAATACAAGTTGAGGAAGAACCTTTTTCACCTCCGATTGACATCTTTTTTTTGGTTCCTTGATGATTTGATTCCTTCACACAAGTAAACGTTAACAGCTTCTACTTCATCCTTTTTGGTGATTTCTCTTGTTATAGGAGCCATGGAACCAAAACCTTTTTAAGAAGATGGGAGTATTTGTCAACCCTAAATAAAGGAAATTTTTTTCTCTATTAAGGTCCGTGAACCAGTGGACATATAATAGACGTTCCCGTCCGTGAGCCCAAATGATTATGCACACACTTTGACCAACTTGTTATGCAAATTGTTGTTACTCAATCCAAACGGTTTCCATATAAGATTGTAGCATCTCATTAGCTCGAATAAACAGAGTTTAGAGCACAATAGATGAAGAATGAATCAAGTATGGATCACAGATATGCAACCTAGAATTTTTGGAGCTAGCTCAACAAAAATCTTTCACACTGACTGTTTTATGAAATGGGATGAATCACACAAAGAAAATATGATCAATTTATACTTGAGCATCCTTGTCATCACAAAAAGATAATGTGATGAAATTTGATGCAGCCTCATTTTCTAAAGCTAAAATATTGAGGCTGCATTTATTACTACAGTTAAGTAGTAATGGGGTGAGTGAAACACTCACCGCTTACGTCATAAGGTGACTTTCCAAGGTAATTTGTGCAAGCAGGAATCTTACCTTTTCTGGTTATTTATACTCCTTTGTCTTCTTGGTTTTGAAGTTCCCCGACTGTTCTTTAATAGTTGACTCATTTTTTGCATATCATTCTGAAGTTTAACTATCCTTGAGTTATTCTTCTTGAATTTCCGGTATTTTTCCTGAACTGTCCCTTACATCTACAGAAGGAGCAATGCAATGTGAGATCAACTTTAGAAGATTCAGAAACCTGTTGATTAAGACCAACTATTTTCTATTTAAGCGAACCGGCGGAAATGAAACAGTTGTTGGTGATAGAGGTCTTGCCAGAGAATCCAATACCATTCGTGTTACCAAAGGAATTTTTCCCAAACAACATAGCTGAGATCTTTTCTGAACTACCTGAGAGCCTTTGCAAATCACACTTGAGGGTATTAATCTCATACTCTTTAACAGACAAAGTTTCAGTGAATTTCTCATTAAGTTTGTCTAACTCAAGATTCTTCACCTTAAGAGATGATTCGAGTTTTTCCACAGTTCTTTTCAGCCGTAGGTTTTCTCGGAGAATTTCTTCATTTTTATTCAAGAATTCTAACAACTCATTTTCTGATTCAGAATCAGAGGATGTATCAGAATCAACAGATATTTCTGCACAGGGAGCAAAATTTTCTGTCTGAAGTTCAGGAGTAAGTTCTTCAGTATGGTCAAGAGATACAATGAGAGCATTATTTCCTTGAAGAGAACTTTCTTGTTGAATAATTGAATCATCTTGAAACTTGGTTCTCGGACGTCGCTTCCCAATTTATCCATACTTTCAGGATTTTTTCGGCTTGACGTGTAATAAGGGATAGGGTCTTCTCATCATGATCAACAGATCATTCGCCATCCCAGGATATTTTTTCATTCGAAGAGTCATATTTGTATTGGTTTTGGCCTTAAGTGCAGCCGTGCTATCTTTAGCCACACTGTTCTCATGATCAAAGATCTTTAACTTCCCAACGAGACTGTTTTTGGAAAGTGTATCAAGGTTATTCCCTTCCATGATGGCATGTTTCTTAGACTCGTATCTTGCTAATAAAGATCGGAGAATTTTCATCACAATGTCCTTTTAAGAGAAAGTCTTCCTTAATGCAAAACAAGCATGAACAATACTAGACACCTTTGGATTAAATTCTTCAAACGAATCTTCATCAGACATACAGAGGTTTTCCCAATCAGAAGTTAGGTTTTGAAGCCTAGCATCTTTCTCAGAGGTATCTCCTTCGAATACGGTTTCTAAGATATCCCAAGCATCTTTAGACTTAGTGCACGAAGTCACATGGTGCTGAAGATCTGGGATTATGGCGTGGATAATAGAGTTTAAACTATCTAAATTATGCTTTGCAACACTTATCTCGGTCTCATTATATTCTATTAATGGCTTCACAACAGTAGTTCCGTCTACAACAACTGTGTGCGTTATAACCAATAACTACAATTTTTCATGTCTCAAAGTCATGGGATTGTAGAAAGGAACGCATAACGATTTTCCACCATAAGTAATTTGAGCCATCAAACGTTGGTGGTACGTTTATAGAGATTGCACTCCTGTCCATATAGTCAGACAGCTTCAAACACAGACTTATTAGGTCTTAACGTGTTTGCCTGCTTTGATACCAATTGAAAATATTGGGGGTACCAAAATACACCACCTACTTTTTCTCGGGAAATCTGTATGGACAAACTCAACACAACTCCGAGAGTAAAAACTCAATAAAGGAAAGTGCCTAGAGTTGTATCTTTCCCTCTCTTGTTGTTAGAACGTTTCCAGAACTGAATCCGTGAACCTAACTACAAAGACAGTTCTTGGACGGTACCAAAGACCAATGTCCAAGGATCAATCAAGTTTTATACAACAAACAAGGTCGGACTATTAGAGCACTGCTCGGTTGGACTGTTAGAGCACTGCTCGGTCGAACTCGCAAGCGTTGCTATCTCAAGCTTGTTTGTCAATATTTGCGATCAAAACTATAAGTCTTGATTTCTAGTCTACTTATAGTGATGTCTCGGACTAGGATAGATTATATAGTTGAGCATTAGACTTCACGTCGTTCATCAATTGAAGATGAAGAACTACTAAGGAGAGCTTGTGGAACTTCATCAACAAAAGGTATGTGGAGACTAAAACCCATCTATCACTTGGAAAGTCTATTTCAACTCTATCTCCTATATTGAGACAAATCGTATTACTATATAGTATTCGATTATGCACATTTGAGATTTCGAGCTGACTTTAACTCGCTTATATATTTCTCGAAATATATGTTAGTAAGCTTTCGCTTCAACCAAGTTCATCTTATATTATTGACGAAAGTTAAAAGATGATCATGTGAAAATCGCCGAGTAACATCTTACATGGTTTGTGTGATACAATCATTTGGTGTAGACTTGGAATGTTTCGTTATGATTATTTCAATAACTTGAAAATTGCTTTGATGCTAATAGTTCGTGAAAACAGCTATTGTCATCCTCTAAGAAAGTTTCAATGATTGAAATAGAGTTTAGAAAACTTAACCATCATTGGATTATAAACATAGTATGCGTTCTTGCATGTATGTGATCCATGACAAGAACTATAGTATGCATACCTGTATGCGTACCTGTTAGTTGTGAAATTACGAGTACCTAAGTACACATACCCGTATGCGTACTGGCGAAGGGTTTGGGTCCGGAAATTTCTGCTGTGTTTTGAAGTATGCGTACGTTTACATACTAGCGAACCCAAACTCAGATTGGCTACTTTAAGTATGCGTACCCGTTTGCATACTTGAGTGGTTAAAGTTCTAAATCGGTTTGTTCATGAACTAATACATTTATATATAATAAGGAATACATTCTTTGCAAACCGTGGCTATAATGTTCATGAATTGTGAAAAGACGAGGGTACCCAAAAATACCTCAATCTAAAACTTTTCCACCTATAAGTCCTTTCTCCGAAAGTGATTGTCTATGGACTGAGTCGAGACAATACAACTAATCGGTTCACACTTCATGTGATCTTCTATGGATACGAGATCGAGACAATACAACAACGAAGTATGTTTACTTGATAATAGGTTCGGACTTAACCAAACACAATAGCATTGCTATCAAATAAATAGGAATTAACGTTTGTATATTTTACTTCTAATTATAATAAACAATTATAATTGCGTAAATAGAAAAGTAAAAGACACAACAAGATTTTGTTAACGAGGAAACCGCAAATGCAGAAAAACCCCGGGACCTTGTCCAGAATTGAATACTCTCAGAATTAAGCCGCTATACATAATCTAAACCAACTTCTTATAGTTGAGACCAAGAAACTAAACCTATAGTTCACCTAGTTCCCTCAGTATCCCTGCGCCTCCAACTTGTAATAAGTCACGCACTTGGAACAATTCCTTTGGTTCGTATTCCAAACAGTAAAGGAACAACAAATCTGTTCGGTAACAACTCTTTTCAAACAACGTGATATTAGTTTGACAAAAGGATCTTCCGTTTATCCCAATAAACTCCTTTGTCAGGTTCTTAGATCTATCTATTAAAAAACTACCAAAGTGATTGTCTAGACTATGCAATCAATACTTTGAATCACAAAGAATTGTATTGATGCCGATCTACAAAACTAATCAATCAAGGTTATCACAAAGATAAACCGATTATAGTTGGATCCCCAGCTGATCAAGTTTTGTGCACATCAAAGATTATGAACTCAAATAAGAAATCTTTTTTGTCTTCAAATCTTCTTAGATCTTCAATATATACCTGCACAGAAACAACTTGAATCTCTTGTAATCAATAATACACAAAACAGAGTCTGTTAACAATTGATTATCACAAGACGTCTTTAGATCTACAAACAGTCTAAAGATCCCCGTCGATACTTCGATCTAGTTTGAGTGAATCTTATATCAGAAGAGAAGATTCTCAAGCATAAACAAACTAGGTGCAATCAAAGTTCAACAACCGTTAGTCAATCAAATCAATCGAAAACTAATAATAAACTGCAATTATCTAGTTTCCCACCAACGGTACTAGTAGAGCTTCCCAATCCCAAAGAAGTCTTTAAAATGAGCGGTCGTAAGAGATTTCGCCTAATTAGGGTACTTTCCTCTCCGAATAGACGGCTCCACCAGTAACAACACAACTAGGTAGTTTTGCTGGCTCTGAGGATTAGTTTGCTTGAAATGCAAACTTCAATATTTATAGACCAAGGAAGTTTGGACACCAAGGAATTTCCAAAACCGAATATTCTCAAAGATATGCAATAAAGTCCAAATCGGTTTTCATAATTTCTTGAAATGCACTGTCCAAATATTGACCGAAATCTCAGTAGAAAATCTCAATTTAGTAAATGTACATTACTAATTTTTATTTTCTAAAGATATGCATTTAATTGCTGGAAATTAAAAGCATATAAAACTTGAAACCTTAATTAAAAGATTCTCAATTAATTTCGATCCGGGATTCTCCTTTAGCTATTAAGGAATATCTTTGAATAATAAAAGATAAGAGTTACTGCACATGTTCAAAGTGTGTCGACATCTTTACTTTGTAATTCCTTTTTCATATTTACAATCTTGGAACCGATTTGCCACACTTCCAAACAAGTTTAGAATTGGTTCATCTGACTTCCAAGAACTATGTGATTGATTATCCTATCAAATCACCAATCATGGGTTTCAGGTTCTACCAAAACAAGTTTCGGTTCTACCTCCATGTGGGTACTAAGATTAGTCACGCTAGTTACCAAAAGTTGGTTGACTTTGTACTAGGATTGGTTACCACATATATATGGTATAAACTTGTATTCGGTTGTACAAGTCATAGGATCGGTTCCCCAATTAATAAAAACTTGTTGTACCTCTTACAAGGATCGATTCCCTCTTGTGATCGGTTGCACCTCTTACTAGGATTGGTTCCCCAATGTCTAGAGTTGGTCATACCAATTATAATAAATCGATCATACCATCTCAGGTGATTACTTAAGATCGGTTTCACTAATAAAAGTCATACCAATACAAAAGTCAGGCATTGTGAATAGTTTTACCAACATACATAAACAAGTTATGAGCGGTTATACTAAACACACATATTGGTAATCCAAAGATTTGCAATGAACAACAATACCAATAAGCCTAGCGATTTCCCTTTCGATTCACAAAACAAGTTTATGAATGTACTTCCTTTAAACAAATGTAAAACATTGTTTCCTAGGACGAAATATTCACCCATACCCATACATAATCACAATAGCATTCATACGATTATGTCCATGTCTTATATACGAAGTTCAAAAGATAGACTTATACTTCGTATTGTAATTCCTTAATACTATGTCTAACTAGAGTATAATCATTCACAGCTTCGCAGTTATGTTTTGAATATGCACGACTTGAAAGATACGTTAGGAATGAAACAGTTCAAGTCAAATATTACTAACCTCAAGTGGAATGATGATGTCGTTGTTGTAGCACTTTACTTCTTCATATTCTTCAATTCTTCACGTAATACTTGTAAGTCTCATATCCTAGTAACTTTCTAGCTAACCTATACGAAGTTGACTCTAGTAAATAATCAAGCGACTCTTTAAATGAGTTTTGATTCACTAAAATATGACAATCAAACTTGACATACCAACGCTTGGTGGGTTCAACCGAGATATGCTCTAACAATCTCCCCCTTTGTCAATTTTAGTGACAAAACTCTTACATCATATGGATAAACAAATTACAAAAATTCATTACACATACGCTTGATTCCAAGTTTCAATAACACAATAACCTGTATACATACATTCCATGAATGCCACTGTTGACATTATAATAACAAAGCTAATACTCCCCCTAAAGGTAAGATAGGTAGATTCTCAATCCGCACGTCTTTGTTATTCCTTCTTGTAGTCCATATAACTACAAATCATCATATGATATGTTACTCCCCCTTAGTTTATGCTTTACTCTTTCGTTAGATATAACGTTTAAGCACCATTGTCCTTTCCTTAGTGATACCAAATCACTTGTTTAATCCATATATTTCTCCCCCTTTTTTTCACAAAATGACAAAGGTACGAGCAAATAAAAGAAAAACCAAAAAGATCTTACAAATCTAAAAGACTTACAAAACCTATAAGAGTTAAGCACGAGGGTTCCACACACCATTTTAGACAACCAATATCAAAACCGAAACTACAAAGTAATTTTGTTTTGATATGTTACCAAGGAAACAATTGCCCGAAGCAATTTTCCCTAATAGTTTAGCAAATCAAAAATTGACTAAGCACTTTAGTTCTTTTCCTAAACCGATTGTACAAATACAATCGCTTGTTCGATAAGACCAAAATAAAGATCAGAATTAACTCTATTTTTCTCATCAGGTTCTAATTATTCAAATAATAACTTAGACCTTTCACTTTTAAACAAGACAGGTACTAGGTTAGTTAACTAGCATTTCTTGTTTAGGCATTCGATTAGACTTGAATAACCGAAACCTCCACTTTGATAAGTTTAACTAAGATCAGAATTAACCTAGTTTCTCTTATCCGGAATCGAATTGGACTAAACAATTGATCCCGAAAACCTTTTTGTTAAGCCATAAACAATTCATACAAACCAAATAAATCAACTTGCATAATTATTTACCTCAACTGGAAGCAATTGAAACAAACATAGACATTAAAGTACTGCAATTGCACCGTAGTTTCGTAAGCCTAAACAATTGATACCGAATTATAAAGCAAGATAACAATAGTTTTTCTTAACCGGAAAAAATTGAATCACACACACATCCATACACAAATAATGGAATAAACATCAATTGTACCAAAATTTTGTTAAGAAAAAGCAATAAATATATGCAATAACATCAGGCTTTTCTTAAACAGGAAAACGATTAACTAACAAATTCGTTACCTCAAATTCCGCATCCTATTCTCCTTTTCTTTGCATCTTTCTGGGGAGGGATATCATTAAGCACAAGTTCACATAGAACTCTCCCCTGTTGTGTTGTCATCCTCTCGCAAGACAAAAGAACAACAACAAGGACCAACCTTTACCAGAGAAAGATTGAAAATCGGTTTTAACTAATGCAATGTAAAAGTTGAAACCCTGAAACACAAGGTACTAATGTACCTAGACAATGCCAATAGACTTCCTTAAATTTTTGAATGTTGCCCTGTCTAAGGGTTTAGTGAGAATATCAGCAAGTTGACGTTCAGATGGCACATATTCCAATTTGATAACTCCATTCTCATATAATTCTCTAATAAAGTAATATCTAATATCTATGTGTTTAGTAAGAGAATGTTCAACTGGATTTTTAGTCAAGCGAATAGCACTTGAGTTATCACAAAGGATGCTCATAGTTGAAATATTTATTCAGTAGTCAATGAGCATTTGTTTCATCAACAAAAGTTGGGTACAACATGTACCGGCAACAATATATTATGCTTCACAAGTTTACAAAGACTGTGAGTTCTATTTCTTGCTGTGCCAAGCTACAAAAATTTGACCAACATAGAAGCATCCACCAGAGGTGCTTTTCCGATCTTCTACACATCCTGCCCAGTCCGCATCTGAATAGGAAACAAGGCTGTTGTTCGTATCCATAGAGTATGATAGACCATAATCTAGGGTACCATTAACGTATCTTTTGATTCGTTTTACAACTTTTAGATGTGATTCTCTAGGATCTGCTTGAAATCTTGCACAACATCCCACACTAAAGGAAATGTCTGGTCTTGTTACAGTTAAGTATAGCAAGCTTCCTATCATAGATCTGTATAATATTTGATCAACCGATTTTTCTCCTGGATTCGATTGAAGTTTTCCGGTAGTTGGCATTGGAGTTGCCATAGGTGTTGCTTTTTAGTTCGAATTTTTCAACTAAATTCCTTGAATATTTTTCTTGAGAAAGAAGAATATTGTCTTTTTGTTGCTGTATTTGCAAACCAAGAAAATATTATAATTCTCCAACATTGCTCATTTCGAATTCTCCACTCATAAGATTCAAAGATTCATCTGTTAGAGATTTTGAGGTGGATCCATAGATGATGTCATCTACATATATTTTTGCTACAAGAACATTTTTTCCACTCCATTTGGTGAAAAGTGTCTTATCAGCACCACCTCTAGAGAATCCCTTTTGAAGTAAGAAGGATGTCAGCTTATCATACCAAGCTCTTGGAGCTTGTTTTAGAACATAAAAGGCCTTTTTGAGTTTAAAGACATAATCTGGGAATAATGGATCTTCAAATCCTTTGGATTGAGCAACAAATACCTCTTCTTTTAAATCCCCATTCAGAAAATCAGATTTAACATCCATTTGAAAAAGTTTTATCTTAAGATAGCAGGCATAAGCAAGTAAAAGTCTTATTGATTCTAAACGAGCAACAGGAGCAAAAGTTTCATCAAAATCAATGCCTTCAATTTGAGAATATCCTTGAGCAACGAGCCTAGCTTTGATTCTGACAATTGTTCCGAATTCATCTGATTTGTCCTTGTAGATCCACTGTGTTCCAACAATGTTTACTCCTGTCGGCTTAGGAATGAGTTCCCACACTTCCTGTCTTTTAAAATGATTAAGTTCCTCATGCATTGAGTTTACCTAAGCAGGTTCACTGAGTGCTTGCCCAATATTTCTTGGTTATATTGAGGAGAGAAAACATGAATAATGACAGACATTCTGAAGTTCTCTTCGAGTCATAACTCTAGCATTGGCATCTCCACTGATGTCTTCAGTAGAGTATCTTTGATGTACCTACTTAGCAGGTTTTTGGACAATATTTTCAGTATCATTGGGTTGTTTAACAATACTCTCATTATCCTCTTTATCATCTGTGTCACTAATTAAAGGAACAACTGATGGTTCTTCTTCAGTCTATTTTTCTTTAATAACAGTTTCAGAGGGAGGAAGCTCTGTTGCAGTGTGATTGTCTTGATAGAAGTTGCTAATGTCATCAATAACCACGTTAATCGATTCCATGATGACTTTGGTTCTGAGATTGTATACCCGGAAGGCACGACTGTCAGAGGCATAGCCAAGAAAAAATCCTTCATCACTTTTGGAATCAAAATTTCCTCTATGTTCTCTGTCTTTGGGAATATAACATTTGCTTCCGAAAACCCTTAAATAGCTTAGATTGGGTTTTCTTCCATACCATAATTCATATGGGGTATTTAGAGTTTTGGATCTTAAATAAACTCTGTTTATAAAATAACAAGCTGTAAATACAACTTCCCCCTCCAGAAGTTTAATGGTAGGTTTTTATTGTGAAGCATCACTCTTGCCATTTCTTGAATATTTCTATTATTTCTCTCAGCCAAACCATTTTCCTGAGGTGTAATAGGAGCAGAGAATCTATGACTAATTCCAAGATCATTGCAGTATTCATATACTTTTGTATCCTTGAATTCTGTACCACGATCGCTTCTTATCCTTTTAAGTTTGCGAACTTGTTCATTTTGAATTCTATTAACAATAATTTTGAACTCCTCAAGAGTGTCATTCTTGTGCTTTAGAAAAGCAAACCATGTGAAACGTGTGCAGTTATCAAACTAAAGAATATTTCTTTCCTCCAACAGTTGCTTTTTGGATTGGACCAAATAGATCCATATGAATTAGATCGAGAGAAGCACGAGTGGCTATGTCTCGAGAAAGTTTGTGTGGAATTTTTCCTTGCTTACCCTTTTGGCACGCACCACAAACACCTTCTACTTTAGTATTTATTTTTGGAACGCCTCTGACAAGTTCACGATTAATGAGCTTTCCTAGCATTCGGTAATTGATATGACCAAAACGTTCATGCCACAAATGAGTTGACTCAACCTTAGTCAAGTTACAGTACAAATTGGACTGTATATCAAGTAGATAACAATTATTCATGCTTCTACGTCCTCGAAAAATTATTTTTACGGACTTATCTTCAATATCACAACCTCTCATATTGAAGATAACTTTGTGACCCTTATCACAAATTTGACTAACAGACAGAAGATTTGCTTTCATTCCTTTAACATAAACAACATCATGAATTTCGGGAATACCTGGAACTTTGATAGTACCCTTTTTGCTAATAAGACATCTGCTTCCATCTCCTAAGGTTACCGATCCTCCCTTGTTGTCTTCTGTCTTTATGAACCAAGAAAGATCACCTGTCATATGTCTACAACACCCACTATCTAGTAACCATTGGAATGGTGAATTTGTTTTAAGTGCAAAAGCTCCAAGACATTGTTCACCAGATTTAGGATGATTCGTTAAGTTCTTATAAAGTTTCTTAAAACGATTAATCAGACGTTTTGTAAAACAAATCTTCTGAATTAAACAATTCCATCCTTTTTGAAAAAGTTTCCTGGGCAGTCTCTTATTAGTCTGTTCAAGATGTCTGGAAGTTAGACTTGAACATCTTTGAGAATCTCCCGTTTTAGGATCTTTCACCAGTTCTCTATCAATCATGATATTACTGATCTCATCAGTATGTGACTGGTTCTGTTCAATCTCTTCTTCTAACATCTTACCAAGAGCTGAGAAATATTCTTCAGTGTCTTCCTTAAGTCCATCTAAAATCTTTGAAACATTAATCGAATCGTTCATGTGATTCAATTCTTATAGGTTGGATCGCTCCAAACACAGATTGTTAGATCTTTTCGTGTTTGCCTGCTCTGATACCAATTGAAAAGACGAGGGTACCCAAAAATACCTCAATCTAAAACTTTTCCACCTATAAGTCCTTTCTCCGAAAGTGATTGTCTATGGACTGAGTCGAGACAATTCAACTAATCGGTTCACACTTCATATGATCGTCTATGGATACGAGATCGAGACAATACAACAACGAAGTATGTTTACTTGATAATAGGTTCGGACTTAACCAAACACAATAGGATTGCTATCAAGTAAATAGGAATTAACGTTTGTGTATTTTACTTCTAATTATAATAAACAATTATAATTGCGGAAATAGAAAAGTAAAAGACACAGCAAGATTTTGTTAACGAGGAAACCGCAAATGCAGAAAAACCCCGGGACCTTGTCCAGAATTGAATACTCTCAGAATTAAGCCGCTATACAAAATCTAAACCAACTTCGTATAGTTGATACCAAGCAACTAAACCTATAGTTCACTTAGTTCCCTCAGTATCCCTGCACCTCCAACTTGTAATAAGTCACGCACTGGGAATAATTCCTTTGGTTATTATTACAAACAGTAAAGGAACAAAAAATATGTTCGGTAACAACTCTTTTCAAACAATGTGATATTAGTTTGACAAAAGGCTCTTCCGTTTATCCCAATAAACTCCTTTGTCAGGTTCTTAGATCTATCTATTAAACAACTACCAAAGTAATTGTCTAGACTATGCAATCAATACTTTAAATCACAAAGAATTATATTGATGCCGATCTACTCAACTAATCAATCAAGGTTATCACAAAGATAAACCGATTATAGTTGGATCCCCAGCCGATCAAGTTTTGTGCACACCAAAGATTATGAACTCAAATAAGAAATCTTCTTTGTCTTCAGATCTTCTTAGATCTTAAATAAACACCTGCACACAAACAACTTGAATCTCTTGTGATCAATCACACACAGAACGGAGTCTGTTAACAATGGATTATAAAAGACGTCTTTAGATCTACAAATAGTCTAAAGATCCAGGGTCGATACTTCGATCTATTTTGAGTGAATCTTATATCAGAAGAGGATATTCTCAAGCATAAATAAACTAGGAGCAATCAAAGTTCAACAACCGTTAGTCAATCAAATAAATCGAAACTAATAATAAACTGCAATTATCTAGTTTCCCAACAACGGTACTCGTAGAGCATCCGAATCCCAAAAAAGTCTTTAAAACGAGCGGTCGTAAAAGATTTCTTCTAATTAGGGTACTTTCCTCTCCGAATAGACGGCTCCACCAGTAACAACACAACTAGGTAGTTTTGCTGGCTCTGAGGATTAGTTTGCTTGAAATGCAAACTTAAATATTTATAGACCAAGGAAGTTTGGACACCAAGGAATTTCACAAACCGAATATTCTCAAAAATATACAATAAAGTCCAAATCGGTTTTCATAATTCCTGGAAATGCACTGTCAAAATATTGACCGAAATCTCAGTAGAAAATCTCCAATTAGTAAATGCACATTATTAATTTTTATTTTCTAAAGATATGCATTTAATTGCTGGAAATTAAAAGCATATAAAACTAAAAACCTTAATTAAAAGATTCTCAATTTATTTCGATCCGGGATTCTCCTTTAGTTATTAAGGAATATCTTTGAACAATAAAAGATAAGAGTTATTGCACATGTTCAAAGTGTGTCGACATCTTTACTTTGTAATTCCTTTTTCATATTTACAATCTTTGAACCGATTTTCCACACTTCCAAACAAGTTTAGAATTGGTTCATCTGACTTCCAAGAACTATGTGATTGATTATCCTATCAAATCACCAATCATGGGTTTCACGGTTCTACCAAAACAAAGTTTTGGTTCTACCTCCATGTGGGTACTAAGATTAGTCACGCTAGTTACCAAAAGTTGGTTGACTAGGTACTAGGATTGGTTACCACATATTTATGGTATAAACTTGTAATCGGTTGCACAAGTCATAGGATCGGTTCCCCAATTACTAAAAACTTGTTGTACCTCTTACAAGGATCGATTCCCTCTTGTGATCGGTTGCACCTCTTACTAGGATCGGTTCCTCAATGTCTAGAGTTGGTCGTACCAATTACAATAAATCAATCATACCATCTCAGGTGATTACTTAAGATCGGTTTCACTAATAAAAGTCATACCAATACAAAAATTAGGCATTGTGAATAGTTTTACCAAGATACATAAAAAAGTTATGAGCGGTTATACTAAACACACATATTGGTAATCCAAAGATTTGCAATGAATAACAATACTAATAAGCCTAGCGATTTCCCTTTCGATTCACAAAACAAGTTTCTGAATGTACTTCCTTTAAACGAATGTAAAACATTGGTTCCTAGGACGAAATTTTCACCCATACCCATGCATAATCACAATAGCATTCATACAATTATGTCGATGTCTTATATATGAAGTTCAAAAGATAGACGTTATACTTCGTATTGTAATTCCTTAATACTATGTCTAACTAGAGTATAATCATTCACAGCTTCGCAGTTATGTTTTCAATATGCACGACTTGAAAGGTACGTTAGGAATGAAACAGTTCAAGTCAAATATTACCAACCTCAAGTGGAAGGATGATGTCGTCGTTGTAGCACTTTACTTCTTCACATTCTTCAAGTCTTCACGTAATACTTGTAAGTCTCATATCCTAGTAACTTTCTATCTAACCTATACGAAGTTAACTCTAGTAAATAATCAAGCGACTCTTTAAATGAGTTTTGATTCACTAAAATATGACAACCAAACTTGACATACCAATGCTTGGTGGGGTCAACCGAGCTATGCTCTAACAAATTGATTCGAGTGAATCAAACCGATTTTGCTTCAATTGTGTTCTTGTATACTTCTATGAGAATATAGCAATTGAACGACTCTTTAACTATTTTCATTTGAGTCATTTGAACTAGTTATGGTTAAGATGAATAAGGTTGATATGAGAGTGTTCATATAACTAACTTCGGTTAACTACTGTTGAGCCAACCTAGTGTACACGTTTAGGTACGGTTACTCAAACCTAAATGAAGGTAAATTTCATTTATGTATAACAAGCAAAGTTCGATCTAACGGTTGAAAGATATTAGCTTGAATCTAATCACGTTTTCATCTAACGGTGAATATTGAATGCTTTGTTTCCAAGGTAACTTAGATTGCAAACCCTGATTTGAAAACTATATAAGGGAGAACTCTAGCAACTGGAAAACCTAATCCCCATACCTCCTGTGTGATACTAGTTACGACTAGAGTCGATTCTCCTTTAACCTTAGGTTTTTCACGAAACCCTTTAGGTTAACGACTTAAAGACTTCATTGGGATTATGAAGCCAGACCCAACTATTTTCTCTGTAGTTGCGTGTTCTGATCTTGCCCTGTTCTATCGTATTGAGTACTATCTTCTCTAAGATTTGTTCGAGATTGATTCTCTGATAGGCAAGGTAAAAAGTAGTCACAAACATCTTCGTCTCATCGTTTGTGATTCCACAATATCTTGTTTTTCTTCCATACGATTAAGATTATTATGAGGTGATTCATAATACTAGGTTTTTCTTCGGGAATATAAGTCCGGTTTATCAATTGGTTCCTGTGCACCTTGATTTATCAAAAGACGGAACAAAACTTGTAGGTATTTCTGTGTGAGACAGATTTATCTATTCCAATATACTTTTCTGTGTGAGACAGATTTGTTTATCAAGTCTTCGACTTCGGGTCGTAGCAACTCTTGGTTGTGGGTGAGATCAGCTAAGGGAATCAAGTGCGTAGAATCCTGCTAGGGTTCAGAGACGTAAGGAGCGCAACTGTACCTTGATTTGTGTGAGATTGATTAGGGCTCAACTACATTCCAGTCCGAAGTTCATTGGTAATAGGCTAGTGTATGTAGCGGCTTAATACAGTGTGGTGTTCAAAGCTGGACTAGGTCCCGGGGGTTTTCTGCATTTTCGGTTTTCCTCGTTAACAAAATTTTGGTGTCTGTGTTATTTCTTTTCCCAATTATATTTTGTTATATAATATAAATATCACAGGTTGTGCATTAAGTTCAATCAATTGTGAATCCAACCTTTGGTTGTTGATTATATTGATTGAGACTTGAACATTGGTCTTTGTTACCGTTTAAGTTGTTTCACATAATAATCAGGCTCGCGGATTTCTATATGTTTGATCTGCTGATTACATCGTGAAACAGAGATATAACTCTTTGATATACTTTTCTATAGATTGAGTCTGACTGTCTAGTTGATTCTCTTGAAAGTATATTGGAGTTTGTTTATTTAGATTGCTGAACGAAATATTGGTGTGGTTGTTAGGCACCCGCTTTTTCAATTGGTATCAGAGAAGGCAAACACATTTAAGACCTCATAAGTCTGTGTTTGTAGCGATATGAATATGGACAGAAGTGTTATCTCTATAAACGTACCGTCAGTCTTTGATGGCTCAAATTACTTATGGTGGAAAATTGCTATGTGTGCCTTTCTTCAAGCGCGTGATTTTTAATCATGGGTTAGGGTTGTTAATGGCTATGATCCTCCCTTAGTTACAGTAAATGGTATAACTACCCCAAAGGATATTGGTGAGTATGATCCTTTAGAAGTTCTTGCTGCAAAGCAAAATTATGATGGGTTAAATGCTATCATCCATGCCATTACCATAGATCTCCAGCATCATGTGACTACTTGCACGAAGTCTAAAGATGCTTGGGACTTAGAAACCGTATTTTAAGGGAATACCTGTGAAAAGGAAGCTAGGATTCAAAACCTAAATTATGATTGGGAAAACCTTCGTATGGCAGATGAAGATTCATTTGATGAGTTTATTCACAAAGTGTCTGAAATTGTTAATGCATCTTTTGCATTGGGTAAGACTATTCCTAAAAAGGACATTCTGATGAAAATTCTCAGATCGCTGCCATCTAGATACGATTCTAAGAAGCATGCCATCGTTGAGGGAAATAACAACATTGATACTCTTTCCATAAATACTCTTGTTGGAAAGCTAAAGATTTTCGATCTTGAACTATGTCAAAGAGAAAAATGTCACTTGCTATTCAACTCTATTGCTACATCTGATAAAAAATCTTGACGTCCTAAATTGATTGATACAAGAGATGAAAATTTCTTTAATTCTACTCTTTCACTGTTTATACAACAGATAAAGAAGACTCTCAGACAGAGTAAAAGAAAGTCTCAAAAGAAAGATCATTCAATCAATAAAAAGGATAGAATAGTTCAGAAAAACTATGTTAATGAAACATGTTCCAAGTGCTATAGAAGTGTCCATGATACTTCCAAATATTCGGATGAGAAGTTGAGTGAGTTAACAAAAGCATGGATGGCTACTCTTGACTACTGTCCTGAGGAAAATATCTGTGAAGGTTCTCTTAACTTCCTTGCTGATAATCACACTTGTCCTCCTAACAGTCCTGATTATTCCATGATATACAATCTTACTTCCCCAGATGAGTTTCAACTGGAAAAAGAAGCCTTAATTAAAAGGATTGATAATCTGGAATGTCAACTGCTTATTCTAAGACAAGAAATTGCTGTCTCTCGCAATTATGATCCTACTGAGATAAATCAAACCTCTTCGATTAACTCTTCTAGGCATTATCATCAAGCTACTCCTGAATCTATATCATTCTCAAATCACCCTGATGGTATAGAAAAATACAAGGACATACCAAATGGTTTGGTTCTCTTGTATAGAAATCAGGATCATATAGATACAATGTGCACAAGATATCAAGAAAATCAGGATCTCTCCTCTGTTAAAATGTGTTTTCAGAAGATGAAAAGGAAATCTCCTAAGAAACCTTCATCCCTTTCAAAAGAGATTTCCAAAGTCATTCATAGTTTAAGAAAATCAACAAACAAGGTATTCAAAACTATGCTGAAAAGAAAGAATGATGCACATAACTCTTTTGTTAAGAAGGCCCAACAGAAACAAGAAATAACAAATACTTCTTCCCCTCATAAGAAACCACCCAGTCCTGCCTTGGATTGGAGAAATTACAATCTGTAATAAGGTGAGATGGTTCTTGTTATTTTCTCTCTCGGACAAGAACCATAATCTTCAATAGGTTTGTGATGAAATATTCATGTTAATTCTCTAGTTTGTTTCTGTTCCTTTTTGTAGATCTTTTTGATTTTTGAGTCAAGAACCGTTTCTCTACTTAAACGGCTTTTCCCTGTAGGACCATTTCTTGGGGATAACCAAATTCTGTTAGGGTTTTGGTCAAAGGTCTTTTTGGAATTTTATCCCCTATCTTCCTTCTTTTTAAGATGAAGATTTCTCCTAAGTGAGAGCATTTCATTTATCTCTTCTGTTATGTCCTCGTCAAGTCTTTCAAGCAAAGAAAGTGATGTCTGGACTATTATTTTCCCTTCTAAGAAGATTCGTTTTGATTCTTCTTATAGTGAGATGTGCTCCGACAAACGTGATTTCTCCCCTGTTGGGAATCCCTCTGTCTCTCCTTTTGATAAGCTCTCTTTAACCATGAATCTCGTCTTGGAACAAGTAAGTTCCCTGAAGAGTGAACTTGAATCTTCTTCCAAAAGACTTGAAGAAAAGATGGATAACCTTGAATCCAGGATCAATTTAATCGAAGATGAGCTTGACGAATATAGGGAATATGAGAAAATTATTCAAAGTAAGTGAAATGTTTCATGGGAGTTATTTCTTTTCAATAATTGTCTAGGAAACTTCTTATGAGAATTTATTATTGTGTTTTTAAGAAGGATAACTAGGGTTTGGAATAGCCATTATTGTGAGTACACATAGCTGTTGTCAACGTTTTCATATTGCAATGTTTTTAGATTTATTTATTTAAATTCTAAGTTTTTTGGAAGATGATTTTTTGCAGTATTAATCTTTATGGTTTTATATATTGCAAATTGTTATGGGATATGTTGTTTACGTCCGTGAACCTTGACTATCCCATATATGCTCAAAAGTTAACTCTATTATATGTCGGTATGAAAGTAATGATAAAATATAGAATGAACTTTTGTCTACAAAAGTTAAGCCTATTATGTCATTATGCAAATATTGATGGAAGATAGGATGAACTTTTGTTTACAAATATTAAGTCTATTATATGTCATTGTGCAAATAGTGATGAAAAATATAATGAATCTTTGATTTTTCCGCAGTACTAGTCTTTCCCTGATCCACATCTTTGTATATGTACTGTGCGGCTCCATAAGTTCTCTTATGTGAGCATTTCCGATTAAATAAATCATGGGTTCTCTTGTGGTCAATTTAATTGAGTTTTTTTTTTAATACAAATTCATGTTTCATGCGATTTGTTAATGTCCAAAGAAATCCTTCTTTTCTTGTAAAAGTAAGGTCACTCTTGTTGTTCTTTCGGGAATAACATTTTATGGGGGAGAGTTCTTAATTGAACTTGTGCTTAATTGCCAAATCTTTGTGGGGAGTGCGGCTGTGGAATATTGTAGGAGTTTTCTTGTATCTTTATAAACTCCTTGATGAATACACTAAGTTTCGACTATGTGAAATCATCGAAACAAGTTGGTATGTTGTTCTCTTTTGGTCATGAAGTATCTCTATGAAAATTTCATGAGGATCCCACTAGTTTTCGTACCTTTGCAAATTTATATTGACAAAAAGAGGGAGAATTAATGTGTAGTTCACACTACAAATACATATGGTTTACGGATCATTATGTAAAGGGGGGTGGTTTTCATTATGAGATGAAGTATTGACTAAGGGGGAGTGATACATATCGCCATAGTATTGTTGTCAAAGTTATGATACAATTGGATTTTGATGCTGTGTAATAATACAATGACATTGTATAACAATGATTGAGAGCAACTGTTTTCTCATTGTTATAGCTACGGATCTTCAACAACTATGATGCTGAGTTGAACACATTTAGAATCATTGGAGTACTTGGAAGTGACGAAGATTTCGAGTAATGTTGAAGAACCAAGGAGATCAAGTATTTGGATGAGAAGCTACACAGTTTATTTATTTTGTAATCCATACGTATTAATAGTTTTTTCACTAAAATTGACAAAGGGGGAGATTGTTAGAGCACTGCTCGGTAAAACTCGCAAGCGTTGTTATCTCAAGCTTGTTTGTCAAATATTAGTGATCAAAACTATAAGTCTTGATTTCTAGTCTACTTATAGTGATGTCTCAGACTAGGATAGATTGTGTAGTTGAGCATTAGACTTCACGGCATTCATTAATTGAAGACAAAGAACTGAAAAAGCGGGGGTTTAACAACCTCACCCAATATTTCGCTTAGCAATCTGTATGGACTAACTCCAATATACTTTTAAGAGAATCAACTAGACTGTCAGACTTAATCTTAATAAAAAGTATATCAAAGTGTTATATCTCAATTTCTCGATTCAATACTTACTCAAGCAAATAAAAATCTACGAATCTAATTGAATACAAGAGAAATTAACTTGAATGGTATCAAAAACTAATGTTCAAGTATCAATCAATTTCAATCAACAACCAAAGGTTGGATTTACCAATTGATCGATTCAACGCACAACCTGTGATATTTCAATTATATAACAAAATATAATGCGGAAAAGAAATAACACAGACACCAGAAGTTTTCTTAACGAGGAAACCGCAAATGCAAAAAAAACCCGGGACCTAGTCCAGATTGAACACATTCTGTATTAAACAGTTACAGACACTAGCCTACTACAAACTAACTTCAGTCTGGACTGTAGTTGAACCCCAATCAATCTCACACTGATCCAAGGTGTAGTTGCGCTTCTTACGTCTCAGATCTCAGCAGGATACTACGCACTTGATTCCCTTAGCTGATCTCACCCACAACTAAGAGTTGCTACGACCCAAAGCCGAAGACTTTAATAAACAAATCTGTATCACACAGAAAAGTCTACAGGAATAGATAAATATGTCTCCCATAGAAATACCTACGAGTTTTGTTCCGTCTTTTTATAAATCAAGGTGAACAGGAACCAATCGATATACCAGACTTATATTCCCGAAGAACAGCCTAGAAATATCAATCACCTCACAATAATCTTAATCGACTAGCGAAACAATATATTGTGGAATCACAAACGATGAGACGAAATGTTTGTGACTACTTTTCTATCTTGCCTATCGGAGAAATTAATCTCGAGCCAATTTTACAATTGTAATCAATACGATAGAAACAACAAGATCAGATCACGCAACTACAGAGAAAATAGTTGGGTCTGGCTTCACAATCCCAATGAAGTCTTTAAGTCATTAATCTACAGGGTCTCGGTAGAAACCTAAGGTTAAAGGAGAATCGACTCTAGATTATACAACTAGTATCACACAGAAGGTGTGGGGATTAACTTTCCCAGTTGCTAGAGTTCTCCTTTATATAGTCTCCAAATCAAGGTTTGCAATCTAGGTTACCTTGGTAACAAAGTATTCAATATTCACCATTAGATGAAAACCTGATTAGATTAAAGCTAATATCTTTCAACTGTTAGATCGAACTTAGCTTGTTATACACAAATGAAATGCACGTCCATTTAGGTTTGTGTAACCATACTTAAACATGTACACCTAGTTGGTTCAACAGTAGTTAACCAAATGGTTAGCCATATGAGCACTTTCATATTAACCTTATTCATCTTCACCGTAACTAGTTCAAATGACTCAAAAGAACTAGTTAGAGAGTTGTTCAATTGCTTAGATCTCATAGAAGTATATAAGACACAATAGAAACATTTTGATTCACTCGAATCGATTCATGAACTTTATAGCCACGGTTTGAAAATATGCATTCCTTAGTTTATATAAGTTTAAGTTCACGAATAAACCGTTTTTAGAAAATAATCGACTCAAGTATGCATACCGGTACGCATACTTAAGTACCCGGTTTAAGTTTGTTTTTAGTTCACAAACTCCAGCAGAAATTCACGGGACGTGAACTTACGGCAGTACGCATACGGGTACGCGGACTTTAGTTCCGGTTATCCTGAGCAGTAAAGTACGCATACTTTGGTTCAAGGATTTTGGACTTACACACGTATGAGTTCACATACAATGTTTATATCCATTCAAGGTTATATATTCTAAACTCTCATTTCAGTCATTGAAACATTCTTAGAGGATGCTAAATAGAGGTTATTCACACACTATTCTTCATCAAAGCAATTTTCAAGATAATGAAATAACCAACATGACTTTCGTCACTTGTAAAGATGAACTTGGCCAAACCGAAAGCTTACCAACACATATTTCGAGAAATAGATAAGCGAGATAAACTCGGCTCGAAATAGCAAATGTGTATAATCGAAATCTATATAGCAATACGACTTTTGTCTCAAGATTGGAGATAGAGTAGATAGACTTTTGAGTGATATATAAGTTCAAGTCTCCACATACCTTTTAGTCGATGAAGATCCACCAGTTCCTTGAGTAGTTCTTCGTCTTTGCATGATGAACACCGTGGAGTCTAGAGCTCAACTACAATTTCTATGCTAGTCCGAGACTTAGCTATAAGTAGACTAGAAATCAAGACTTATAGTTTTGGAAACTAAATTTGACAAACAAGCTTGAGATAGCAACGCTTGCGAGTTCGACCGAGTAGTGCTCTAACAAGAACTACTAAGGAGAGCTTGTGGAACTTCATAAACAAAAGGTATGTGGAGACTAAAACTCATCTATCACTTGGTAAGTCTATTTCTACTCTATCTCCTATATTGAGACAAAGTCGTATTACTATATAGTATTCGATTATGCACATTTGAGATTTCGAGCTGACTTTAACTCGCTTACATATTTCTCGAAATATGTGTTGGTAAGATTTCGCTTCAACCAAGTTCATCTTATATTCTTGACGAAAGTCAAAAGATGATCATGTGAAAATCGCCGAGTAACATCTTACATGGTTTGTGTGATACAATCATTTTGTGTAGACTTAGAATGTTTCGTTATGATTATTTCAATAACTTGAAAATTGCTTTGATGCTAATAGTTCGTGAAAACAACTACTGTCATCCTCTAAGAAAGTTTCAATGATTGAAATAGAGTTTAGAACACTTAACCATCATTGGATTATAAACATAATATGCGTTCTTGCATGTATGTGATCCATGACCGGAACTATAGCATGCATACCCGTATGCATACTTGTTAGTTGTGAAATTCCGAGTACCTAAGTACACATACCCGTACGCGTACTGGCAAAGGGTTTGGGTCCGGAAATTTCTGCTGTATTTGGAAGTATGCGTACCCGTTTGCATACTGGTGAACCCAAACTCAGACCGACTACTTTATGTATGCGTACCCGTTTGCATACTTGAGTGGTTATAATAAGGAATGCATTCTTTGCAAACCGTGGCTATAAAGTTCATGAATTGATTCGAGAGAATCAAACCGATTTTGTTTCAATTGTCTTCTTGTATACTTCTATGAGAATATAACAATTGAACAACTCTTTAACTAGTTTCATTTGAGTCATTTGAACTAGTTATGGTTAAGATGAATAAAGTTGATATGAGAGTGTTCATATAGCTAACCTTGGTTAACTACTGTTGAGCCAACATAGTGTACACGTTTAGGTACGGTTACATAAACCTAAATGAGGTATCATTTCATTTGTGTATAACAAGCTAAGTTCGATCTAACGGTTGAAAGATATTAGCTTGAATCTAATCAGGATTTCATCTAACGATGAATATTGAATGCTTTGTTACCAAGGTAACTTAGATTGCAAACCCTGATTTTAAAACTATATAAAGGAGAACTCTAGCAACTAGGAAACCTAATCCCCACACCTCCTGTGTGCTACTAGTTGCATAAGCTAGATTCGATTCTCCTTTAACCTTAGGTTTTTCACGAAACCCTGTAGGTTAACGACTTAAATACTTCATTGGGATTGTGAAGCCATACCCAACTATTTTCTCTGTAGTTGCGTGTTCTTATCTTGCCCTGTTCTATCGTATTGAGTACTATCTTCTCTAAGATTTGCTCGAGATTGGTTCTCTGATAGGCAAGATAAAAAGTAGTCACAAACATCTTCGTCTCATCGTTTGTGATTCCACAATATCTTGTTTCGCTTCCATACGATTAAGATTATTGTGAGGTGATTGATAATACTAGGCTGTTCTTCGGGAATATAAGTCCGGTTTATCAATTGATTCCTGTGTACCTTGATTTATCAAAAGACGGAACAAAACTCGTAGGTATTTCTGTGTGAGATATATTTATCTATTCCAATAGACTTTTCTGTGTGAGACAGATTTGTTTATCAAGTCTTCGACTTCGGGGCGTAGCAACTCTTGGTTGTGGGTGAGATCAGCTAAGGGAATCAAGTGTGTAGAATCCTGCTGGAGTTCAGAGATGTAAGGAGCGTAACTGTACCTTGATCAGTGTGAGACTGATTAGGGATCAACTACATTCCAGTCCGAAGTTTATTGGTAGTAGGCTAGTGTCTGTAGCGGATTAATACAATGTGGTGTTCAAAGATGGACTAGGTCTCGGGGTCGCTTGTGACTAGAGCAAGGTCGCTCATGTCGTTCTTTCGAGAATGACATAAATGGGAGAGAGTTATTTTTGAACTTGTGCTTAATGGTAATATCTTTGTGGGGAGTGCGGATGTTGAATTGTAGGAGATGCTTGTGCCTTATGTCTCCTTGACGCAAACCGATATTTCTTGGTTGAAATCATCTAAACTAAAGGTTGGTATGTGTTCTCTAGTCTTGAAACTCATTTGTTTAATTCATGATTATCCCAATTTTTTACCTTTGCCAATTTTTTGACAAAAAAAGGGAGAATTAATAAGTAGTATCTTATTACATACATATGGCTTTTACGAAGCATCATGTAACGAGGAGTGCAATATTATCTATAGGTTTTACCTATTTTGCAAAAGTAGTATGTATTTACCAAGGGGGAGAATGATAAGCACGAATGTGCGATGTTTTTTCACCCATAATTACAATAGCTAGGACTCATTATTTCTCTAATAAACTTGTTTTAGATGTTTTTGGAAGAATAAGCTCTTGTGGAAAATTCGGCTCGAAAAGTTGATATAGGCACCCGGAGGACACATGTTATTCGGACTCTCGGTTTTGAATAAGGGGCATCTCAATTTATAAGGGGCACCTTCTTTACTATTTGCACCCCATGCTATTTACACCCCTATTCTGGTTAGGGGGCGCCCCATGTTCATCACTGATTTTGACGGGAAAAGCAAGCTTCAAATATTCAGAAAATACGATTTCTTCTGTGATGATTCTGGTCGAGTTTTGATGAGATTTAATCGCGAGTTATGATTGGTATTAACGCGTTTCATTAAAACAGGGATACTATATGGGATAGAATCGATAAGGAAAGAAGATTTCACGTGATTTTGATAAACAGGGAAAGTGTTAAATGCTCGATAGATACTCGATATTCTGGCAGTAATTTGAGAGATTTTCTCGTGAAGATTCTCTGAGATTTGTTTGGGAATATCCTGTTACACTTAAACAGGAAAGGTAAACGTATTAAAATTCGAAAATAAAGGGATAATTATTCGGTTAGAACAAAACAGGGGAGAAAATATTCTCACAAGCTGTGAAGAACTCTATAAAAGATTGAAGTGATTTTCTTTGGGATTTTATCGCTTATTTTGGTTAGAAACTAGTTGTCAAAGTCAAACAGGATTGGTGGGTGTGTTAATATCGGAAAAAATGGGTTGTGTACGTGGATTTTACAAAACAGAGGAAGGGAGATATGTCGATATTTTCCGAGTTATTTTTGGTAATTGGCGGGTGTTTAGACAGAGTTTGACTCAAACAGAAATTGATTCCAGCTTGTTTGGAGTGTGTAAACAACAGCTAGCTGCGTGAGAAGTTAAAACAGGAAATTATTCCCGTACCTTACTGTAAAAGGGAATAGGATTATCGCGAGTTATTGCATGATTTTCTTAGCCTGTCGAGTATAAAAGAGTTGCTGGGGTCGAAGAGAAGATTATCGAGTGACTGGTGAGAAGAATAGATGGTTGCATAGCAGATTTTTCTGCTGCTGCAGAAAAGAAGAAGAAGAAGAACAGACTACGCTTGTCGTCTGTCATTTTAGAACTGTCAACGTTTCTTCCAAGAGACGACAGTTTTTCTGCGACAGAACAAAACAATAGTTTTCTTTAACAGTCATTGTAACAGTTTTGTAACGGCTTTACAACGTTGTGAAACTCAGTTTTCTTATCTTTTCACCTCTTGTAAGCACTTTTGAGCAATAAAAATGAATTTTGAGCGTGTCTACAATATGAGGAGTTAAACCCCTATACTGGGTCGACGGAGGAACCGAATTTCATAAATGGGTAAAATTATTTTATTCTCTATTTGACTTTTGCACTAATTAAAATAGAATTATGATTTTGATTAATCAGTTGTCATTTTATTTGATGGGTCATGCTTGCTTAGATGTTTTGATGTCCCATACTTAGGATTTACAACTAATATTTTGAGAATCTACCTTGGAAAAAATTAGAGTCCATGTTTTTATTTATTGAGCTATAATTGATGAAGAATAAATAATTGAACCTTATGATATGAATTCGGTGAAATCCTAGTCCCAGTAACTCTCGCTTTTATTTATTATTTTCATTAAATCTTTAAATTTAATCTTCACAAGTCTTAGAGTTCGAATCTTATTACTACAACACTGTAAAAATATTATCAGAGAACATATCACCATAGTATTACTTCGAAATTGTTGTGCAATTGAATTATGAGGAAGGTAACAATACTATGTTTCTGTATAATGACTAATGAGTAGAGTGTGTTTACCTCATTCTACAAAAGATCTAACGAATATCCTCACAAGTTGTTCTCGCTACGGATCTTCAACAAAAGAGTGTTAAACGAACACATGCACAACATTAGAAGAACTTGAAGTACGAAGAATTCAAGACGTGTATTGAAGAACCAAGGAAATCAAGCATAGTGGATTGAGCTGAAAAGTTTATTTATTGTATCCATATGTATTGAATAGTTTTGTCACTAAAATTGACAAAGGGGGAGATTGTTAGAGCATTACTCGGTTGAACCCACGAGTTTCACTATCTCAAGCTTGTTGTTAATGTTAGGTGATCAAAACTATATCTTGATTTCTAGTCTACTAAGTCAAGTTTCAGATAGTGTAGTTGAGTATCAAAGATCACCCTTCAAGAATGAAGATCAACGAAGTCATATGGAGAACTTCTGTATCAGGTATGTGAAGACTGAACCATTCTATTTTACTCACTATACCATCATTCTATCTATTGAGACTATGTCGTATGACTTATAGTAGATTCACAAAGAAGATGTTTCGAGTCAAGCTTGTCTTATGAAAAATCTCGAAATATGATTTAGCGATTAGATGTTGAAAGGTCCTTAACAATATTAGTTCTTTTAATTAATTTGTGGATCAATTGAAAATTGCCCATGCAAATGATTATATCATTTGGGAATGTTTCAAACATCATAAGAGAGAAATATGAACTTACTGGAATTTCTACTCAAGGTAGGTTGGCGAACTCAGTTTGCAAACCATAGATATATGATATACAGAAATATAGGAAGGTTGGCGAACCAGTTTGCAAACCACAAGTTCGGTAAGGAACAGTTCACAAACCTGGTTGGCGAATCGTGGTGAACTGATTTTATAAGTTGGATTCATTGGCTAGCAGTTGGCGAACCCGATTCACGAACCGAGGTCAACTGAGTTCAGTATTCTAGTAGGGTTGGAGAACCTGGTTCACGAACCTAACACCCTGACTCGTGAACAAGCCTTACGGTTGGCGAACCGTATTATCAACTGTCTCGATAATGTTTAGCAAATGCTTAAAGACTTATTATTTTAATATGTTTAGCATTGCCAGAACTCTCTTAAACACTTCTAAGACTTCATTGATCACTTAAACACTTATGTGTGGGAACTATGATTAATTTTTTAGGTATTTAAATGAACATCATATAGCTTTTAGTTCTTTGTCTAACTTGCCAAACTGAACAATCATTATACACGGTTCAGTAACCGAACCTATGTGTATAGTCTTCTATTGTAGTTTGAAGACCTATTTTGTTTGCTTGATTCTCAAGTTATCTTAGCTTGAATTCTAAGCTAACCCAGGTCTTTGAAAATTATAAGTAGAGCATCTCTGTCTACTGACACTTTGTGTTCTAGTTGATTCTAAAGTAGCCTCTATTGACCTTTTAGGTCTACGACTAAAAAGACTTCGTTTGGGGATTCGTGAAGCCAGGTCCGACGAGGTTTTTGTAATCTCTTTCAGGCAAGATAGATAGTAATCACAAAGTTCTTTTCGTCTCAGACTTTGTGGTTCCTCAAGATAGATATCTAAAGAATGATCTTAGTTGATCTTCCGACGATTGTTCTTGAGAAGTAGTTAAGAATCTAGGTCGCTCTTCAGGAGTCGTAAGTTTCGTATTTGTGAAGTTTGCTAGCTTGTATATTGCAAACAACTTTTCATACCTTGATCTTTGATCTAAACGGAAATCAAATAGGCTATGTGTTATAGGCGGATTGGTATCAAAAGTCTCCACTTTGGCTGAAACAACTTTTAGGCTGTAAAGGACGTAATCTAAGGGAATCAAGTGCATAGAACCTTATTAGGTTCTAGAGACGTAAGGAGCGCGACTGTAGATCAATAGCTTGAAGGGTGGATTCGGTCTCAACTACATTCCAGTCCGAAGTCTGATAGTAAGCTAGTATCTGTAGTGACTAAATACAGTGTAGTGTTCAATATGGACGAGGTCCTAGGGTTTTTCTGCTAATGCGATTTTTTCGTTAATAAAATTTCTGGTGTCTTGTTCCTTTTCCTTTTCCACATTATATTGTTTATCTTTATAATTGGATTTACACATGTTTGTACGTATTCAATCTAAGTAGATACGTCCGCTTATTTGTAATCGATTATGAGACTCGTTTCTTGTAAAAAATTTTATCTTGAAAGATAGATTACAAGTTTAATCACTTGGCAGACTTCCGATTAAATTATTTGGATATGACTAGACTGATCTTGGATATTGATTTTTGAGATCGTCCACGTTCTCTGCTTAACAATCAGGTTCACGAACCTTGTGTTTATATACATACTGATTGAGTAGAATTTGAGATATTAACTCTATATACATATTGTCAAGGATACTTAAGTTGGTCTACTTGCAATTTTGTTAAGTTTTGTCTACACAGGTTCCCGAACGAAAAAAGTTGGTTGTATTTGGTATCCCCTGCGTCTCCAGTTCCGGATTTGTAAGGTTTTCTAGCTTTTGCTATTGCAAACAGATTTCCAAGCCCTAAACTATTCGATCTAAAGGGAAATCAAATAGGCTTATCTGTTAGAGGAAGATTGGTATCAAAAGTGTTCACTTGGGATGAAGCAACTCTTATGATGCAAAGAACATCATCTAAGGGAATCAATTTCTTAGAACCTTGTGAGTTTCAAGAGACGTAAGGAGCACGATTACAGCTGAACTGCTTAAAGGATAAATTCGGTCTAATCTACATTCCAGTCTGAAATATGACAGTATGCTACTGTCTATAGCGGATTATTATAATTCAGTGTTCAAATCTGGAAGAGGTCCCGAGGTTTTTATGAGGGTGAAGTTTTCCTCGTTAACAAAACTTCTGGTATATTGCGTGCTTTCGTTTTCCGCATTATGTTGTTCTATCTTTATGATAGGAATAACACATGTAGTACGTAATCAATTCTGAAAAAGCGGGGGTCTAACAACCACACCCAATATTTCGTTCGACAATCTGTATTGACTAACTCCAATATAATTCCAAGAGAATCAATTAGACAGTAAGACTCAATCAAGGAAATATATCCAAGAGTTATATCTATGTTTCCCGATGTAATCATCAAATCAAACAGATAGAATCCGTGAGCCTGATTATTATGAGAAACAACTTGAACGGTACCAAAGACCAATGTTCAAGTGTCAATCAATCAACAACCAAAGGTTGGATTTACCAATTGATTGAACTACGCACAACTTGTGATATTTTAGTTATATAAACAAATATAATGCGGGAAAGAAATAACACAGACACCAGAAGTTTTGTTAACGAGGAAACCATAAATGCAGAAAAACCCCGGGACCTAGTCCAGATTTAAACACCACACTGTATTAAGCCGCTACAGACACTAGCCTATTACAAGTTAACTTCGGACTGGAATGTAGTTGAGCCCTAACCAAGTCTCACACCAATTAAGGTACAGTCACGTTCCTTACGTCTCTGAATCCTAGAAGGACTCTACGCACTTGATTCCCTTAGCTGATCTCACCCACAACTAAGAATTTCTACGACCTAAAGTCCAAGACTTTATAAAAAAATCTGTCTCCAACATAAAAGTCTATTCTGATAGATAAATCTGTCTCCCACAAAAATACATACGATGTTTTGTTCCGTCTTTTGATAAATCAAGGTGAACATGAACCAATTGATAATCTGGTTGTATATTCCCGAAGAACAGCCTAGAAATATCAATCACCTAACAATAACTTAACTATAAGGTAGTAGAACAAGTTATTGTGGAATCACAAAGAAGGAGACGAAGAGCTTTGTGATTACTTTTTATATCTTACCCATCGGAGATAAATCTCGAGCAAATATTATAGAAGATAGTACTCAATACGATAGAACAAGTAAGATCAGAACACGAATCTATAGAGAAAATAGTTGGGCCTGGCTTCAGAATCCCAATGAAGTCTTTAAGTCGTTAACCTATAATGGTTTTAGGAAAAACCTAGGTTAAAGGAGAATCGACTCCAGTCGCAACTAATATCACACAGGAGGTGTGGGGATTAGGTTTTCCAGTAGCTAGAGTTCTCCCTTATATAGTCTTCAAATCAGGGTTTGATAGCTTTAAAATAAAGCAATCAATATTCACCGTTAGATGAAATCTTGATTTAAGATTCAAATTAAGTTTGCTTAAAACCAAAGAAATATCTCTCCACCGTTAGATGGTTTTAGCTTGTTACACAAAAATGAAATATACCTTCATTTAGATATGGGTAACCGTACCTAAGCGTGTATATTTAGTTGGCTCAATGACAGTTAACCGAAGTTATCCATATGAAAACTTTTGTAATAACCACATTCATCTAACACTTCTAGATCAAATGGTAATCAAATGAATCTAATTGTGTTACTCATAGAGTTGTTCAAGTGTTTATATTCTCATAGAAGTACACAAGACACAATTAAAACAAAATCAGATTGATTCAAAAGAATGAGTTCATGAACATTTTAGCCACGGTTTGCAAAGATTACATTCCTTAATATATAAATGTATTTGTTCATGAGTATGAAATCATACTTAACCGATTTTAGAACATAAACCAACTCAGTTTGCAAACGGGGACGCAAACTAGAGTTCCGGACTTTGGTCATGTCCGACAGTTCACAAACGGGTATGCATACTATCGTATCGGACCTAACTCGGGTGAAACCGTTCGCATACGGGTATGCATACTTGGTTCCCGGACTTTCACAGTTAAAACCGTTCGCGTACTGGTACGCAAACTTGGTTCCAAGACCCGAATCATATTACAACAGTTTGCATACTGGTAATCATACTATGTTATATCCAGACAATGATTTAATTATTCTAAACTCCCATTTCAATCATCGAAACATCCTTAGAAGACGACAATAGATGTCTCACACAAACTATTATCTTATAAGTAATTTTCAAGTGATCAAATGATCAATACGAAATATTCCGATTCTACATCAACTGACTGTCTCACACAAATCATGTAAGATGTTACAAGGCGATTTTCACATGATCATCTTTTGACTCATTATTTAGTTTCCAACAAATAAATTGTTTCCAACTAAACTCGTCAAGAATAATGATGAACGTAGTTAAAGCAAAAAGCTTTCCAACACATATTTCGAGAAAGATATAAGCGAGTTAAACTCAGCTCAAAATATCAAATGTGTATAATGTAAAAGTCTATGTAGCTATACGACTTAGTCTCAATAGGAGATTGAATAGAATAGACTTCTGAGTGATA
>JAJJMB010011819.1:805497-970413 GCA_023531105.1 Papaver atlanticum | reverse complement strand
TGATCACATACTAGTTTTCTTTCTCTCAAAAATTCTTGTTTTTTCTTATTAAAAACTCCAAAAACATTAAAACAACAAACTCTCTTATTGTTTTTCTAACCAAAAATCTGATTTGTACCCAAGAAATTCAATAGTTAATGACACTTAATTACCAAAAAATTAACCCCATTAACTTCCCCTAAATAAAATGGTCAAGGGATTGATAAAAGAATAAATTTCTTTAATGAAGATAATTATGACTATTTTTTTTTTTTTAATAATAATGATAAACGGAAATAAAATCTTGTTTTAAAGAATATATTTTCAACGACCATCTTGACTCAGTAACCCAAGGAAGCCAAAGCGAGAATAGCTGCATGAGAATCGGAAATTATTGTTATTGTTCTCGGGTGCCCCAAAGAAGTAGCAGATACCGCACGTAATTCCATTACCTCGTGCCGAGATGAAGTCGGATCGAGTGCCATGCTTCTCAAGACTACCCCTGAACCAGGGTAACCTTTTGGGTCCCCATCTCAATAAAACTTCAAGCTTTCCTAAGTGGCCAAAAATATTGCTTAATCACTTGGATAGAAATGTAGACATGATTGGGGCACTAGACTTCATTGGACTTCAGCATGCTTAAATATTCATATACCGTAACTGCCGATTAGCAGTATACTGATGCTAAAAAGTAAATATAAACATAACTATCAAATGATAAGATAATACGGTTTGTAGTCTTTGTTATCATCTCATTAGTTTCCCATAGTAATTTCAACAGCTTCTTTGGTTAGATAGTTTCCGTACCACATCGGCGGATATAAAAACCAAAAATGTTTGATTTTACAATTAGTATGCCTGGGTATAGTATACTCCTTTTGCAAGATTTGCCCATATCCTATTACAGCCTTAAAGGCGCCCAAATGAAAAGGTGCTCATAACATAATATAGAGTAAAGATATAAACTCCATCATCAGGACATAATATCTTTCTAGTAATTTCCGATCCGATCAACACATTACAACTCTCTCTCTCTCGCTCGAAACCCCCAATTCGATTTTCCTCTCAATCATCTTCTCTTGCTCATTCAATTCAATACCCTAAAACCCTAATTTCATATACCCTATCTTGTCAAGAACTCCATTGAAATTCTATTAATTAAGAATTCCGAAAACCCTAAAAATCTTCTTGATAAAAGAAGAATGGCAAATGATGGTTCGACTTCTTCACAATTCACGTATTCAAATGGTTCATATTTCCCTCTTCCTTTTCATCTTCAACAGCAGCAACAACAACAACCTGATCCAATGGCTGCCTATCAATACCCTAATTCACATATCCCTCCAACACCTACGTATCAAATCCCTCCTCCTGCACCATCTAAAATTCTAATGCCTCCACCTATGCATCCTTCTGTTTATGCTACTCCTGCCCCAGCAACCACTGGTTATACTTTGCCACAATATCAACAGGCTAGTGAAAGATTCAATTTTTATGTTCCTTGCTGTATCTTTTGTTGTTTCAGGGTTTCACGGGTTTTCTTTATTTGATGGATGGATGGATGGATAGAATTAAAATACTAATTCAATCTGTATTTTTCGGTGAATTCACAGGCTCAACAATTGTTCCAGAGAGATGCACTGTCAATTACACCAGAAGCACTAGAAAGTGTAAAAGCTGCATTAGCAAGCAGTGAAATTGAACACAAAGCAGAGACGAAAAAGAGGGCAATTCCTCGTAAAGCTGCTGGACAGACTTGGGAGGATCCAACACTTGCTGAGTGGCCAGAAAGTATGATCTCTACCTTTTCCATTTTCACTTTTATTCTTATCATTTTGTAGATCATAGAGATCATGATTTATATGGGCTGATACCAACTCTACTAGGGGCTGATACCAGTCCACCGATCCAATGGTCAGGATCGCCTGGATCTTTTTGTCCTATATGGACTGGTATCAGCCCATATAAATCATGATAGAGATGGTAATGAAATTAATTATTAGTGTTCTTTGCGTGTAGAAATAATGGGTTGATGACATATGAATGGATGAATAGATAATCTAACTTTATGTATTTTGGAAAGGATACCCAATGCACGCTGCACTTTTGATGCCAAATTTATTGTCTTTTGCTGATCAAATATTTTCATCTGTGTATCTACTCATGAATGGATAGATAACCTAATGTTATGTCTTTTAGAGAGAATCAAGGCACACTTGTAAAACTGTATTCTTTTGTTGGTCATATTATGTCTACGTATAACTGGCTGGAAGTGATATGCAGATGATTATCGCTTATTTTGTGGGGATCTCGGGAATGAAGTGAATGATGAGGTGCTTTCGAAAGCCTTTACAAGATTTCCTACCTTTAACATGGCAAGAGTAAGTTTCAAACCTATGTCCTTGACTCTCATATTCTGTTGTTTTTTGTTTCTTTCTCGACTGCACAGTTTTTTCAGGTGTGTGGTTAAGGCTCGTCAACTCTTATATTAGTTGAATTTAGAGAAGGCTCTCTGCATCAAGCCACCCAAATTATATACTCTAGCTGTCCATGAGACATAAAAGGTGTATGTAGGACAAAATGAGAAATCTAACAATGTTTAAGTAATTTATTGGTTGATTTTGCGGAGTATTTGTGCTCTTGCATACAAAATAAAGAATTTAGGCAAGTAACATGAGATAGATTTTGAACAATTGGGTTTTGTTTTCCTTGGCTGGTGAAATTTGTTTGGTGATTTTCACCAATATGTTTTGTCTCCTAAATGTCTCTGTACAGACGAACTTTTTATCTTCACACCATTGTTCACGTAATTTTCCCATGGTTATGTCTATCACTTCAACGTTGAATTTTTCAAGGTTAACGACTTGCAACATCATTTCTGATGTCCTTTGTCTAAAAGCAGTCTTGTTAGAGGGATTGATCTATATTCTCTTTCTCCGCCCGTCCACTTGTGTAGTCTCCACCAGCCACACTTAATACTTCTTGTTCATTTTCAAGTTTGGCATTTGCAATTTGTCTTCTGTACTTTTTGTTCTAGTCAATTATTACTTGATGGCTTACCAATACTGGTTAACAATGTTCCAGGTTGTAAGAGATAAGAGGACCGGAAAGACTCGAGGTTTTGGATTTGTTAGTTTTGGCAATCCTTTAGACCTTGCCGCTGCCTTAAAAGAAATGAATGGTAAGTAAACACATGCTGGCCTTTTTATTTAATTTTTAGGTTTTGATTTGTCGTGATTATCTTTCGGAATAGGGTTATAGTTTTTTCCTCCTGTTTGTGAATTGAAGTATTTGACTCTGGGTGTCGCCAATTATGAACTATCCGTTCGGTATGTAATTAGGAAGCAGTTATCTGATGGTTAGTATTTGACTCAGGGTGTCATCAGTTAGGAACTACCTTTTTAGTTATAATTAGGAAGCAGTTCGGTTTATGAATGCTGCATTCAAAATCTGTACTAATTATTTCGGACTAAGATTTTAAGCAACAATGGGTCTACTGCACCACAATTCTCTGGTTAATAACCCATCTTTGGTATGGATTGAAACACAAACACTGTCATGCCAATAAAATGACAGTAGAACAAATCTCATTATTAAGTTAAGACTTATTGTTCACCCTGCTTTTATCCTTGAATCTGACACAATTTTGCAGGCAAGTATGTCGGAAATCGTCCTATAAAATTGCGGAAGAGCAGCTGGAAGGAGAGGACAGATATGGAGGCCTTGGAAAAACAGAAGGTAATACGGATTTGACTCTGAAGGATTTTCTTTTCATTTTTTCATTACAGTATAATCTTTAGCGTACTCACATTATAGATTCTGTTCCACTGCAGCACCAATCTTATAAGAAGCAAAAGCAATCAAAGAAGAGTGTCCTACACAAATGAATCTGCAACAAGTAGACCACTGTTTCAAACCTCTTCAATTTTCTTGCAGCTCTTTTGTTCCTATCACACTATGTATTCCATTTTGAACATTAATCCCACATGGGACTGACATGATTAACGTGTATATTGTAAGGCTTACAGCAACCCGAGTTTACTTCTACTGGTACCCTGATAGGTTGGGCATTTTCTACACGTAAGAGGAACAATAGTTATTTGACATTTTCCTTGTAATCCTAGTTTGAGACCATGTTTGTTTTATTATGATTGTTGGGCATGCACGATGTGGGTGCTAACATCGTCGCCTGACCCGTGAGCCTGCTTACATCGTTGCATAAAACTGAAAATCTGAAATTTAGAATTTTAAAGTAATGGCCGATTCTATAATAATTACAGAATATTAGGAAAAATCACAAAATAGCTGGATGAATACATCAACCTTATAAGGAATATAATTGCTTATGCATGGTAGAGCTTAATGTTTTTTTTTTGTTTTTTTTTAAATATTGACGCGGCAAGCTGGGTTAAGGAGATCCAATCTCTAAACATAATCGGAGACTTAACTTTAGTAGACTAGAAATCAAGATATAAACATAGTCGGAGACTTAACTTCAGTAGATTAAAAATCAAGATATAGTTTTGTGCTATTAACATTGACAACAAGCTTCGGAAAACAAAACTCGTGAGTTCGGCCGAGCAATCATCTTTGATGGAGACCAAACTTCCCACCAGTAACATGAGATTGGAGAATAATACTCAATAATTTCATCACCAACACAAACAAGATGGGTTGGGGGGCCAAACTTCCCACTAGTAACATGAGATTCGAGAATAATACTGATTCTTAATTCTACCAGTATTATTAAGTGAAACATGTGTTTCAACCACACATGTTAAAGATAAATCATTACTCCCGATAAGAGAATCTAATTCTACTTGTTTTAGAAGGGTCATTTAACCCTTTAATGTTCCTACAAGCAATTTTAAACATTACGAATGCCGGTGATGTTCGGTTTCTTACCTCTTTCTTTGAGCCAATACTTAAAATCCAAAAAAAATTCAGAGCCCCAACCATAAAAGACCATTAAATGAAACGAGCATTTGCACCAGCACTTCAGCTAGTTAAAAAAAACCCAACCCCTATATTCTTAAAAACACCGTTACTAGTCAGCATGATAAGGATTATTCAAATCTTGCTCCACAAAAACTCCAACATATATGAGGTCTTGACAGAAAGACCACTCGCATCCTGCGAATTATCTTTACCATTCTTGCTAGAGCATTAATCGGTCAAACTCGCAAGTTTTTCTATCTCAAGCTTGCTGTTAATGTTAAATGTACAAAACTATATCTGATTTGTAGTCTACTAAAGTCAAGTCTCGGGCTAGGTGTAGAGGTTGGTTGTTGAGTATCAGATATCATTGAATAATCCTCGAAGACTGAAAATCGACGAAGACATTACTTCATCAACAAAAGAGGTATCTGAATATTGAACCATTCTATTTACTTACCCGCATTACTATTCTATGTTAATGAGACTACATCGTATGATTTGATTTAATATACAAATAAGAAATTTCGAGTCAAGCTTGTCTTGTTAAACATATTGAAATATGATTATTGTTCAAGAACTATTTTTGTGGATCATTTGAAAATTTCCCAAGCAATGACATTTTATATGGTAAAGGGGAATGTTTCAACATCAAAAGAGAGTTTATCAGAACTACTGAAATCTGGATTCAGGACAGGTTGGCGAACCATTTTGCAAACCATGGATATATTCTAGAATAAAGGTAGGTTCGCGAACCGTAGAGTTCTGAATGGGACAGTTCACGAACATTGGTGATCTGAATTTGTAAAACCCAAGGGTTCTTGAACCAAGTTCACGGACTGTATATATATTAGTCCGGGAATAGCACAATGGTTCACAAATCATAGCGCGTTGAATTCACGAACCGACTGACGTTTCACGAACCATTTCGAAAAGGTCCCTATACGTGCTAGTAGATACTCGAAGACTATTTTTATAAATATGTTTAGCGCTATGACTCTCATAAATATCTCTAAGACATCTTTGATCACTAAAACACCTTGTGTATGTGCATCATGCTTCAACTTTTAAGTGTTTGAAGGAACACAATATTGTTTACAAGTTCGAAAGGCATATTTGCCAAGAACTATCATTGCACACGGTTTCGGAACCCGGACCACAATGTATATTCTTCTATGTGATTTAAAGATAAGTTTCTCACATGCTTACTTAAAATTATAACTAGAGTTTCATCTAAACAGAGAAAGTGTCTTGATTCTCAAGTTATCATATCTTGAATTATAAGCAACCCCTAGTCTTGAAAATCTATAAACAGAGAGACTCATTCAACTGGAAAATGAATCCCTGACAATTATGTCCTTGTTGATTGCTAGAGTCGACCTCTATTGACCTAGGCTTCCTCGAGAAACACAATTAGGTTTATAGCTGAAAGAATGCACTTAGGGATTTGTGAAGCCAGGTCCGACTATCTTTACCTTTATGGTTCGTATATCCTGATCTTATTCTTTCTGTTATAGAGGTTTCAGTAATCTCTTTCATGACTGATATAGATAGAAATCGCAAAGTTCTCTTCGTATCAGAGTTTGTGATTCCTAGATATAAATATCTGAAAACTATTCTTAATTGATTAGTTCACGGTTGTTCTTGAGAGGTGGTAAACAATCCAGGCTTCTCATCTAAGATAAAATCAAATAGGCTTATCTGTTAGAGGCAAATAGGAATCAAAAGTCTTCACTTAGGCTGAAGCAACTCTTATATTGTAAAGGAGGTCAGCTAAGGGAATTAATTGTGTAGAGCCTCTTGAGGTTCAAGAGACATAAGGAGCGCGAGTATAGCTGAATTGCTTAGAGGGTGAATCTGGTCTTAACTCAACATTCTAATCCAAAGTATTATAGTAGGCTAGTGTCTGTAGCAGTTTAATATAGTTCAGTGTTCAAATCTGGACGAGGTCCCGGGTTTTTATGCAATTGTGGTTTCCTCGTTAACAAAACTTATGGTGTCTTGAGTGTTTTCCTTTTCCGCATATTGTTTATCTTTATAAGAGGAATACCACAAGTAGTACATAATCAATTGTAGTAGATAAGTCTATATTAACTGTGATTGATTACGAGACTCGTTCTTATAAAATTCATATCTTGAAAGATAGATGACAAGTTTCATACTTGGTAGAACTCCGATTCAATTATTTGGATACGACTAGATTGATCTTGGATATTGATTTTTGAGATCGTCCAACTGCTCTTCTTAACAATCAGGTTCATGGTGTCTTGAGTCTAGAATTTCTGATTGAGAAGAGATAGAGATATAAACTCTACATACATAATGTCAAAGATCATTAAGTTGGTCTAGTTGCAATTTTATTAGGTTTTGTCCATATAGGCTGCCGAACAAAAAAGTTGGATGTGTAGTTGGTACCCTCTTCTTTTTAATTGGTATCAGAGCAGGAAAATACTTTTAGACCTAATAAATAAGTGTTTGTGGCGATCAGAATCTACAGGAAAAAGTGCAATCTCTATTACCGTACCACCATCCTTCGATGGAAAAAATTACTTGTGGTGGAAAATTGTTATACGCTCCTTCTTACAATTTCGTGATTTCAAAATATGGGTTCTTGATGTAAAGGGGTATGATGCTCCAATATTTTCATGAGACGCAATAACTGTTTCGAAAGACATAGCGGAATATAGTGAAGAAGAAATTAGTAATGTTAAATATAACTCTGGTGGACTGCAACAAAGTTACCATTCTCTATCAAGAGACTTCTCAAGATCATCAGTGAACCGGGCATATTTTTCTTCAAGAATTGTAATTTTAGAAGCTTGAAAATCAATAATCTCAGTAAATTTTTTTAAACTTCTGGTAAGTTCCAACTCAGACTCTGACATAGAGCCATCTGTTAAGCCAAGACCTTCAACATCATTCATGCCATAAGATAAGACCTTCAACATCATGTGTTTACGTGCACTACGTCGAAGTAAGCTTGGGATATCTTAGAAACCGTATTTGAAGGGAACATTGCAGAAAAGAAAGCAAGGTTTCAAAACCTAACTTCTGACTAGGAAAACCTTCGTATGACTAACGAAGATTCGTTTGAGGAATTTACTCACAAATAATAAATGCTTTTCATGTGCTAGGAAAGACTATTCCTGAAAGGGATATTGTGTTCAAAATTCTGAGATAATTGCCAGCTCGATATGAATCTAAGAAATATGTCATAACTTAAGGAAATAATCTTACTACTTTTCTAGAAGTAGTCTCGTTGGAAAGTTAAAGATATTTGATCACGAGAAACTCACGGCCAAGGAGAAGGAACTGCCTTTGAAGCTGTGGCTAAATCAAGATCATCTCCTGCAAAGGTTAGATTATTTTGAGCTGATAAGTGTTGTGAAGATCGTGATGAATTATACACCACCATGTCTATGATCACGCAGCATGTAAGAGATCTCCTCAAGAAACGGAGAGAAAGATGGTCTGGAAAACGGCTCTATAAATCCAACCTTCAAGACAGATATTCGCCACAAGATGAAAATTCTCTTCAGAGCTTTAAATATCGTGGTTTTGGACATATGCAAAAGTAATTCCCAAGTAAGGAATATTATCAAGGAAATAATTCTCTCATAGCTTCTCTTGATAATATGCCGGATAAGCATTTTCCTGAATAGTATACAAAAAATTGAGCTCTTTTAGCTGAAATATCTGTAGATCCCAACTCTGATTCAGATGACGATTTAGATAAGGGGACTTTTGAATTCTAACTATGATTCAGATGACGAGTCAGATAAGGAGATTCTTGAATTCTTGAGTAAAAGTGAAGAAATTCATCGTGGAAACTTTCGACCGAAGAAAAACTAGAAAAAAGACGAAACATCTCTTCGTGTGAAAAATGTAGGTTTGGATAAACTCAGTGAGAATTTCACAAAAATCTTATATCTAAAATAGAAAGAGATTGATACCCTTAAGTGTGTTTTGCAAAGGCTCTCTAGTAATTCTGCTAAGATCTCAACTATGCTGTTTGGTCAAAAGTCCTTTGGTAACACTAGTGGTATAAAGTTTAAGAGTAGTACCTCTTTCACCAAAAATAATACCTTCATTCTTGCAGGATCTAATAAGGATGATGTGAAAAATTATGGGGAAAGACGTGGTATCAAGTGATTTTGTGGTGGTGGCGAGTGATGGTGAGTAGTAATATATTATGTTAATAATGTGTCGCCACAAATCGGTTAACATTATATAGCAAAGAAGATGTGGTCAATCGTCTAAGTGATAAAATAAATTCCGTTAAAATATATGAAAATTAAAAAAAAACACACTAGAATGCCACGTTATATAATCGCTGAAAAAGAACGGTATGAGTCAAAATCAGTACACAATAAAATAACTTATTACTGAGTCGTACTGTTACGGCACGGGTTATATCCTATCTAGGTGATCTTTTTTTCGTTTCTTTGTTCTGTATTATAAAACAAAGTTGGCCTAAGTTAGTCAACATAAAGAGTGATCTTGATTTTCCCTCCCAATTGATAAATCCATGGTTATGGTCGATTCTATGAATACACGCTTTAATTGAGAAATAATGCATTATGTGTTCTATGTTTTTCCCATCTCAAAAGTCAAAAGCAAAGCGGAGAATTTGATCGACTGAAAATAATAAACCTACATTCCCATAAAACTAAACACTGCTTTTTTTTTTTGGAAGTAGTGGACATAATCAAGAAAAGTGTCATAGATCCAAGAACAATAACAAGATCCTTGTAAAGATTCAAAATGACATGCAAAGGATGAGTTGAGCTTTGAAGAACTTCACAAGTTTTTTTGAGCCACATCGAGAGAAAAGAAGGAGGAAGGCCAAAAAAGGTAAGAAGTTACCTGATCATCATAAATGTACAAATGACCTTGTTGTGTCTACCTGTGACACTAATGGTGAGTTTTCTACTTACCCCATCACTGCTTAAATATAGTAATGTGTGCAACCTCAAAAATATTAACTCGAGAATATGAGGATTGCACAAAATTTCATCATGAAAACTATGTTTTCTGATGACAAGGTTGCTCAAGTGTTTTTACTGCTTCATCCTTATGTGATAAAAAAAATTTCCTGATTGTTGCTTGGAATCCATATATGAAACTCTCTCTATGTAAAAGATGGTAACTAAAGGTTTATTTTGTTTGTTGATCTCTCACTCCAAGATATTAAACTACAGGTCTTAACAAACCGTGTGCATGATGATTATTTGAACCTTCACAATCCTCTTCGCACCATAAAGTAATATACCTGACTAGGTGCTATCACATCTCCTAATAGTCAAAAATGTAATGACTTGATGTGGGTATCAACAACTTTGGTGCTCTTAATTTTGAATTCTCCTTGCCTATCTGACTCCTAAGCAAGAGATGAGAACATGATCCAAGGGAATTCTTAGTTAATTAGCTAAGATGAATTATGCGCTAGAAAATGATAGACTTACCGAGGATTTCTCCCGATAAAAAATCCCGACTGAGACAACAGTGGGACCCACCATAACACCAATTATAATCCCAATGTAGAGAAGCATTCCCAGGACCACACGATCCCCTCTCCTATCGGGATTTATATCGGTGGGTGTATCACTTCCGATTATGCGCTAAGATCAATCATCTTACCATAACATTGATATTTAAACTAAATATAAGTTATCTAAGAAAGTTTCTATTTTTATGGATAGACACTCAACAATTAGTACAATCCAATATCCATTCGAGACTGTCAGCGTGTGTACTAGTCTTGATGTCAAAGTATCACTAACGATTTGGTTCTCCAACTCGTGTCGTACTGGTTCACGAAATCCTATATGGAATGTTTAAAAAGACCAATTTCCTTATTTTCATGAAATACTCGTCTTGAGGACTCTCCTATATATATATGTAACAAAAAATCTTTGTAAGAAGGTGTAAAATTATGGCTCCAATAGAAATTTTCAATGGTTTCTTTTGAAAGTATCAAGTCATCAAGATTCAAGAAGGAGAAATCATAAGGAGATTCCTAAGCCCCTACATCTTCATGTTTATTATCAACTTGTCATAGTGACAATGATTTTCGAGCTACAGTGGAGGACTTCATAGCCAGGACGAATGATATGGATATCAAGATCAACCACTCTCTAAAGGAGGTAACTTACTATGAACAAAAGCTTAATATGTGAAAAAATACCTTGAGAGATCTTAAGGCGGAACTTAGTGAGTTAACTGATATCTCTGAAGACCTTGTAGAACTGAACGATTCAATCATCAATGAGTTCTTTAATAATGAGAAGGAATTCTCCACTCAAGCTCTCAGGAGTGATTTGACGAGTTACTAAGTAACTTCTTGTAAGGATTTATTCTTATTGGTTAAGGAGGATAACTGATTACACTAGCTATTTCGAACAATATCATCTTGAATATGTTTAAAGTTTATTTAATTAAATTGTATTTTGGAAGATGACTCGCAATACCTAATCTTTATGAATTATATATATGAATTATTTTGTCAGATTTGTTCGTTGGTATCAAATTTCTGGTAATATTTTCTTATAAGTTAAGCTCTCCACTCTTTATGTTCGTCACCGACTAAAAGAGGAGTAAACCATTTTGAGAATTGGAGTATTGATCTTTTCACGATTACACTTTGTGAATATACTGCTTAAGACTCCATAAGATGGTTTATAGTAATCGGCTTTCCACCTTGAATGCGTAATGGCCATGGAATAAGTACGAGAACTTTAGTCTCTACGTCTGTACATGGCTACAGAAGATATAAATCTTATGTTGAGTCATATCATATAAATTGTCCTCTTTGTTCGTAGGTGGACTAGATAATAGTTTTTGTCAATGATTATTTTTCTCGCGAAAATATTGTGTCTTAGTGCCTCTCATATTAAGATCGTTATTTTTACCTTCTTTGTTCATAAATAACGAGAAAACATAAAAGTATTGGGGTTACAAATCTACTTTGTTCTTAACTGGCGAGAATTTTTTTTAATGTCCAAGATTTTTTTTTCAATGTTGTTCTTTCGGGAATGATATCAAATGGGGGGAGTTTAATTTGAACTGTGCGTAATTTTCATATCTTTGTGGGGAGTGCGGCTGTGAAACTGTATGAGATACTTATACCTATATATCTCCTTGATAAAAACACTAAGTTTACTTGGTGAAATCATCTTAATAAAATATGGTATGTGTTCTATAGTATTGATAACTCTTTTGTTTAATTCATTATGATCCTTGTTTTTCGCTACAACATATGGCTTTTCGGAGCATTATGTAAGGGGAAGTGAATTATGAACTAAAGGTTGTACCTATTATATATGCAAAAAAAAAGTAAGTATTGACGAAAGGGGAGAACATATCACCATAGTACTGCTTCAAAGTTGTAGTGAAATTGATCTTTGAGGAAGGTAACAATACAATGTTTTTGTATAACAACCATTGAGTAGAGTGATTTTTCATTCTAACAAATCTCTAATTGAGTATTCTTATAAGTTGTTATCGCTACGGATCTTCAACAACAAAGGTGCTAACGAACACATGTAGAACCATAAGAGTACGAAAAATTCAAGATGATGTTGAAGAACCAAGGAAATCAAGCATGATAAATTTTGAGATGAAAGATCAATTTTGAATCCATATGTATTAATAGTTTTGTCACTAAAATTAACAAAGGGGGAGAATGTTGGATCACTGCTCGTTCGAACTCGCAAGTTTTGCTATCTCAAGATTGTTGTCAATGTTAGATGTCAAGTCTCAGACTAGGTATAGAGATTGGTAGTTAGTATCAGACATCACTGAATAACCCAAGAAGACTGAAGATCGACGAAATATTTGGAGAACTTCAACAAAAAAAAAAGGTATATGAAGACTGAACCATTATATTTACTCACATGCATTACCATTTTATCTTTATGAGACTATGTCGTTTGACTTCTAGTAGATTTAATATGGCAACGAAGAAATTTTGAGTCAAGCTTGCCTTGTTTAACATCTCGAAATATGATCTACGCAATGGATGTTCATTGGTCCTTAAAAATCTTAGTTCGAAATAATTTATTATTCAAAAACTATTTTTGTAGATCATTTGAAGATTCCCCAAACAATGATATTTTATATATATGGCAAATGAGAATGATCCAACATCAAAAGAGAGTTTATCAGAACTACTGGAATCTGGATCCAGGGTAGGTTGGCGAACCATTTTGCAAACCACAGATATATGAAGCTCCATAATAAAGGTAGGTTCATGAACCTAGTTCGCAAACTATAGAGTTTTGAATGGGATAGTTCATGAAATATGTGTGATCTAATTTTTTGAATTATCCAATGGTTCATGAACACAGTTCACGAACTGTAGATATCTGAGTTCGGGAATAGCAGAACAGTTCACGAACCTCAGCATCCTAAATTCACGAACTGGATAACGGTTCACGAACTATTTCACAAACCGTCCCAGTACGTATAAACAGATGCTCAAATGTTATTTTTATAAATATTTTTAGCATTGCTACGGCTTTCATAAACATCTCTAAGACATCTTTGATTACTAAAATACCTTGTGTATGTGCATCATGATTTAAATCGTAAGTGTTTAAACGAACACAACATTGCTTACAAGTTCGAAAGGAATATTTGCCAATAACTTTCATTGTATATGGTTCCGTAACCCGGACCATAATGTATATTTTTCTATGTAATTTCAAGATAAGTTTCTCACATGATTACATAAAACCCTAACTAGAGTTTCATCTAAACATATAAAGTGTCTTGATTCTCAAGTTATCTTATCTTGAACTATAAGCAACCCCCAGTATTGAAAATTTAAAAATATAGAGACTCATTCAACTGGAAAATTAATCCCTGAAACTTATGTCCTTTTTGATTGCTAGAGTCATCCTCTATTGACCTAGGTTTCCTCGAGAAACATAATTAGGTCTACGACTGAAAGACTTCACTTAGGGATTCGTGAATCCAGGTCAGACTATCTGAAAAGACGAGGGTACCCAAATACACCATAATATTTACAATATCCACCTATAATTCCTCTTGCTGAAAGTGATTGTCTATGGACAAAGTCGAGACAATACGACAAATCGGTATTCACACTTTGTATGATCGTCTATGGATACGAGATCGACACAATACAACAATCAAAGTGTGATTACTTGATAATAGGTTCGGATTTAACCAAACTCTATAGGATCACTATCAAGTAATACAGAGTTAATGTTTGTGTATTTTACTTTTAATTATAATAAACAATTATAATTGCGGAAATAGAAAAGTAAAAGACACTACAAGATTTTGTTAACGAGGAAATCGCAAATGCAGAAAAACCCCGGGACCAAGTCCAGAATTGAATACTCTCAGAATTAAGCCGCTATACAAAATCTAAACCAACTTCGTATAGTTAAGACCAAGCAATTAAACCTAGTTCACCTAGTTTCTTTAGTATCCTTGCGCTTCCGACATTCAATAAGTGCACGCACTGGAACAATTCCTTTGAATCATATTCCAAACAGTAAAGGAACAATAAATATGTTTGGTAACAACTCAATTGATTCTTTCCAGATAAAGATATCTCAAGTCATATGCAAAGGCTTTTCCGTTTAAACTAATAAACTCCTTTGCCTGGTTAGATCAATCTATCCAACAACTACTGAAGTAGCAGAGTTTATATTTGCAATCAATCAATATAGAATCCAACAAGAAACTATAAAGCGATGCCGATCTCACACAACTAATAAATCGAATAAATCCGATTCTAGTTAGATCCAAACCGATTAAGGTTTGTGCTACACAAAGATATGAGAAACCAATCAGAAATCTTCTTCATCTTCAAATCTTCTTTAATCTTCAATTAAACCTGCACAACAACACTTGAATCTCTTGTGATCAATCACGCACAGAACGGAGTCTGTTAACAATGGATTATCATAAGATGTATTTAGATCTACAAACAGTTCTAAAGATCACGTCGACACTTCGATCTAGTTTGAGTGAATCTTATATCAGAAGAGACGATTCTCAAGAATAAACAAACTAGGTGCAATCAAAGTTCAGCAACCGTTAGTCAATCAAATCAAATCAATCGAAAACTAATAAACTACAATTATCTAGTTTCCCACCAACGGTACTCGTAGAGCTTCTTGATCCCACAAAAGTCTTTAAATGAGCGGCCGTAAGAGATTTCTCCTAATTAGGGTACTTTCCTCTTCGGATAGACGGCTCCACCAGAAACAACAAAAAGATGAATTTTGCCTGACTCTTAGGATGGTTTGCTAGAAATGAAAACTTAGGTATTTATAGACCAAGGATGTTTGGACACCAAGGAATTTCCAAAACCGAATATTCTCATGGTATTGCTTGTGATCGGTTACTTAAGTCACAAGGATCAGTTACACCAATTACTAGGACCCGTTACACCAATTACAAGGATCGATTACACGATTCTTTTGTGATCGGTCACACCAATTACTAGGATCGGTCACACCAATTACAAATATCGATCATACCATTTCAGGTGATTACTTAGGATCGGTTACACTAATTAATAAAAACCAGTCATACCAAATCATAAGTCAGGCACTGTGATTAGTTATACCAAGATACATAACAAGTTATGATCGGTTCTACTAACTCACACATATTGGTAATCCAAAGATATGCAATGAATAACAATACCAATAAGCCTAGCGTCCCTTTCGATTCATAAAACAAGTTCATGAATGTACTTCCTTTAAACAAATGTAAACATTGTTTCCTAGGATGAAATCTTCACCTTTACCCATGTTAGAGCACTGCTCGGTCGAAATCGCAAGCGTTGTTATCTCAAGCTTGTTTGTCAATGTTAGTGATCAAAACTATAAGTCTTGATATCTAGTCTACTTATAGTGATGTCTCGGACTAGGACAGATTGTGTAGTTGAGCATTAGACTTCACGGCGTTCATCAATTGAAGACGAAGAACTACTAAGGAGAGCTTGTGGAACTTCATCAACAAAAGGTATGTGGAGACTAAAACTTATCTATCACTTTGAAAGTCTATTTCTACTCTATCTCCTATATTGAGACAAAAGTCGTATTACTATATAGTATTCGATTATACACATTTGAGATTTCGAGCTTAGTTTAACTCGCTTACATATTTCTCGAAATATGTGTTGGTACGCTTTCGCTTCAACCAAGTTCATCTTATATTCTTGACGAAAGTCAAAAGATGATCATGTGAAAATCGCCGAGTAACATCTTACATGGTTTGTGTGATACAATCATTTGGTGTAGACTTGGAATGTTTCGTTATGATTATTTAAATAACTTGAAAATTGCTTTGATGCTAATAGTGTGTGAAAACGGCTATTAGCATCCTCTAAGAAAGTTTCAATGATTGAAATAGAGTTTAGAATACTTAACCATCATTGGATTATGAACATAGTATGCATTCTTGCATGTATGTGATACATGAATGGAACTATAGTATGCATACCCGTATGCGTACTTGTAGTTGTGGAATTCCGGGTACCTAAGTACACATACCCGTATGCGTACTGGCAAAGGGTTTAGGTCCGGAAATTTCTATTGTGTTTGGAAGTATGCGTACCCGTTTGCATATTGGCGAAACCCAAACTCAGACCGGGTACTTAAGTATGCGTACCCATTTGCATACTTGAGTGGTTAAAGTTCTAAAATTGGTTTGTTCATGAACTAATACATTTATATATTAAGGAATGCATTCTTTGCAAACCGTGGCTATAATGTTCATGAATTGATTCAAGTGAATCAAACCAATTTTGCTTCAATTGTGTTCTTGTATACTTCTATGAGAATATAACAATTGAAAAACTCTTTAACTAGTTTCATTTGAGTCATTTGAACTAGTTGTGGTTAAGATGAATAAGGTTGATATGAGAGTGTTCATATAGCTAACCTCGGTTAACTTCTGTTGAGCCAACATAGTGTACACATTTAGGTACGGTTACTCAAACCTAAATGAGGGTGTATAACAAGCTAAATTCGATCTAACGGTTGAAAGATATTAGCTTGGGTTTAATCAGGTTTTCATCTAACGATGAATATTGAATGCTTTGTTACCAAGGTAACTTAGATTGCAAACCCTGATTTGAAAACTATATAAGAGAGAACTCTAGCAACTGGGAAACCTCATCCCCACACCTCCTGTGTCATACTAGTTGCGACTAGAGTCGATTCTCCTCTAACCTTAGGTTTTTCACGAAACCATGTAGGTTAACGACTTAAAGAATTCATTTGGATTGTGAAGCCAGACCTACTTTGTTGCTGATCCAGACCTAAGATCCACCATCTTGAAATTGGGAAGATTGAAATGAAAATCGAGAAATTAAATTCGCAACCGAGAGATTAATCTCCCGCTGTGGTCGCCAGTTGTTTTGGGGTAAAAACTGATTCTGCTGGAAATGGTAAATTTGGGTGTGCCGCCGAGAAACGAATCTAAACCCTACTCAAATGCACTGCATGGGAGTACTTTAGATTCGAGAGATCAATCTATACAATTCTGGCCTAAACCAAGAAATGGCCGTTCCAGTCTTGCTTCGGTCACGAAATAAAGGAGAAGGGTTGATCTTAGGGAGGGAAGCGAAGAAGGTGTTGAGATCAGAATGGTTAACTCTGAAGGTGTGGCTATTTTATGACTTGTATCAGAATATGGAACTGTCTTACGGAATGTAATCTATCAGTTCTTTGGTGTTTACTTCTGGATACTATGTTGATAACCAAATCTGTCGTTGTTGGTCAAAATAGGTCGAAACCTATTTATATCAGTCATAGTTGCGCACACCCTGATCTCATAGGAAGTGGGAGTAGTTGAGTGATGGAGAAGTGGGGTCGTGTGAAAATGTAGAAAACCACATCTTACTATGAGGGAAGACGAGTCAGTTTACACCCACTACTTCTCTGCTGCCACTAACTGTCCGCCTTTCCTGACACTTTCTCATAATGGGCGTGTTGCACGCCGCACGCTGTAAACCGCCAGACTAATACCCTGATGAACATCCCCCAGTTTGTAACATGTTTGATGTCTCGAGTATTTTATAGAAAATATGTAGCAAGTTGTTGAGTGGGTCTTGCCTAATTATTCCGACCAATCACGCGCAAGCTAGGTGGCGGGTAGTCATGTGTGACGAGCCAAGTCATGAGACTTGATGCAAAGAATAGCATGTGACGCCATTAGGTTAAATAACTAAGTTATTTGTGAAGTTGATACTCATAAAATATCGTATGTATTCGATACATGTAAAGCATCGCTTTTAAGCAAGCAGCTCAAAATAATCGATGCATGTGAAGCATCGTTATATTGAGCCTGTCTTGGTTGGTCGCGGAACCTAGTGTCTTAAAAAGAGCATGACCGGCCACTTTTAGGAAGTTGCTTAGAACTATTTATGTATTCCAAAGGTAGGTCGGTCAGTCCCTATAGGAGAGTGATGGCTGGTAGCCATTTTGACATCCTATTGGTCGGTCCAAGTTAAATCTAGACCGGTTAAATTGGATAGCCAAATTGGATGGATGAGATGATTTGCGACAGTTATTGGTTTCCGCTAATTTATTTAAGACTCCTATAAGAAGCACGGCGATCGTTTAGGAGCCATATAGGCAGGCCGCAGCGTGGACGATTGTTCCTTATGGAAGGGAGGTGGCCGGTGATCATGGCCACATGTTGTGTGCTGCCTAAAATAGGAGTTAGGCCGTCCGATTCGACTGGCGAAGTTGGGCGGCCGAGATGATTTGTGGCAGTTAATGGCTGCCATTGATTCAATTTAGGTTTTAAAAGCCATGTGGCCAACCCATTTTGGGACAACGGTTTTTGGTGTTGGCGGCATGCTATAGACTATTCGACCTGCCAGTGCTATAGTTGGGCCACCAGTGCGCGTATCCACGCCTTGTCCGTCGATCGAAATTGAATCTAGGCCAGTCAATTCGGCTGGATAAGTTGGACGGCCGAGATCGTTTTGCGGCAGCAATGTAATGCTGCTTAACAGAAATTAGGGTTTTGCAAGTCGCGCGGCCATCTAACTTTGAGCAATCGGTTAGTGGCTCTGTTGGCGAGTTGGAAGGGCTTCGATTGGTCGAAGTATTAGTGGGCCGATCAGTGTGCCTGATGATGCTTTTCTGGTCGCGTTAGGGAGCGAATAAACTTGATAAATCAGCCGGCCAAAACGTACGGTCGTGATTATTTTAAGACTGACATGGGCAGCCTATATTAAAAGTGTGTGTGGCGCATTTAAAGCGGTCTGATTGGTCGATGGGAAAGGGGGCCGGAAAGCGGCAACATGGAGTGTGGCCGACCGGCCACGGGTGGCGTCTGCTGGAGCAGATCGGTCGGCCAAATGGCGTGGCCACGCCTCCCTTTGTTGCTGCTTTTACTTGCCACAGTTCCTCTTTATTTCTTTGTAATCTGCTTTTTAGTAGAATCTTGCTCCTACTAGCTCCATGATGGATTAATTTCCTAACTTGCCTAGGTTTAGTTTCGACCAATAGGGTTCGAGATATTGCGCAGGGCGCAAAAAACCTAATTTTTGCAAATTAATTAGGTTAAAATTTTAATTTTGCGAGCTGTCACAAAATTGGTCAAATTTGGTGAATTCTGTGTGTTGACACAAAGTTCTTAATTTTATTCTCAGAGAGCAGTCAGCGCGTCTTCTGACTGAGTACTTTCATGCAGACCTTAATCTTGATACTTCGGGAAATTCATGCTACTCAGCTGCGAGTGAACACTAATTGTCATGTCATATCAATATTAAGAGTTCAGCCGGGGAACATAGCATAGGAAAATACTAAATAAGCCATACATTAATGAATAATGCAGGCGAGAGGTTAAAATTTATAGAATATTTTGGATTGTTGCTACATGCACCATTCTAGATAAATTTCATATAAATATACTGAATGTCTCAATACGTGTGTAAGTAAAGAAGCCTGGGCACTCATCACTTTTAAGTGGCTCCGTCTCTTTGCAGAATGACGGCACATTAAATACAGGGTTTTACAATTTTAGCCCTGAACCGAAAACCACCATCAACAACAGGGTTCACTGTTGGGAAAGTATAAACTCCAAGCCGTTATACAGTTTCAGAAACTGTTTTTTTTTACTCGAATTAATCGATTCGAATTTTTAAGTCAATCAAAAGCAAAAATAAATGGTGTGTTTTCTTAGTTTTTATTTTAAATAAAATAAAACTTAATTTAAAAATTATTCAAAAAGATACTCATCAGACAAGAAACTTGTCGGTAGCCGAGCAACAAGCTGGGCTCCAACCCTTTTTGAACTACCACGCTTAACCTATGAAATAAGAAATCTCTTACTCGAACATTAGCATCATGACTGGCCATGTAATTGCGTAGACATTTAATAAAGTCTGTTGTTTCGTCTCCAAGCTCGCCAAGAGTAGTGAAGGCCAAAGCACCAAACCCATAGCCCTGCGAAGTGCACTTTTCCAAATATTTGGTATTCTTACTATAGTTACCTAAAATCTGAGAGAGGCTAGAAGTGGGATTCTAGGGTTTCTGAAAGTAATTACGGGAGGTTGAGCACGAACAGTCTCTGCCTAAACCACGCACAGTAGCCGTTCAAATGATGCTTCAGTCAGAGGGAAGAGGTTTAGGGCTGGTTTTAGGGAGGGAAGCAGATGAAGAGAGAAATCAGATAATTCTAGGGTTTGAAAAAAAATTGATCTGAGAGGTTATGAGAAACATGATCGTAGCTTGGAGAAATAAATGACCTATTTATAGCTGAATTCTCTAATCTCAGGTCGGTGAAGATAAGGATTGCTTTCCGTGCCGTGCGGAGCAATTCTCATATCTCTTCAGGAATAGATAAAGATAAACTAGGTTGAGTTTATCTCATTATTCCATCGCCTTTACTCTCTTCTGCAGTGAGAAATAAGACGAGTATTTCTCACACGTGTCGTAGACCGCAAGACCAAAACCCTAATCGTTATCCCCCCATTTGTGTGAAGCTGAGTCAGCCTTTGTGATGATGTGTAGAGAGATAGAAATATTCTCTTTAGCCGAGTGGCCAAGATAGAGAGATAACTAGGATGAATCACGTGAAAAGGCATGAGATGCCTCAGAATTTGTGTGGAGAGTCTGAAAAGGAGACTTGATTCCTACATGAGGCTCGTGCCTATCATGGGGAATATTCAACCTTGGCTGAGATTTTCCTGAGAGATTTGAATCTCTCCGAGATTTTGAGGAGAAATGTGAATATCTCCGAGATTTTGCAGAAAGATTGGAATCTCTCCAAGATGTGAATCTCTCCGAGATTTTGCAGAGAGATGTGAATCTCTCTGAGATTTTTAGGACGGATCAAAATCTCTATGAAGATTTTCTTAACGGATCTGAATCTTTCTGTGGTCTGCTGGGACTCGTCCTGAAGAGAAATAAAAGGCTTTGTACGCCCGATTAATGTCACTGCAAGACTTTGGATCACTTATCTTTGACCAGCGTATCTTGCAGAGATGTGCTAGGAATCAATTGTGTAAGTATTTATAGGGCCGACATGACCTGTGTATCTCGGAAGGATGTTCTAGGAGTCTGTCGAAAGGGACCAGAGGCAGAATAACCAGTATATCTCGCGATGATGTGTTAGGAATCAGTCCTTAATTTTAAATAGGATGAGTCATGCTTAAAGGAGACATGCATATCTCCGCTCTGGGTCATAAGTCCACCGGGGATGTTTTTACGCATCTACAGAGCCTACATGACCAGCAATATCTCGTCGAGGATGTATACTAGGAATCATGGCATCACAATCAGCTGCGTCTCGCGAAAACATGTTGGAATTATGGTTGTTATGGTTCATAAGTCTGCCGGGTACGTTTTACGCTCTACAGAACATACGTGACCAGCAGTATCTCGTCGAGGATGTGCGCTAGGAGTCACGGCATCACGACCAGCAGTGTCTCGCAGGGACGTATACTAGAAATCGTGGCTATGAGTTCCTTGAGTACCAAGGCTTAATCTCTCCCGTAAGAGTTGAATATTATCATGGTATTGAAATGACACTTTTACCCCTTATCCAAATTTTACCATCTACATTAAGGCTCCTACTCAGAGTAGAACCTTGATTATTCTATGATGAGTATATAGATGGTTACGAATCGTTCAGGCACGAATTTACAATCCACTTGCGGAGTCCCCAAATTGATGCTTAGTCTTTGCTTGCTCTGATTCTGAACTTCGAATCAACTCTGGACTTGGGAGCTTTCTGGGATTTGTGTTAGGAGATGTTACTAGTGTGATAATTGATCCTTGATGAAGTTAAATTTCCATTTTGAGAAACTAGACTTTCGAATTAGGGGTTCTTTGATCAAAACCCCAACTTCTTCCTTCTGTGCAACTTTGAGCTTGCAATTGACCCTGGACTTGGAATCCTTTTAGGATTTCACATTGGAAAGTGTCATCAGAATGGAAATAGAGTCTTGTAGAGATGAAATTTCCATATTGGTCGAATGGGATTTGCAAATCAGGGTTTACTTGAAAAAAATAACCTAATTTCCTCTCTTTATGCATCCTTGAGCTTCCGAGTTTGTGCAAGTGAGTATTTGGGGAAGAGAAGGATTTGAGCGGCTTCCTGGATGTTCATGAGGTTGGAAAAATCCTATGAGAATACATTGGCACTTACTTTTGAAGTTACAGAGTGCCTATCCCATGTAAATTCTGAATTCCGGCTTGTACTGCACCTAAGCCCTAATTTCTCTTTTGTCCGCATCTGACTCTTTCAGACACTCTGGAGATGCTTGAAGAGGCTTGGTAGGTATGCATGTCCTGAGGGGTTAGCACCTTGTATGACGAGAGCTCGTTCAATCCCTTATACTAATCAGACACCCCTTTTCCGAGGGAAAATGTGTATCTTTGAAACCAAGGGTATTTTCGTCAAAAACCAATATGAGCCTGATTTTTTCTGATATGAAAGACTTCGTGAGATTCCTTAGGAATGGTCACGGCTTGAGAGAGGGAGAGAGGCGCATGTCTGGTCTTGGTTTTGAAAATTATGAACTCAAACTCTTCCCTGTTTGAGTTAAATTCCCTTTATTTTCTCTGAAAATCTGCTTTTCTGGATTCCGTTTCAATCCTGTTCTTCTTAGAACATGTTTGTACTATATAGTCTATATATGGGCTCAAGTGCCTCAGCTCAATAATTCTACCTAGTATTGGGCCATTGGGTAATAAAATATGAAAGGATGATTATAGCCCAGTCAGCAATTATCTTTCTACAACAAAACACCAGGTACATATTCAAACATGGAGGTTAGAGATCCCAAAAAAGAGGGATAATCAGTTATTTAGAAGACCAGGTACATATTCAAACCTGGGAGTTACAGATCCCCATAAAAAGGAGGGATCAGTTATAGAGAAGACCAGGTATGACCTGAGAGTTACAGATCCTTAGAAAAAGGAGGGATCAGTTACTGAGAAGACCAAGTATAACTTGTAAGTTACAGATCCTATAAAAAGGGAAAATTGGTTGGGACCAGGTGAACCTAGCAAGCATTTGGTCCAGATACATAGTCAAAATGTATCTAAATGAAAACTGGGATGGATACAATTCCTCCAAAACCTATAAATAGAGGTGGAATATCAACAGTAAAGGTACAAATTTTCTAATCCTTCCCTCTCTATAAAACCTTCTTAGAGCTCTTACTCATTGAGGCATCGGAGTGTCTTTTGTAGGTCCCCCTCCCCCCCCCCCCCCCACCACACACACACACACAAACTTTCACCTACCAACAATTATTGAAGATAAGGAGCTGATTCAACAAGTAGCTGAACTTCTTCATCTACCAAGAGTGTATCACGAAGAATACTGCTAAGTTATATAACGGCTGAAATCTAATCTTCATATATGAATCTCGAGGATTATTGCAGAAACATTTTTGCTACAACATCTTTTGGCGCCCACCGTGGGGCAGAAAAGGAATTTTTGGAAATAGAAATCTAAATCCATGGCTACATCACAAGCAAGTCGTAGGGATGGAAATGCAAATTGGAGAATAAGAGGAACTCAGAGTGATGTTGATCACCCAATTCGAGAAGGAGTTAAAACATTACCTGCAACAACGGCATCAGGACTGCGGGAACTCATCTGCAGGGGATAAGTAGAGGAAATCGCTGGGTACGTGTTACAACTCCATATTTAAGTGAAGGTAACAATCTGAACAGATCCCCCAGGAATTTAGATCAACAACAAACAAATTATGATGAACTCTCGTCCAAACCCCCTTGTGATAAAGGATTTCGTTTAGCCTCGCACATTGTACAAGGGGATAGGACTGGAGCAACATCTGTAGATCTGACTCTTCGCGAACTGGAAAAGGATAATAGATTACTAAAGGTCTCGCTAGATATGAGACCACAAGCGAACGATAACTAATACTCTGAAAGTATCACTCCACACTGGCATGCACGACCTTCACATGAGGGTCAGCGGGCACGACATGTGCAGGATAACAACGAAAGGAAATATGAAACATCTAAAAGCAAGCTGCTGGAGCAAATAATGCAAGTAGATCAGACGGGAGTAATGCTCTTAGATCCGAGTTTGCTTGAAAGATTACAAGAGTTGAAGAATGAAAACATACTATTGAAGGCCTCACTGGATAAGAGACTGCAAACAAATAATACCCTAGAAAAATATCACTCTCCACCAGCATGCATGATCTTCACATGAGGGTTGGCGAGCGTGATGGATACAAAATGATCATGATAAGACACATGGGTCACGAGGAAGGCAAGCTCATAAAGTAATATGTCAAAGAAAAATTCACATCCAAATGAGCGCTACAAAAGACATCACACCGCCGTACCATCGAAACGACGATCAATATCTAGTCATTGGAAGAACAACAGGCGTGAGCGAGCAATACTTCGAAAAACAGAAGCAAAATGAGTACCTCGATTAATGAAAACGAAAGGAGTATTACTTCGAAAACTAACGCTCAAACAAGCACAAATTAGAGAAAGTGGAAGCAACACAAACAAAGATTGTTGTTCCTCTGTGTCGCCTGCAAATAAGAGCCAATCACCTTAGATGTCTTACATGGGAATAATCTTCGATGTATTCCGCCATGTATGCAATCTTGTTGTTACGCATAAAAAAAAAACAAAACAAAAAAACAACGCATGCATCACACACGTGTGAGGATGGCGGTTGTCAACAATGACACACCTAGCGACATGAACATCAACTATCGGCGTCAGTTGCAATACAATCAATATATTCATGCTCTCTTAACCTATCATCGCAAAATATCATTTCTCAAGTTGTATACTCATACGAAATCAGCAAAAAGCATCTCTAACATATCACTAGGCCAATTTTCGCGTTACTTGGTCGCCCCATAACAGAGATTTCCTAGACGCGCCCTTGGTCAATCAATCAAACTCAAGACTTCCCCAACAATGCAACTCATGGACCCAGTATTCCTCGTTGACCTAACTAGTGATCCATCTCACAATCCAATCAACAATCTGTTCTTTTGGATCGTTCCAAGTTCAAACTTGCACGAGTTAAAAACAATTTGAGTTACACACCATTGCAAAATTTACTTAGAATAGTCGAACAAATGGGGGCGTATGGGGAAGCACCGTACCTGATAGATAAGCTAGCAGGAGGGAAGTTATATTAAGCGAGCATCAGCAAAATGAACCTAGCAAGCATTTGGTCCATATACATAGTCAAAATGTATCTAGATAAAAACTGGGATGGATACAATTCCTCCAAAACCTATAAATAGAGGTGGAATATCAACAGTAAAGGTACATATTTTCTAATCCTTCTCTCTTTATAAAACCTGCTAAGAGCTCTTACTCATTGAGGCATCAGAGTGTCTTTTGCAGGTTCCCCCCACTTTCACCTACCAATAATAATTGAAGATAAGGAGCTGATTCAACAAGTAGCTGAACTTCTTCATCTACCAAGAGTGTATCACGGAGAATACTGCTGAGTCATCTAACGGATGAAATCTCATCTTCATATCCGAATCTCGAGGATTGTTGCAGAAACATTTTTGCTATAACAGAATACTTAGAGAACTCAATATTCACGTGTATGAGGCCTTTGGAATGAGTAGATGAGAGCTTGGTCGGTTTCTGGCTGTATTAGGGCTTTCTTCTTTGAAAATACTCATAATTGCGAAATAAGGGTATTTTGGTCAAAATCCCTTATGAACTCGTTTTTGTTGAAGAGTAATGAGCTGAAAGGGATTGAGAGAGGTGTATAGAACCGTATAAGAGAATGGGGAGAGGCTCGGTCCTTTCTTTTTAGAATAAATCCCTTTTCCGTAAAATTCTTGAAGTTGGCGCGATTTTTCGTCAAAACCCTAATTCCCTTCGACTTTGATCCCTCTGAAAAAATCCAGAGAGAATAAGTGACATCCCACTGGCTTAGGAGAGAATTCTCATGCATGGAAAAGGTTTGTTCACGGCTTGGAGGAAATTTTTTAGAAGAAAGAAAACCCTCAGTTTCCTTATTTGATCCAAATTCCTCTAATTTCCTCTTTTAGCTCTAATTCTTTTTCCTTTTTCTTCAAGGCTTCCATTTTGAGATAGAATTGAAAAGAGAACTATTTTTTCACCTCTATTTTGCGTGCTCTAGGCATGGAAGCCCGTCTACCCTTCTTCCATGAGTTTCACTTGTATTCAAATTCCTTATTTGAGCAGAATTCCTCTTTCTGTATGAATTGGCCATGCTGGAAACCTGTTGATTATACTTGATGATGAAAATTATTTCTTGATCCCTGAGTTTTAATCATGGAATTAATGTTGCTGAATGAAAACATATTTATTTCCTTAGGTGATAGCTCTATTCATCTTTGAAAACGATCGATATTAATCTTCAAACTGATGATATAAAACTTAGCAGGAGTACTGATGATCTTGAGTTTGCTGATGTAGATACCCATCCTTCGTACTTCATTTAGGTATCCTAGATAAGTCTTGAGCTCTTTTCTTAAGCATCTCTGATGCATACTTCTTCGACCATTGAATAAATAGAAGTAGTCGTATTTGTCAAGGATTCTCTTCGTTTAGGTGTTTGTCATAAAACTTCATATTTGAGACACTTAGGGAGGATGGATGTAAAATATTCATAGAGACTCTGATTTGAGTCACCGACCCAAACTTTTAAAGGTAAGGGTATAATAATGCAAAAAGAATCACTTGATTCTGAGTTCGTTTGGTCAATCAAATCCGTGTACACTATTGACTTCAGAAATCTCGTATAAAATTTTTAGGAGTTTTTCAGATTGCACTTACTTCGGTGTTGGGACCACATATCCTAGCTTGTTTGTCCGTTTGAGGCACCATTTTGGTATGTTGTTGGGAAGACATAGAGGAACATATTTTCTTCAGAAAGAACCCCAAAATTCCTTACGGATTGTCATCAGTTTTCAAGTTTTTGCGCTGGAATAGGCGGATATCTGTTTTCGAAATGAGTCCTTGTTGCGTTTGAACTCTTGATGTATTGAGACTCTTAGGAAACGATATATTGGAGTTCTATGACCTTATTAACCATCCTTAGATTAGTATAGGTCATGAATTTTTCCTCCCTTGGTTAGAGACATGCCCATCATTTGATTTTATGTTTATACCCTTTGTCGTGAAGAAAACGTATTTTCCTTGATCATTTGTTAAAGTGTGGACCCAAACAAATCCGCGAGTATCTATTAAGATGTGAGATGGATTTCTTGATAAGTATAGGACTCTAGGCATGAGGGTATGCTTGAAGGGATTAGGAGAAGAAAAAGATTGAAGAGATTAGGAGAGGACAAGGCTTGAAGGGATTGGATGTGACAAAGCTTGAAGGGAATGACAAGGTTTTAGGAGAAAAGACAGGTCTTCATGTAAATCAAACCATTTTCCTGTGTTGTTGCTCCCTTTATTTTAACTTATGTTGTTTGAACTTTGCAGCCTTATCTGATCTTTTCTTTGTTTGTAGAGTACTCTTCATGGTGAGAACGAGTTCTACCTTGGTAGAATACGGATGAGGCGGGAGATAGATTATATCGTGAGAATGATAACTCCGAATGGTCTTGCTTATGATGATCTTGTAAACCTGGGAAACTTGGTGACAACCCGTGAGAATCTTTTCTTTCAATATGAGGTGGTTGCGAGTGGCACAATTCTGTCCCGTCGGGGTGAGTTGAGTTCAGGTCCTCATATTTTAGAGAGTTTTTTAATCTGGAATAAAGCATGGTAGATTAAGAGCTGGAACATGCTATGCAGGCGGCTCGAGATGCAGAGGCCAAAGTGAAGCAGCTGAACATAAAGCTAGAGATTTTCTTTAGGGGCCTCTGTTCTTTAGGGTTGATATTTTCCTTTTCTTGACCTTTTCCGTACGCATCTGGTAAAGGAAGAAGACCCTCATGAGTTCTTAATTTGTGCAAACCCTAGATGGCTCTGTTGCTTATGCGAGTAGGTGAAAACCCTAAGTAAAATTCGTAAGAGGAAGTCCTTCCTTGCGCGATCTTCACTCCAGAGGTTGTAGAAACTTCGTTTAACGTCCGATTTCAGTGATTGACCCCAACTATCGAACAGAAAAGACATGCCTTTCATATATTATAGAGAAAAATTAAGATCTGGAGATTTTTTTTCAGGTGATAAGTCCATATGAAATTGAACTCGAAAATATATGGTTTTACAGCAACTATATATTCCTTCAAGTGTTTTGATGATATCTCTTGGACCATATTTCGAAACATAATTCCCTTTTAACACGTGGTAGGAGAGACATGGAAGGATATTTTTCATCAAGGGCGTGTTGTCGAATTCTCTACCCATTTGTATCAGTTCGTCGAGTTATGTGACTAAAGTATGAGTCGCGTCTGAGTAGAGTGGAAACTATAGACTCCTATTCAAACCGATTGCGAACCCTAGTTTGTCTCCTGCGTGCGTTTATTGTCGAGGGATAATTTGAATGTTTCTTGTACTTGATATAGTCATGTTACACGCGTATAAAACCATAAAACATATTATCTTCAGTCAGGATCCGGGACATAGTTGCAATTGCTGAGGACAAAGAAGATACTAATGGAGGAGAATTCGACGAGACCGGAGAGAGATGTGAGATTTATCGAGTCACAGATAAGTCCCCTTCACGATTTTAAAGGACGATCTCTAGTCACCTAATCCCAAGTAATAACATGTTGTGTTGTGGCTTTGGGGAGTTGAATGGTCTTTATGTGTCCTGATCTTTTGAGACTTTTGCGCTGATCGTTTCTAAATCTGTTATATGAAAACTGGATGTTTGGGCCACCTCCTATTGTCCATGTAGGTGTGTGACGCATGATTCTTCGTTAGTCCCCAGTTTGATTTAAGACTAGGGATTACCATTGACTCGGGACACTTGGAAAATGAAGTAAGACCCTTGTAGCGTACGAGATTGAGTATGCAAGGCGGAAAAGCGATAATCTATGGGTTGGAGACATATGTGGAGAGTCATGTCGAGATACTTCCGCATGTGTCTTTGTGGACAAGAAGAAGTTGTTGTTCCGCCTCTACAAGGTGTCTTGACAGGGATTCATGTGAACTTATGTAGCAAAATTATCCGTTGAGATTTATTCTTCTTTTGGGAGGATGCTCAGCCGAACTTGAGAGTAGTATATGCCTTCTGGTACCAGTAGGGTAATAGATGCATTCTGGTCCAACTGCGCAGTCGATTTTTGTTTGTTTTATTGATGGAAGAGTTCTCTGGGAATCTGCTAGGTAATTATTCACGTGGAGGAGTCGTGTTTTGACATGAGGAAATTGTATGTGAGCGTCATATCTTGTCCTTCACTTATCGCGTTTGAGCCTGACTCATGGAATAACCTGTCAAGTGGATTTTCTCTATAGAAGAGACTTTGACCGAGGGAACTGCTAGTATGTGTCTGAATGAGTAACGTGTATCCAGAAGCTATGGTCTTGGATCCTTCTCTTGTTTTACTTCAGTGACGGTAGCTGGTTGTAGCTGTATGTCGAGTAACAGAGTTTTATCTGAATTGTTGGCCTCACTTCAGATTTCTTTTCCCTTGGTAGGTTCAAGTGCGAAGATATTCACTTTCTCCTTATTGGGTGAACTGAGGTCCCATCGGAATATGATACTGGATAATCGTTGGTGTAGCAGAGATGGAGGCTCATCGAGACTTAGTCGTACAATTGCTAGGACTCCTCTTCTTTCTGACGGGACGTGTGTTGAGTTAGCATATCGACCGGAGGCTTTGAATCTTCGGATAAGTATGAGCTTTGGCCAAGCAATGTCTTAGAAGCTAGTCTCATCTTATACTTTATCGCTTTCTGGTCATGATCCTCTGAAACAGGAAAACAACAAGATGCATCTCGACTGGCGATTTATGACCTTATTTGGCTCTGCAACGCTTTTGTCTAGTTCACGAATTTCTTGGAACCTTTCCAAGTTTTCGCTAAGTTTATCCTGTAAACGACGAAAAGACGAATCCGAAAGAAAAAGAACTAGGTCAATATGATACAGAATGAAAGAGTTATAAGTAAAATAGTAAAATGAAGTAAACTTCCCGAGTCCCCTGTGATCAGGTTGAGGGCCCTTGACCTAGAAGAATTTTAGAGCAAATATTCGTCAGAATCTCCAAGTTTAGATCATCATCTGGTCTTGGAGAAAGATGGGGTCAGCTGGATGGTTGCTCCTTTATTCTGTCGCGTTCTTAATGAGCTACATCTTCTCCGGTGAGGCCGATTACGGACAGACTGGATCCCGTCCGTGCTATTCCCAATAGTTTTACTATTCTTTCTCTAGGGAACATGTACTCGATGTAGATTCATTAGATTTATCTCTACTGGTAACTTTAAAGGCGTTTTCAGATAAGTCTGTATATCGATATAAGATTTTTCAAGATTTTGTTGGGTCTCCAGTAGTTTTCAGGTCTTTAGCCAACGTTTTTAGGGTTGGTAGTATGTTTTAATAGAAGTAGGATAATGGGACGTTTCATTATGTAGGAAGAGATCCAGGTGATCTGGGACGTACTAACCTATTCACTAAGGTCAAACTCGAAAGAGAGAGAAAGTGCTGGTAGGGATAACTCTCACGAAAAAGTCTGTAATGGATTTACAGAGACTGAATCAATGAAACATTTTTGTGTTTGGATTGGTGGAATCAGATTCCTTCCTAATAGTGTCCATGATTGAGATCTGCAACTGAGTGAACAACCTCCCACTGTGGTCGCCAAAATGTAATTACCTAAAATATGAGAGAGGCTAGAAGTGGGATTCTAGGGTTTCTGAAAGTGAATTACGGGAGGTTGAGCACGAACAGTCTCTGCCTAAACCACGCATAGTGGCTATTCAAAGGCTGCTTCAGCCCCAGGGAAGAGGTTTAGGGCTGGTCTTAGGGAGGGAAGCAGATGAAGAGAGAGATCATAGAATTCTAGGGTTTGAAGAAGAATTGCTCTGAGAGGTTAAGAGAAAGATGATCATAGCTTGGAGAAATAGATGACCTATTTATAGCTGAATTCTCTAATCTCAGGTCGGTGAAGATAAGGATTACTTTTCGTGCCGTGCGGAGCAATTCTCTCGTCTCTTCAGGAATAGATAAAGATAAACTAGGTTGAGTTTATCTCATTTTCCACCGCATTTACTCTCTTCTGTAGTGAGAAATAAGCCGGGTATTTCTCACACGTGTCGTAGACTGCCAGACCAAAACCCTAATTGTTACCCCCCCCCCCCCCCATTTGTGTGAAGCTGAGTCAGCTTTTGTGATGATGTGTAGAGAGATAGAAATATTCTCTTTAGCCGAGTTGGCCAAGATAGAGAGATATTCTCCGATCTGTAAGAATGACTAGGATGAGTCACGTGAAAAGGCATGAGATGCCTCAGAATTCGTGTGGAGAGTCTGAAAAGGAGACTCGATTCCTACATGAGGCTCGTGCCTATCATGGGGAATATTCAGCCTTATCTGAGATTTTCCTGGGAGATTTGAATCTCTCCGAGATTTTGAGGGGATATGTGAATCTCTCCGAGATTTTGCAGAGAGATGTGAATCTCTCCGAGATTTTAAGGACGAATCAAAATCTCTATGAAGATTTTCATAACGGATCCGAATCTTTCTGTGGTTAGCTAGGACTCGTCCTAAAGAGAAAGAAAAGGTTTTGTATTCCCGATTAATGTCACTGCGAGACTTTGCATCACTTATCTTTGACCAGCGTATCTTGCAGACATGTGCTAGGAATCAATTGTGTACGTATTTAAAGGGCCGGCATGACCAGTATATCTCGGAAGGATGTTCTAGGAGTCTGTCGAAAAGGCACAGAGGCAGAATAACCAGTGTATCTCACGGGGATGTCATAGGAATTATTCGGAAACCTCAGTAAGTCGAGTCAGAGCCTAGAGTAGACATGACCATTGTATCTCGCGATGATGTATTAGGAATCATTCCTTGATCTCAAATAAAATGAGTCGTTCTTACAAGAGACATGCATATCTCCGCTCTGGGTCATAAGTCCGTCGGGGATGTTTTTACGCATCTACAGAGCCTACATGACCAGCAATATCTCGTCGAGGATGTATACTAGGAATCATGGCATCACAATCAGCTGCGTCTCGCGAAAACATGTTGGAATTATGGTTGTTTTGGTTCATAAGTCTGCCGGGGACGTTTTACGCTCTACAGAACATACGTGACCAGCAGTATCTCGTCGAGGATGTGCGCTAGGAGTCACGGCATCACGACCAGCAGTGTCTCACGGGGACGTATACTAGAAATCGTGGCTATGAGTTCCTTGAGTACCAAGGCTTAATCTCTCCCGTAAGAGTTGAATTTTGTCATGGTATTGAAATGATAGTTTTTCCCCTTTTCCAAATTTCACCATCTACACTTATGAGCAAATCATCCTTGATAGCTTGACTCGACTCCGAAGTACGAACTCCACCTCCAGCAAAGGGCGAAGCAATCGTCATATCTAAGCAAACATCCCGACCATTATCCCAATTGTGAACGAGAATGTCCGCAGGTCTCAGAGAAGTACCATTGTTCGCATGAAATCCCAAGTCCACCTTTTTCCTTACCGGCACTCCAGCACGATAGCACATGTCTGCGATAGTGTCACACACCAATCCATGCCGAAACTTTAAACCCACTTCATTCGTACAGTGCACAGCATGGTCGCCAAACACATCCATCTATCTTTTGCAGAAGAGGCACATACTGTCTAATTCAAACATAGGAATTCCAAGTCTATAACATATAACCGCACAGAACTGCCTTGCACCAATTTGTTGATTTATACCAATAATAGGAAGTCTAGAGCATGCTTTATTTGGTTACTCTGTTATTGCACCGAATCACGCGCAGTCAACTTGAAACTGTAGGTCAAGTTATTCTTTACTGCATCAAAATAAACAGTTGCCAGAATTTTCATTGAATGGGTGGCAGTACTATCGACGCATATAAGAGAGACGGGACTACACAATGAGTTGAATTAAGCTGCAGCTTTCTCAAGGTGTGAGCTAAAGCAAACGATGCCAGTGTGCATCAATCAATATAATAGACTGAAGTTCTAGGGTCTGCAAACACGACGCTAAATAGCAATAATGCATAGTATCTTGCACCGAGTAAACTCCTAAACCACCCAATCTGAAAGGCAAAGTGGAAATCCTCTGTTGTAAGGGACCAAACCTAGGGCCGTCCCCTGTGATCACATGCCATAAAAACTGGTAAAACCGGGAGTCAAACTGATCTTGAGACTCATGTATATAATCAGGTACGGTGGTCCGTAGAGCAAAGTACAAGCGTGAAACACCATAAAAATTCCTAAACAAAAGAAATCACATTGTGGATCTTCAAGTTTCTCAACTGCATCAATGAGTTCCACTGTTTTATGCACCCTTTTTACAACCAAATCCACATTGAATTGGGCATCAAGACTAACATGAGCACCTAGCATCTTAACTCCTTTCTCCGTCCTGCTAATGTCCGTTGGAAATACTCCTGCAATGGCTGCTCTAGGGTATGGAGAGAGCCGAAACAATTCAGCCTTCTTGATGTTCAAAAACAACCCTCTAGTTATACCTTCTTATTGTATAATCTTTAGTGCCCTTGTAACCATCATAGTATCACCAATCACTGTACCATCGTCAAGGTACCAAGCCTGCAATTCCAAGTCACAACGTTCTGCAATACTCATAATTAGGGGGTGAAGAGTAAAAGCAAAGAATAATGGCCTAAAAGGGTCACCTTGTTGCAGTCCCTGAGATGAAGAAAGTACATGATCCATGTAGTATAATCGTGACGGAGAAGCGTAACAAAACTCAACCCAACAAGATATCGAAGGACATAAGCTATGTACCTCAGAGATCATGGCAGTTCTGTCTATGAGATTGAAAACGTTAGAGAAATCCACCAATAACATGGATAGATTATCTTGGTTCCCTTTCTCTTCCAGTACATAATTTATGGTATGTAGAATCGCCTCTCCACCACACTTATCCCCCACTCCAAACTGGAAATCACCCAGATATGATTTCATCTTTTTTCCAATATAAGATGCAGCACACTTAGATACAAGTCTTCTCCAGATTGTTCCAACTGCAATTGGGTGCAAATCACCACCAGGCTTGATGAGTGGGGTAAGAGGTGCACTGGCCACAAACTCTCCTAAGACAGAAAGACATGAGCCCGAAAGTCATAAGTTAACCACATGTATGGATGATGCGATTAATTCATCCGATATGCCAGTCGCAGGTCCACTGAGAACATCAAGGAGATGTTGTGCACGTAATCCATCCCTCCCACAGGATGTCCCTTTGGGGAAAGCTCTTCAACCTACCCAGAACCAGCTCGGTTGAGGCCACCATAGCATCCTATAAAGGTAGAGTAGATGGAATTGTGGGCAAGGTAGTTTTGAGATATTTGCACTGCAATTCAGCCAATATGTCTTTATTATTTGGTGCAACTCCACTAGAGGTGAGAGAGAGAGAACTGCAGCAGCATACAAACCATTCCTGAGCTACCCTTACATAACCTCGGGTTAATAGCTTCTTGATCCTCCTGTTTGGAATTCTTCTTTACCTTTTCAAGTAACTTCTTCCTCTCTTCATGTTGCTCTTGAACTAGCACAGCACATCCATTAGGTTCATTCCATTGGCGCAGTACACGATTAATTGATTTAATATGCAACTTTTTACGGGTGCTAGCTTTCTCCTCTTGACTGCTCAAAGAAACATGAAGAGTGCAGACAGGAAAAAGTATGAGATAAATCCAAGAAGCCAATTTACTAGGCAAGGCTACCACTTTCTGCAACACAGACTTGAAGGTTCATGCAAACTACAAACTGCATTTAGCTGGAATGCTTGAGATTATAGGTATTTGAGCTAGAAACACCGTGTTCAATAGCTTTAAACCCATAGTTGGTACAGCTACGTCAAGCTCAACTACATGATCATATGGCATTAGTGCTAACAGGAGCAACAATGCCATGTATTGAAACTGAAGATGGAGCAATCTCACCCTTTTTCTGATGCATACATTTCCCCCAACCATATATGTGCATACAACGAGTACACAACCAACTCTCCAAATGCAGCAACGTAGATTCCCAAGTTTGGTAGACATCACAACTACTACGCAATCTCTCATGGCATCTGTCAGTTCCAGTTTGGTGTAGGGGTTCCGTGTGGAAGGGAGGCTATTCTACATTTGGTTAACAGACTTATCCGTGAAAAAGGTAATTCTCAGTCTATGACTATGTTGCTATGCTCCAAGAGGTAAGAACTAGATGTCCATTTATTTCCTGATGCAGTTTTTACAGTGGAAGTAAGGAATTCATTGCTAGGACTTTTATAAAGATTTCGTTTTAAGGCTAACTAAATGAAAATACCAAAAATTGTAAATAGAGTAACAAGATGAAGAGAGATAGGTTTAGGATTTCGGATTCCACTACTTCTGACGGTTGTAAATTCAATAATTATTTTCTCTAATCTACTCTCAAAACTACACAGGGCCATTTTGAACCCTATCCCATGCCTTGGAAAATTTATCGTTAATGAAATATCAATTCGACTCAAGTCGATAATCAAAGGCCTAATTTTCCTTTGCTTATAAAAGATCGATCGTCGAAGACGATCCAAAACCGTTATTATGAAACATATAAAGAAGAGAAAATTTCTAGACAATTAAAACTAATTAGAAAGTAAAAATTAAAAGAAAATCAAATACCAAAAATTACATGCTAGAAGTAGTTTCCCCCTCAACCCTAGAAATTAAATTAGTTGCTCATATGAAGAAAATTGGAAGAAATCTGATTAATCATTGTATTAAAAATAATAGAAATTGCTTACAACGATTTTCAGTTGCTAATGACCTTCAGTGACCAAAGCAGTACAGTTACCAAAAGTCTATTGTAACTGGAACTGTAAACGAAAAATAATACTTGTTTTTGAATATAAGACTGCTTTCTACGACTGTTTCTGAGGGTATAATGTTCTTCGTTCTTCTTCTTCAATGGCAGCAGCAGCAGAGAGGTTTTGGTAACTCTCGATTCACTTCTCCTTAGCCTCCCCTAACTCCCCATCCCCTTTTTTCTAGTACCTCGGAATTCTTTTATACTCAACAGACCCCCGAAAATCCTTCGTAATAACTCGCAACAATCTTCTTTCCTTTTCTGCGATATCACGGGGATAATTTCCCTGTTTAATCCCTGCATGCGTTATTCTTCAGTTTAACCACTCCAAACACGTTCAGTTCACGTCTATGATGAAGTCAGCTCGTACATACACATTCCAATCGTCCAATTCACACATGAAACCTCGAGTTTATCTCAACCGAATATACGTGCTCTGTTTTGCTCAATTCCACGTTGCAACCCAAGTTTTTCGAGTCTAACTACAGTACCAACCCTGTTAAGTCAAAACAGGATGTTCCACGCCAATTCCAACGATTTAATCTCCTTTAAACTCGTCCAAAGTCTTCACCTACGAATCTCGTAAATAACTCAAGCCCCTGATTTGCATCAAACACACGTTCTAGTCAATTCTAATTGAATCGAACAACATTACCAATCCTGTTAGGCCAAAAAGACTATTCCAAATAAATTTTAGCCCTTTAGTATCACCCGAACACCATTAAAATCCAAACCCTAATTTTGTTCTTCTGCGAAAACAGTTTCCCGCCAAAACTTGAATTTCAAATGAAGAAGATGAAGGTGCCCCTTAACCAACTACTGTGGGCGACGATAGTAATTGGGTTACCCCTTAGTAATTTGTAAGGTGCCTTTAGCAAATTCCTTGGGCGTTTTCTAACATGTTTTCTGGGGTGTTTTTAGCACATTTCTGGGGGTGCCCTTATCCAAAGTTGGGGTGCCTTTAACACTTTCTTGGTGCCTTTAGTAATTTTCTCCGGAGGTACAAATAACAACTTTTCGAGCCGATTTCTCCATAAGAACTTATTTCCTTGAAAAGACCTAAAACAAGTTTATTAGTGATAAAATGGGTCCTAGCTAATGTAATTATGGGTAAAAACGTGTCGCACTTACGTGCTTATTATTTCCAAGTGGGTGGAGTTTTGCTATTCTCAACCTCCAAGGCTATATTATAATGATTCCACTTTGTCGTCGGCCCAAGGAGTTCAACAAGGTGATCCTCTTGGTCCCCTCCTATTTGCACTCAAATTACATCCTTTGGTCAAGAAAATTGTGGATCAATGTTAGTTGGTGAAAACGCGGGGGTATAAAAACCACACCCAACTATTTCGTTCGGCAATATGTATGGACTAAACTCCAATATAAATCTGAGAGCACCAAGTTACTGAGTCTCAATCACGATATATATTAAAGAGCTTTATCTCTTTCTCGACACAATCGGTAAATCAAACAGATAGAAATCTGTGAACCTGATTGTTATAAGAATAACTCGGATGGAACCAAAGATCAATATTCGAGTGTCAATCAAGTCATATCCAACAAACAAAGGTCGGATTTATCAACTATGATTGAACTACGCACAACCTGTGATATTTCAATTATATAAATAAAATATAATGCGGAAAAGAAATAACACAGACACCAGAAATTTTGTTAATCAGGAAACCGCAAATGCAGAAAACCCCGGGACCTAGTCCAGACTTGAAAACCACACTGTATTAAGCAACTACAGACTCTAACCTATTACAAGTTAACTTCGGACTGGAATGTAGTTGAGCCCTAACCAAGTCTCACATCGGTTAAAGTACAGTCGCGTTCCTTACGCCTCTTGAATCCCAGCAGGACTCTGCGCACTTGATTCCCTTAGTTGATCTCACCCACAACTAAGAGTTACTACGACCCAAAGTCGAAAACTTATATTCAAATATGTCTCCCACAGATAAGTCTATTCTGGTTATTGTTTTCGTCTTAAGATAAAGATCATGGTGTACAGGAAACTCAACTAATAATCCGGTCTTATACTCCCGAAGAGCATCCTAGAAATATTAGTCACCTCACAATAACCTAACTGATTAACAGAAGAAGTTATTGCGGAATCACAAGAGTCTGAGACGAAGAACTGTTGTGATTACTTTTTATATCTTACCTATCGGAGATAAATCTCGAGAAAATATTAGAAAAGATTAAACTCAACACGATAGAAGAAGTAAGATCAAAATACGCAACTACAGAGAAAATAGTTGGATCTGGCTTTACGAATCCAAAATAAAGTCTTCAAGTCGTTAACCTAATAATGGTTTTGGAAAACCCTAGGTTAATGGAGAATCGACTCTAGTTTGCAACTAGGATACACGAGAGTATCGGGATTAGGTTTCCCAGATACTAGAGTTCTCCCTTATATAGTCTTCCAAATCAGGGTTTCTTACAGTCAAAGCTAATATAGCTTAATTACAAAGCAATTGATATTCACCGTTAGTTGAACTCATGATTTAAGATTCAAGCTAAGTCTGCTTAGAAAATAAGCAATCAATATCCACCGTTAGATGGTATTATATTGATACACACAAATGAAATATACCTATATTTAGATATGGATGAACCGTACCTAAACATGTATAACAGTTGGCTCAATAACATATAGTCGAAGTTAGCCATATAAACACTTTTAGTTTAGTCATATTCATCTAACACTTCTAGATCAAATATGATGATCAATCAATCATGATAGATAGTCAAATGAATATAAATGTGCTTTAAGAGAGTTGTTCAAATGTTCACTATCTCATAGAAATATCCATGAACAATTTGAAACATATTCAGTTTGGTTTGTAGTTGTACAAAGTACTTACACAAGAACCAATTCATGAACATAATTCCACGATTTTCAAAACAAGTTCGCATACCTTATTCCATTAAAGTTCCAGGGACATTAGTTCGCAAAGTGAGTTTGCAAACGAACCTTAGCTCATGAGTATGAATTGTCATACTTACAGATTTTATAACCTAACCACTGTGTTCGCAAACTGAGTACGCGAACCACAGTTCCGGACTTAGCCTAGTCTAGCCGTTCGCAAACATTATTCGCAAACCACAGTTCCGGATCTTTCACAGGTAAACCTGTTCACAAACACAGTTCGCAAACAAGAGTTCCGGACCTGAACTAAAACTTTACAATTCACATACTAGGTACGCATACTGTGTTATATCCAGACATTGTAGTAGTTCTAACTCCCATCCAATCATTGAAACATCCTTAGAAGACAACAATGGTAATCTTACACATACCACTAGCTTCAAGTAATTTTCAAGTGATTAATCGATCAATACGAAATTTCCCAAGTTAGCATCAAATGATTGTCTCACACAAATCATGTAAGATATTCAAGGTAATTTTCACATGATCATCTTGACTTAATATTTAGTTTCCAACAAATAAATTGTCTACAACTAAACTCGTCAAGTAGATGATGAAGTTAAGCTAAAGCTAAAAAGCTCCCAACATGTATTTCGAGAAATATATAAAGTAGATAAACTCGGTTCGAAATTTCAAATGTGTATAATGCAAAAGTCTATATAGTTATATGACTTAGTTTCTTTAGAAGATAGAATAGAATAGACTTTTGGGTGATAGATAGGTTTTAGTCTTCACATACCTTTTGTTGATGAAGTTCCTCCAAGCTCTTCTGTAGATCTTCCTCTTCAACTGGTGAACACCGTGAAGTCTAATGCTCAACTACACACTTCTATCCTAATCTGAGACATGTCTATAAGTAGACTAGAAATCAAGTACATAGTTTTGATCAACCAAACTTGACAAACAAGCTTGAGATAGAAAGGCTTATGAGTTCAACCGAGCAATGCTCTAACAATCTCCCCCTTTGTCAATTTTAGTGACAAAACTATTAATATATATGGATTATAAAATAAATAAACTTTGTAGCTTCTGATCCATCATGCTTGATTTCCTTGGCTCTTCAACTTCCTTGAATTCTTTGTTACTTCAAGTTCTCCATCGATTCTGAATGTGTTCAATTCAGCATCATTGTTGTTGAATATCCGTAGCAATAACAATACGAAAACGAAAGTTCTCAATCATTGTTATTCAGTGTCATAGTATTATTATATAGAATCAAAGTTTAATTGCATCACAACTTTGAAATAATACTACGGTGATATGTATCACTCCCCCTTAGTCAATACTTCAGTCTTAGAATGGAATACACTCCCCCTTACATAATGATCCGTAAACCATATGTATGTAGTGTGAACTACTAAATAATTCTCCCCCCTTTTTTCAATATAAATTGGCAAAGGTACAAAAACTATGGGATCATAATGAATTCTTAAAAGATAATTCATGACTAAAAAGAAACATATCAACTTTTTTCGATGATTTCACATAGTCGAAACTTAGTGTATTCATCAAGGAGTTTATTAAGATACAAGTTAACCCCTTCGAATTCCACAACCACTCTCCCCACAAAGATATGGCAATTAAGCACAAGTTCATTTAAGAACTCTCCCCCATTTGATGTCATTCCAAAGAGAACAACATGAGCGACCTTACTTTTATGAGAAAAAAAGGATTTCTTTGGACATTAGAAAATCACATGTATTTGTATCCAGTAAACCTCGAGTAAATTAACCACGAGAAAATATTATTGATTAATTTAGCCGGAAATCACTCAACATAAGAAAACTTACGGAGTAAATACAGTACTTTCACATAATAGTGGACCAGGGAAAGATCAATACTGCGGAATTTCTCAAAAAGTTCATTCTATCTTTTATCAATATTTGCATAAAGACATTATAGACTTAAATTTTGAGCATATATGAGACAATAACACAGTTCACGAACGTAAACGCATATAGATCTCATAAGACATTTGCAATATATAAAACAAATAAGATTAAATACTGCAAGTTCATCTTCCAAATAACTTAGAATTTAAATAAATAAATCTAAAAACATTGCAAGATGAAAAACGTTGGAAATAGCTATGTGTAATCACAATATTTGTTATACCAAACCCTAGTTATCCTTCTTAAACATAAGAATAAATTCTCATAAAAAAATTCCTATTCAGACTTCTTTTATTACTTCATACCTTTTCATGACTCCATCATAAAAGGTATCATTGATGTCCTTGATTCTCTTGACAGTGGTGACTCCATTTTCATGAGTTAGATCATTCACCTTTTGATCAACAATGCGAGCAAGTTGCCTGGCCTTGATGCATTCATAGATAAGCTTCTTCTGGTTCTGTATCAAGACCTTTTGTTTTTCAAGGATTTTGGTATGCACATCAATTAGATGATTTATTTGCAGTTGTAGGTTTGCAAATTCGACCTTTGAGTCATTCTGATAATGAACTAAATCCTTGACAGACTCAGCAATCCAAGAGTTGTACTCTTTCCTTGCAATCATCTTTTTCAAAACTAGTTCTTGAAACGAGCTGCATCCTTTGATGTCTTCTTCCATATCAAGATCAATAACTTCATGAGATCTTGAAGAGTTCACCATATATTTGTTGAGATAGGTATGGAGACGAACAAATATATAATGTATATATTCGTGAATAAGAGAAATAAATAAAATCCCTTGTTATAGAAACCCTATAATATACTCTTAGGGATAAGAGTACACGGACGTTCACGGACCGTACAAGAAGAGTTAATGGATCAACCAGGATCCAAAAAAGGAAATGAAGTATCTGTTTTCAGTTATCTCATAACTCTTGATAACTCAATAATTAGAAGTTTTAAGAGAATGACCTCAAATTAGAGCACATGATTAACCAGCAAGATACATCAGTTATTAGGAGGAAAGATATGAATCAACATTCACATGATGAAAACAACAACAACAAATTAATTATTTTACTGAACAGATAAAGCACACAACCAGAAATAATCACATGAACAACTTGAGTATCCCACAAATGTGATCCTTGCAACTCTCAAGTTAGTTTCAAGGATGAATTTACCTAGATTTAGGTAATGGAGTGAGACATGATCCCACTACATATATTGAGGGAAGAGTTGTGAATACCTCCTAAGAGTTTGTGCCTTGTCTTCCTTACCTTGCTTTGGTTACACCTTATTTCAGGAGATTCAGACATTGACTTTTTCGAACCTCCATCCGAAGGATTTTTCTGCGGATTAAGTCTGGGACCTCTTGAGACCCGCTTTAGAAAATAAGAGTCATAAGAATCCAATTTTGTAGACTTAGGACTTCCATACATATTCTCATTATCAATGGGAACATGTACATTTGTGGTGTAGGGAGTCACACCATTACAAGAGTCATTGTTCCTGTAGAGTTTTCGAGAGGAGTGACCTTAGAAACCTTTTTTTATGAGACTTCTGGTTTTCTGCAGGAATGAAATCCATTGTAGCTGTCATCAGACTATTTACTTCGTTGACTGCAAAAAGACGTAAATTTTGAAGATCATTAGTCTGTTTATTTCTTGCAAAACAATGTGGAACACTATGGTTCTTTTTCTCGCAGAATGAATAGACTCGTGGACAAGAAACCGGTGGATAATCCCATTTTTTATTCACATCCTTTTCGGATATCATCAAGTCACATAAATGGTTTTTACCAGATATTTCCTTAGGAGTAATTTTCTCCATGTTAGGTAATACCATACGAGTATTAAAAACAGACACTGAAGAAGAATTACTCACTAAAACAGAGTTTTCCTTTTTCAGGAGTTACACTGTTCCTGGGCTAGCAGAAGAGATGCAACTAGTTTCTCTTTTTCAACACGTTAATAATTCAATTATGATGAATGAGCCTTGATTAAACGTTCTTCTCTTATCAAGTTTTCTTTAACAGTACCTTCAATAAAACTAATATTTTCACGCTGTAGAGTAGTTTCTTGAACAAGGTTTTCGATACTGTTAGAAAAAGACTTAATAATGCAATAGAGTTCCTGTTCTCTATCAAGAGAATTCTCAAGTTCATCAGTGAACTGGGCATATTTTCCTTCAAGAGATCTAATTTTAGAAGCTTGAAAATCAATAATCTCAGCAGATATTTTTAAGCTTCTGGTAAGTTCCAACTCAGATGCTGACATAGAGCCATCTGTCACTTTAGAGGGAATGTTATCAGAACCTGATAACATAAGATTTTTACCTCGGGATTCGGAAGAATCTTCTAAGGAGTTATCCTTTGAGTAAAGCCCCATACATTTGGCATAATCAAAAACTTTAGAAGTCATGACAATGTACGTTTGTTTGAGATAAACTTTTGTTCACAGTAATCAGATTGCTACAAACACAGACTTATGAGGTCTTGGCGTATTTGCCTACTTTGATACCAATTGAAAATGCGGGGGTATAATAACCACACCCAACTATTTCGTTCGGTAATCTATATGGACTAAACTCCAATATAAATCTTAGAGCACTGCTCGGTCGAACTCGCAAGCGTTGCTATCTCAAGCTTGTTTGTCAAGTTTAGTTTATCAAAACTATATACTTGATTTCTAGTCTACTTATAGCTATGTCTCGGATTAGGATAGAATGTGTAGTTGAGCTTTAGACTTCACGGAGTTCACCAATTGAAGAAGAAGATCTACTGAGGATCTTGGAGGAACTTCATCAACAAAAGGTATGTGGAGACTAAAACTTATCTATCACACAGAAGTCTATTACACTACAAAAAAAAGGACCAGTAACAACACTGAGAAGCCGTTTTCGTACGGGTATGACAACGTTTTTCCACGTGTTGTCGTATGGGGGGGGGGGGGGTTGTTAAATGGTTCATCCCTTCGAAAACGTTTATTCACCATTGCAGGCAACGTTGTCATACACTACCTAGTGACAACGATTAATTTCTATTGTAAGATGCATCCTCAACAACATGTTCAAACCGTTGTTGAAATATTTTTAGATTTAAAAAATATATATATATATATATATATATATATTTCATAATATATCACATATGAAAATTTACTATATGAATTGCCTGCTTCAATATAATTCAATTATTCACATCAAATCAATATTCTATAATACAAAGATCACAAACAATAAGGCCTCATTAAGCTAATTCCATTAAGGATAAAGATTCTACTAACAAAGAAAACTTCATACACCGCTCTACATATTTGCAGAAGTTGTGAAATATAATGACAACATGACTTAAGAATCAATGCATAACTAGAGAGACAAATTTACTTGACAAACTCACATTATCTTCCTTAAAAAGCAGATATGTAAGAATTAACTTTGGATTTCATTTGAATGCTCATCATCTGATTCTTCGGCACTCCCGTGTGCAGTAGAGACTTAAGAGAAGCTGGCAGCTATAAGCCCTTTGAAAAATTTCTCAGGCAGATAACTCTATTGCATAAATAAAAGCAGTAGAGATAGTAGTGAAAAAATGAGGAGGACAGAACAACATACATCTAATTCAGATATCATTTCTTCAAGCACACCCATCGCTTCATCAGGTTGGGGCACCTTTAATGCTGGAAGTTTGTCTATCAGGAACAAGGGAGGAAAAAATAAACATGTTTTGCAGGCATTGGTACATCTTCACTGCTTCTCTCTTGCATCCCGAGATGAAGAAAAACATGAGGGAATGGAAAAAACGAGATCTTCCAAAAGAACTAATCATTTTACTAAGAAAATTATAAACGAAAAGACCTTCAGATGTTGAAAGCACCACCAGAAGTACGCCAAAAATTTATTTCCACTTTACAAAGGTTACAGAAACTAGAAATGGAACAACCATCTTAATTGCAAGCCAAATTTAAAGGAAGCCCATCTTCTTCGTTTTGGTTAAATTTGACACACGCAAAATTTGCATTTTCTCCAGGAGGAAAAGTTAGTTCTTAGTGACTACATGCCATTGCAAGTTCAAGGTTTCGAAAATGAGCAAATATATCTAGTTTAACATTAACAGCAGCAGCACACTTAAAGGAGTACCGCTACTGAACTAACATTATCTGACCACGTGAGATAACTATCTTCTAATGAGAATAAGTCGTATATCTATATAGACTTTTACATTATACACATTTGATATTTCGAGACGAGTTTATCTCGCTTATCTATTTCTCGAAATATGTGTTGGAAGCTTTTTGCTTTAGCTATGTTCATCGTATTCTTGATGAGTTTAGTTGGAGACAATTTATTTATTGGAAACTAAATATTAAGTCAAAAGATGATCATGTGAAAATTACCTTAAACATCTTATATGATTTGTGTGAGACAGTCATTTGATGTTAGCTTGGGAAGTTTCGTATTGATCATTCGATCACTTGAAAATTACTTGAAGCTAATGGTATGTGTGAGATTACCATTGTCGTATTCTAAGGATGTTTCAATGATTGAAATAAGAGTTTATAATGATTACCCATGTATGGATATAACACGGTATGCATATCCAGTATGCGAACTGTATTGTGATGATTCAGGTCCGGAACTCTTGTTTACGTACCTAGTATGCGAACGGATTTACCTGAGAAGGTCCGTAAATTTTTTTTGCGTACTTAGTATGCGAACGGGTTTACCTGAGTTGGGTCCAGAACGGTTGTTCGCGAACCGGGTTTGCAAACGGCTTGACTAGGCCAAGGTCCGGAGTTGCTGTTCGCGTACCCAGTTTGTGAACACAGTGGTTAAGTTCTAAAATCGGTTATGTATGATTCTCACTCATAAACATAAACATTTATGATTTAAGGAATGCAAATTAACTTTGCAAACCATGGCTTAATGTTCATGAATTGATTCTTGTATAAGTACTTTGTACGATTACGAATCAATCCGATTTCGTTTCAATTTGTTCATGAATATTTCTATAAGATAGTGAACAATTGAAAAACTCTATTTGAAACAAAATTAGATTCATTTGATTATCTATCATGATTGATTGATCATCATATTTGATCTAGAAGTGTTAGATGAATGTGGTTAAGTCAAAAGTGTTCATATGGCTAACTTCGGTTAATTGTTATTGAGACAACCCAATATACACGTTTAGGTAAGGTTACCCCTATCTAAATATAAGTATATTTCATCTGTGTGTAACAAGATAAGACCATCTATCGGTGGAGATTGATTGCTTAATTTCTAAGCAGACTTAGCTTTAATCTTAAATTAGGAGTTTATCTAACGGTGAATATTGAATGCTTTGTTACTAAGCTATCTTAGCTTTGGTTGTAAGCAACCCTGATTTGAAAGGCTATATAAGGGAGAACTCTAGTAACTGGAAAACCTAATCCCGACACTTCCATGTGTCCTAGTTGCAAACTAGAGTTGATTCTCCTTTAACCTAGGTTTTCCAAAACCATTATTAGGTTAACGACTTGAAGACTTCATTTGGGTTTCGTGAATCCAGATCCAACTATTTTCTCTGTAGTTGCGTATTTTGATCTTACCTTTTCTATCGTATTGAGGTTTATCTTCTCTAAGATTTACTCGAGATTTATCTCCGATAGGTAAGTGTTGATGGTGATTTTTAGTATAGGGCGAAAACTGTAAAAGTCTATTTACCTGACCCGGCATCAGAAGTAGTAGACCTTGATATGTCTATATTCCGCAAGGAATTTGAAGAATATATCAAAATATGATGAGTGCCTATGTCTCTTTTCATATTATTTTAAAACTCAAGCTCCTAGATGAATTGTTCACAAGTATAAAGCCTAATGAGTATATAAGCTCCTAGCTGCATTACTCACTAATGCCGAAGCCTGCCGAGTATTTATTCTAAGCTATGTTCCCCGGCTGAACTCTTAATATTGGTATGACATGATAATTAGTGTTCACTCGTAGCTGAGTAGCATGAATTTCCCGAACTATCAAGATTAAGGTCTGCATGAATTTCCCCGGCTGGCCATGCTCCATGCTGCTGCTTTCCGGCCCCCTTTCCCATCGACCAATCAGTTCGCTTTAAACGCACCACATGCACTTTTAAATAAAGTTAGAACTTGGTTGGTCGACGCGCCTAATTCCTTAAGGAATTTAATCTAGGCTGCCCATGTCAGTCTATAAAACATTCATGGCCACACGATTTGGCTGGCCAACCTAATGAGTTTGGCTTCCTCCTAATGAGATCAAGCAAACTCCATGATGTCCACTGGCGGGCCCACTATCATTCTATCCAATCGGAATCCTCCTAGCCCGCCAACAACATCCCTGATCGCTAGCCAGAGCTAGACAAGTAGCGTTGATGAAAAGAAGTTCAACGAGTTAAGATTGGCCATGATAGTCTCGAACTCATCGCATCCGTCAAACTTAGCCAGCCTTGTTGGATGGCTTAGATTTCGTTTCAAACGACAAATGAAGTGTCGGTATGCTTGCCAGCAACCCATCACCATCCCTTGCCAGTCGAACTACCCACGACATGCCAATAGCACATAAAACCGATTGCTCAAAGTAGGCTGGACGCGCGGGTTATAAAACCCTAATTTATGTTAAGCAGCGGTATATTACTGCCGAAAAACGATCTCGGCCGTCCAACTTCGCCAGACGAATTGACCGGCCTAGATTCAATCTCGATTAACCGGAAAGGTGCGGATACGCTCACCAGCGGCCCAGCTATTGTGTTGGCCGGGCGAACAACTCCCAACACGGCGCCAACACCAAAAACGTTGGCCCTAAAATAGGCTGGCCACACGGCTTTTTAAAACCTAAATTAAATCAATGGCAGCCATTAACTGCCGCAAATCGTCTCGGCCGCCCAACTTCACCAGATGAATTGGCCGGCATAACTCATATTCTAGGTAGCCAACAAGATGTGGCCATGATAAACGGACACTCCCCTTCCATAAGCCGCGATCGGCCAAGCCACGGCATCCCCATATGGCTCCCAAACGATCCCTCAAAAGGGGTTGGTGAGCCGCTTACATGAATTTTAAGGCAGCCATTAACTGGCGCAAATCATCTCGGCCGTCCAACTTCGCCAGCTGAATCGACCGGTCTAGATTAAATCTTAGGCGACCAATAAGATGTCACCATAGTCGCCAGCCATCACTCTCCTATAGAGACCGTCCGGCCTTCCTTTGGCGCGCATGAACAGCTCCCGACAGCTTCCTGAAAGTGGTCGGTCACGCTCTTTTTAAGACACTAGGTTCCGCGACCAACCAAGACAGGCTCTATACGATGATGCTTCACATGCATCGATTATTTTGAGCTGCTTGCTTAGAAGCGGTGCTTTACATGCATCGAGTACATACAATATTTTATAAGTATCGGTTCCACAAATAACTTAGTTATTTAACATAATAGCACCACATGTTATTCTTTGCGGAAAGTCTCATGACTTGGCTCGCCACACATGACCACCCGCCTCCTGGCTTGCGCGTGACTGGTCAGAATAACTAGGTCTTGCAAACAAGACCCATTCAGCAACTTGCTGCATATTTTCCACGAAAATACTTGAGACATCAAACATGTCACAAACTGGGGGATGTTCATCAGGGTATTGGTTTGGCGGTTTACAGCGTGCGGCGCGCAATGCGCCCATTACGATAAAGTGTCAGTAAAGGGAGGACGGTTAACAGCAGTAAGAGAGTAGTGGGTGTAAGGATGACCAGTCTTCCCTAATGACGGAAACGTGATCGTCACCACCTTTTACACATCCCCACTTCTCCACTACTTAACTGTCTCCACTTCCTACGACATCAGGGTGCGCTCAATCATGACTTGTATAAATAGGTTTTCAACCTATTTCGACAAACACACAAGTGTTATCAACACAAGTATCTAGAAAAACACCAAGAACTGATAGCTTATATTCTGCAAGCCAGTTCCATATTCTGATACAAGTCAGAAAATAGCCACACCTTCAGAGTTGACCATTCTTATCTCAACACCTTCTTCGCTTCCCTCCCTAAGATCAACCCTTCTCCTTCACTTTGTGACCGAAGCAAGGCTGGAACGGCCATTTCTTGGATTAGGCCAGGATTGTACAGATTGATCTCTCGAATCTAAAGTACTCCCATGCAGTGCATTTGTTTAGGGTTTAGATTCGTTTCTCGGCGGCACACCCAAATTTACCAAAAACAGCAGAATCAGTTTTTACCCCAAAACAACTGGCGACCACAGTGGGAGATTAATCTCTCGGTTGCAAAAAATCATTTTCCCAATTTCATTGTCAATTTCCTGAATTTCCCAAGATGGTTGATCTGGGGAATGGTTCAGAAACCCTTAATCCCAATTTTACTTCTCCTAGCACTGAAAATACCTCACATGTTATTCCTGAATCCGTTCTTTCATTTAAAACCCTTGTCGAGGCTATGGAGTCTCAATATTTAACAACTATTCACGATTTGATGAAAATCCTGAATGATATTGTCAGGGATCAAGCTATTATTTTCAAGACGCAAGATGAAGTATTTTCGCTTTTGAAAATCCTCACGGATCAATTATCAAAGGAAACAACATGTATTCATTCTGGAGGAAACGCCATCAACAATTCATTTTAGATCAATACTGATGGTAGTAGCCCTTCTTCCAAGATTCATATTCCTACTCCTGGTGAGGAAGATGAAGCCTATGATCACGTTGAATGGAAACGTATCCACCAACGTAACTTGTATGCTCATGAAGATCAAGAGATGTTTCCTCAAGCTCAGAAAGAAGACTCGTGGGATTTATCACGTTCTCATCAGAGTCCTCGCGATGAAAAGGTGATTTCATTATATGCGTCCTTCCTGGAAAATATCAATTCCCATATTGCATCAGAAGCTGCTAACAGATCCGTTGCTGCTTTACTCAGTCGATCCGAACCATTCAAGAATAAAGAAGCTCGTAAAGATGTTCAGGAAAGCAGGCGTCCTTCCAATAAAAGATCCAACCTCCAGTCAATCGCTAGTGAAGGAGGGAAGAGAAAAGCTCCAGCAGCGGAACAACAACCCAAACGTGTGGCATCAGCGCATCAGGCGACTCCACCCCGGAAGGTCACGGCTAAGACTCCTACGCAACAAAAAGAAACTGGAGATGCTGCTCCAAACTTCCCGTTCCCGATCGAGGAAGTAATTGAACTCCTGGAAGTATGGATTCAAGATCATGCCATCAAACTACCTCCTATCAGCCGCCTACCAACTGATGAAGAAATGACAAATCCCAAATATTGCCATTACCACACGTTCGTCAATCATCCAACCAATGAATGCAACAAATTGAAGCGCATTTTCAAATAAAAGGTAAATGCAGGGGAACTTCAATTAGGCACTGAAGGAGTTCGCAGAGACCCTCTTCCCGTGAGTTGCATGATTTCTAGGGACTCCGTCCACAAAATCGTACAGTCTATGTGGAGAATTTATATGAGATTCTTTATTTCTCCAAGACACAACGTCAAGACATATTTACAGCCCTCAACCATGTTGTATCAGGCAAGCGGCTGTTTCCAGCCAGGGAAGCCACTCCCAAACCCCAACCTCTCCTGGAAAGCATGACTGATAGATGCAACTGGGGACTCCTAGCCACTGCTCACTTGAAGGATGTCGAGTTTGATAACACACTGATTGACGCGACCTCTGACTTCAACATTATCACCGTCAGGACTCTGAGAGCTGCAATGATTTTAAAGCAGGAAGCTGTTAACTATCCAACCATAATCAAAAACTCAGAAGGAGAGTTCAGAGACGCTTACGGGTACATCAATCTAGAAATCAAGGTGGGAGATGCTATAACACATGCCAAATTTCATATAATTAAATAGTACCCTAATTATGATATGATCCTTGGGCACTCATGGATACATGACAACAAGGCGAAGCTAGGAGTATGTCCTTTACCAGTGTCTATACCTGAAAGGGTCTCCAACAAGCCATCCAATCTTGAAGACTATTTGTTGCCATATCAGCAACTCGCGAATGTGACGCAACTTCCTGAAGAGAGCGCATCAACATTTGTTCACAAATTCCAGACACAAGTAAGTCTTATTGAACAACCCCTTTTACAACCAGTCACTCCTCCTCCCTCCAAGGCTTGGGAACTCGATCCGATTATCAACCCAGCCGTCACTAGGAGATGTGAATGGGATGCTGTCCTTTTCAAGTTTTTTATCAAGAGTTTAGAAGCTGTCACAGTCAAAGATGGGGAATCTAAGAGTCAAGTAACGGTGCAACATCTGAACCCGTTTCAGATATGGTAGTGAGAGTTACTGCTCAACCTGCTCCGTATGATTCCGTAGAAAGGAAAGACGAGCCGTACCTAGTGGCATAAGTTATTTTGGGAGGTTACTGCAAGCTCATCAATGCAGACAAGCTAGAAGGCATAGTAATACACACCCGGTGGCTCAAACCCTTCAATACCTAAGGTGTCACGCTGCCCTTTCCTTCAACATTCCTTTTAGTGTTTCCTCTAGCAATTTCTCTTTTCATGCAATATTTGTAATTCCTCCAAAATGATTGCACTGCATGCATTCATAATTGGGGTTTCAATTTGTCAGTTAATCGAAGCAGCATTTCCCTTTTAGAAATCTCTTTACTCCTGAATCATCTCAAAGCAAAGTCTCGAGTAAACCCAAACCCTCATAAAATCATTACCCATTGGTTCAAAACCCGAAAAAATAAAACCATGAAAGAGACATCTCATATCTTTCAAAAAGTACCAAAGAGGGGAATACATAAAGGAAAAGAAAGAGCAAGATGACCAAAGGAAATCATCAAGTAGCCAGTACATCCTTCTTAGAGCAAGCGTCCCTCGTGCAGCCTGCTTCAACGACAAAACGGTCTCTCAGTCACCACCTCATTGTGCCTAATCCCCGAGAAGAAGTTTCACCATCTGCAATTTTCATATTTTGGAAAATCCCTTCATGGAATCAAGAAGCAGCGAGCTAGCGCATGTGGTACTCCCAGATTGCAACTACTTCTTCAGACGTGTCCAATCACGTCATGCGTGCAATTAATTGGAAGTAGAGACTCCACACCTAACAAATACGGCTCTTGGATTTCTTGTTTACGGAAACACAACACATGTGATATACAAGGGTGATATCAAATGGAAGTTACAGGTTCGTGGACGAATCCTAAATCTTCATCATTACGTCCCCTACTTCAAGATGTTTTTATTAGGGTTACATATGATAAATATCATCATGGAAGTGGTATCCGGTCACATGAAAGGAAAACACATCACCACTTATGTGTATCGCCTTCCCATCTGCCACATCACCTACTCAGAACTCAGCACTGCCTACCCAAGACCTGCATGAAGCTGCGCATCAACAACCACATCGTCGACAAAGTCATATTTAGTGTTTCTAGATTTCCAATTTCCTTTGGAAGGGGTGCATGGGCTTCCAAAATTTTGGATACAATACAGATCTATCAAGTGCGACTACCGCCCATTGATCAACAAGTAACGAATCCAAAAGATTGCCGCCTTTTTTAATTCGTCAACCACCATACTAGCAAATGCAATGGAAGTACATCTTTCAGGAGAAAATAGGCCCAGGATAATTACACCTGGGGACTGCCAGCATGGGATGCCCTCACGTTCCTTAACCAGGTTATTTCTGATGTCAGCATCATATGTCAAAGCTTTACGAGCCGCAGGAATTTCTCAACATGAAGCCGTACACGTGCATCAAAGACTCAAAATACAGCTCTAGTAATCAAACAGAAGCACAACTGGGGACTGCCCAATTGCATCCCATCTCATACAGGCATTCCAAGCATATTGTCATCGCAATCAGAAGGGCAGGAATGAGCATATGAGATAAAGAGTCACAATGAACGCAATTTCATTCCAGTCAATGCTCGGAGTTTAAAGAAAATTTTATTCGCAAATCAGCAGTCCAGACACCAAGCATATTAAAGTCAAGGCCTCTTGCAATTGAGCGCAATAGAGTTTGGCAAATTTTGAAATCCACTGGAGAGGCCAGATACTCAGTTCTCTAGAGACATGACCTTATTACATATTCTGGAGAGGATCGATGGAGTTCACTCAGGATTTGATGAAATTTCAAAACCGTGAACAACTAAAGTTCGTACTTGCAAAAAGAAGAAGAAAGAACAAGATGTACTTACCTTATCGTTGACGATTGGCACACTTGTGATGGAGCTGCTGACAGCGACGAAGAGGAGCCGGCTGCTGCAGAAGAAAGCACGAAGCCAGACGAGCAACAAAAAACAGAAGAGGATCGATACCTTTTTTTTTTATACAATTGGAGTTCGAACAGAAAAAGGATTCCTTCTTGCTCCATGGACGGGAATGGATGGCTGGGGCCACAGTACTCATACACATAGCCGAGCAAGAAACACGCTACTACATAGACCATTGGTTGCGCGGTCCCGTTGCTGAAGGCCGATTGGAATTTTCCTGGTAATATCTACCTGCTTCATCTTTTCAATTCTAAGTTCGTCTATCACCATCTAGTGCTTACCCCACAACGATGTTACTGTTACGTGCTAATCAGGGGACTTAATGTTGATTGTGGTTTTTAGTATAGGGCGAAAACTGTAAAAATCTATCTACCTGACCCGGCATTATAAGTAGTAGACCTTGATATGTTTATATTCCGCAAGGAATTTGAAGAATATATCAAAATATGATGAGTGCCTATGTCTCTCTTCATATTATTTTGAAACTCAAGCTCCTAGATGAATTGTTAACCAGTATAGAGCCTAATGAGTATATAAGCTCCTAGCTGCATTACTCACTAATGCCGGAGCCTGCCGAGTATTTATTTTATGCTATGTTCCCCGGCTGAACTCTTAATATTGGTATGACATGATAATTAATGTTCACTCGCAGCTGAGTAGCATGAATTTCCCGAAGTATCAAGATTAACGTCTGCATGAAAGTACTCAATCAGAAGATGCGCTAACTGCTCTCTGAGGATAAAATTAAAGAATTTTGTGTTAACACACAGAATTTATCAAATTTGTTCGATTTTGTGATTGCTCACAAGATTAAAATTTTGGCTTAATTAAAAATTATGTTTTTGCGCCCTGCGCAATATCCCGAACCCTATTGGTCGAGACCAAACCTATGTAAGCTAGGAAACTAATCCTCCATAGAGCTAGTATGAGCAAAGTCCTACCAGAAAACAAGTAAAGAGGAACTGCGGCAAATAGAAGCAACAGCAAAAGCAGGCGCGGCCACGTCACTTGGCCGGTCGATCCGCTCCAACAGGCGCCGCATGTGGCCGGCTGGCCACGCTCCATAGTTCTGCTTGTCGGCCCCATTTCCCATCGACCAATCAGATCGCTTTAAACGCGTCACAGGCACTTTTAAATAAAGTTGGAACTTGGTTGGTCGACACGCTTAATTCCTTAAGGAATTTAATCTAGGCTTCCCATGTCAGTCTCAAAAACATTCACGGCCACACGATTTGGCAGGCCAACCTAATGAGTTTGTCTTCCTCCTAATGAGATCAAGAAAACTCATTGATGTCCACCGGCGGGCCCACTATCATTCCATCTAATCGGAATCCTCCTAGCCCGCCAGCAACATCCCTGATCGCTAGCTAGAGCGAGGCTAGTAGCGTTATTGAAAAGAAGATCAACGAGTTAAGACTGGCCATGACAGTCTTGAACTCATCGCATCTGTCCAACTTATCCATCCTAGTTGGATGGCTTAGATTTCGTTTCAAACGACCAATGAAGTGCTGGTATGCTCGCCAGCAACCCATCTCCATCCCTTGCAAGTCAAACTACCCACGACATGCCAAGAGCACCTCAAACCGATTGCTCAAAGTAGGCTGGCAGTGCGGGTTACAAAACCCTAATTTATGTTAAGCAGCGGTATATTACTTCCGCAAAACGATCTCGGCCGTCCAACTTCGCCAGCCGAATTGACCGTCCTAGATTCAATCTCGATTAACCGGAAAAGTGCGGATACGCTCACCAGCGGCCCAGCTATTGTGCTGGCCGGGCGAACATCTCCCAACACGGCGCCAACACCAAAAACATTGGCCCTAAAATAGGTTGTCCACACGGCTTTTTAAAACCTAAATTAAATCAATGGCAGCCATTAACTTCCGCAAATTGTCTCGCCGCCAATCTTCGCCAGAAGAATTGGCCGGCCTAACTCCTATTCTAGGTAGCCAACAAGATGTGGCCATGATGAACGGCCACTCCCCTTCCATAAGCCGCGATCGTCCAAGCCACTTCCTCCCCATATGGATCCAAAACGATCGTTCAAAAACGGCTGGTCGAGCCACTTACATAAATTTTAAGGCAGCCATTAACTGCCGTAAATCATCTCGGCCGTCCAACTTCGCCAGCCGAATTGACCGGCCTATATTAAATCTTAGGCGACCAATAAGATGTCACCATAGTCGCCAGCCATCACTCTCCTATAGAGACCAACCGGCCTTCCTTTGGCGCGCATGAACAGCTCCCGGAACCTTCCTGAAAGTGGCCGGTCACGCTCCTTTTAAGACACTAGGTTCTGCGACCAACCAAGACAGGTTCTATACGATGATGCTTCACATGCATCGATTATTTTGAGATGCTTGCTTAGAAGCGATGCTTCACATGCATCGAGTACATACGATATTTTATAAGTATCGGTTCCACAAATAACTTAGTTATTTAACATAATAGCGCCACATGCTATTCTTTGCGGCAAGTCTCATGACTTGGCTCGCCACACATGACCACCCGCCTCCTGGCTTGGGCGTGACTTGTCAGAATAACTAGGTCTTGAAAACAACACCCATTCAGCAACTTGCTGCATATTTTCCATGAAAATACTCGAGACATCAAACATGTCACAAACTGGGGGATGTTCATCAGGGTATTGGTTTGGCGGTTTACAGCGTGCGGCGCGTAATGCGCCCATTATGAGAAAGTGTCAGTAAAGGGCGGACGGTTAACAGCAGTAAGAGAGTAGTGGGTGTAAGGATGACCAGTCTTCCCTCATGACGGAACCGTGATGGTCACCACCTTTTACACATCCCCACTTCTCCACTACTTAACTGTCTCCACTTCCTACGAGATCAGGGTGCGCTCAATCATGACTTGTATAAATAGGTTTTCAACCTATTTCGACAAACACACAAGTGTTATCAACACAAGTATCCAGAAAAACACCAAGAACTGATAGCTTACATTCTGCAAGCCAGTTCCATATTCTGATACAAGTCATAAAATAGCCATACCTTTAGAGTTGACCATTCTGATCTCAACACCTTTTTCGCTTCCCTCCATAATATCAACCTTTCTCCTTCACTTTGTGACTGAATCAAGACTGGAATGGCCATTTCTTGGTTTAGGACAGGATTGTATAGATTGATTTCTCGAATCTAAAGTACTCCCGTGCAGTGCAATGGTTTAGGGTTTAGATTCGTTTCTCGGCGGCAAACCCAAATTTACCAAAACCAGCAGAATCAGTTTTAACCCCAAAACAGTAAAATATAAAAAGTAATCACAACAGGTCTTCGTCTTAGACTCTTGTGATTCCGCAATAACCTTTTCTGTTAATCAGTTGGGTTATCGTGAGGTGACTGATATTTTTAGTCTGCTCTTCGGGAGTATAAGTCCGCGGTATTAGTTGGTTCCTGTTCACCTTGATCTTTGTATCAAAAGACGGAACAAAAAGAATAAAGGATAGACATATCTGTGGGAGACACATTTGTTTATAAGTCTTCGACTTTGGGTCGTAGCAACTCTTAGTTATGGGTGATATCAGCTAAGGGAATCAAGTGCGCAAAATCCGGCATGGTTCTAGAGGCATAAGGAACGCGACTGTATCTTAATCGGTGTGAGACTTGGTAAGGGCTATACTACATTCCAGTCCGAAGTTAACTTGTAGTATGCTAGTGTCTGTAGCGGCTTAATACAGTGTGGTGTTCAAAGCTGGACTAGGTCCCGGGGTTTTTCTGCATTTGCGGTTTCCTCGTTAACAAAATTTCTGGTGTCTGTGTTATATCTTTTCCGCATTATATTTTTTTTTATAATTGAAATATCACAGGTTGTGCATTGTTCAATCACAGTTGATAAATCCGACCTTGTTTGTTGGATAGAACTTGATTGACACTTGGGCATTGGTCTTTGGTACCGTCCAAGTTATTTCTCATATCAATCAGGCTCACGGATTTATATCTGTTCGATTTGGTGATTGTATTAAAAAAGAGATAAAGCTCTTTGATATATTTTTTGATTGAGTCTCACTTTTAAGTTGGTGCTCTCGGAATTATATTGGAGTTTAGTCCATACAGTTTTTCGAACAAATTATTGGGTGTGGTTGTTATACCCCCGTTTTTTCAATTGGTATCATAGCAGGCAAACATACTAAGACCTCATAAGTATGTGTTTGTAGCAATCTGATTTCTGTGGATAGAAGTTTACCTCATTTTAACGTACATAGAAATGTCTTCCAAAGTTTTTGATTATGCCAAATTTCTTGGGTTTACCTCAATGGATAACTCCTTAGCAGATTCTTCCAAATCCTGAGGTAGAAAACTTATGCTATCAGATTCTGATAACTTTCCCTCTAAAGTGACAGCTGACACTATGTCAGAATCTGAGATGGAACTCACCAGAACCTTAAAAAAATCTGCCGAGATTATTGATGTTCAAGCTTCTAAAATTATATCTCTTGAAGAAAAATATGCTCAGCTCACTGATGAACTTGAGAAGTCTCTTAACAGAGAGCGAGAACTATATGGTATCGTTGAGTCTTTTTCTAACAATATCGAAAACCTCGTTCAAGAAACTACTGTACAGCGCGAAAATATTAGTATGCTTGAAGATAGTGTTAAAGAAGACTCAATTAGAGAAGAACGTTTAATCAAGTCTCATTCATCAGAAAATTAACAACTGTCGTGTTGAAAAAGAGAAACTTGTTGCGTGCCTTTTACAAGCCCCGGAACAGTGTAACTCCTTGAAAATAGAAAACTCTGTTTTAGTGAGTAAGTCTTCTTCAGTGCCTATTTCTAATACTCATGTGGTATTACCTAGCATGGATAAAATTACTCCTAAGGAATTATCTGCTAAGAAACGTTTGCGTAACTTGCGGATATCTGAAAAGCATATGAGTCAAAAATGGGATTCATCAAAAGTTTCTTATCCACGAACCTGTTCATTCTGCGGGAAAAGGAATCATAATGTTCTACATTATTTTGCTAGAAAGAAACAGATTTCTGATCTTAAAAATTTGCTTCTTTTTACAGTCGACGGAGTAAATAGCCCGACGACACCTACAATGGATGATATTCCTGCAGAAAACTAGAAATCTCATAAAAAGGGTTTGCAAGGTCACTCCTCTAGAACTCTTTACATGAATCGTGTTCTTCATAATGGTGCGACTTCCTACACCACTAATATACACGTTCCCAGTATTTATGAGAATAAGTTTGGATGGTCTAAGTCTAGGAGATGGGATTCTCGTAATCTTTATTCTCTAAAACGGATCTCAAGAGGTCCTAGACTTAATCCTCAGAGAAATCCTTCTGATGAAGATTCAAAAAGGTCAATGTCTAAATCTTCTGGAATAAGATTTAACCGAAGGAATGTAAGGAATACACGATTCAAACATTCGAAAGATATTTACAACTCTTCCCTCGATATATGTAATGGGATTACATCTCATTCTGTTACCTAGTCTCTAGTTAAATTCATCCTTGAAACTAACTTGAGTGTTGCAAGGATCATATTTGTGGGAGACTCAAGTCAGTTGTATGTTATTATCTGATCGTGTGTTTTATTTTTAAAATAAAGTTGTTTTCTTCATATGTGAATGTTAAGTCATATCTTGACTCCTAGTAACTAATATATCTTGTTGATTTTTCATGTGATCTAATTTAAAGTGAAACTTCTAATTATCGAGCTATGAAAATCTACGGGATGACTGAAAACAGATAGTGTATTTCCTTATTTTGGATCTTAGCTGACCCATTAACTTCCCTTAACCGGTCCGCAAACTTCCATGTACTCTTCTTCTTAAGAGTTTTTATAGGGTTTCTATAATAATGGATTCCTTTCCTTATCTTGTTCACGAATATATATTATATTATATTCCATCCCTATAAAAAAATATACGGAGAACTCTTCAAGATCTCATGAAGTGGTGGATCTTGATATGGAAGAAAACATCAAAGGATGCAGCTCGGTTCAAGAACTTGTTTTGAAAAAGATGATTGCAAGAAAATAGTACAACTCCTGGATTGCTGAACCTGTCAAGGATTTAATTCATTATCAGAATGACTCAAAGGTCGAATTTTCAAATCTTCAACTGCAAATAAAATCATTTAATTGATGGTCAGACCAAAATCCTTGAAAATCAAAAAATCTTGATACGGAACCAGAAGAAGCTCATCTCTGATTGCATCAAGGCAGGCAACTTGCTCGCATTGTTGATCGGAAGGTGAATGTTCTAACTCATGAACATGGAGTTTCTACGGTCAAAAGAATCAAGGACATCAATGATACCTTTTATGATGGTGTCATGGAGAGGTATGAAGTTATCAAAGAAGTTTGATCTTTTTATGTCTAGGAAACTTCTTATGAGAATTTATTCTTATGTTTAAGAAGGATAACAAGGGTTCGGTATAGCTATTATTGTGATTACACATAGCTATTTACAACGATATTCATCTTGCAATGTTTTTAGATTTATTTATTTAAATTCTAAGTTATTTGGAAGATGATTTTTGCAGTATTTAATTTTTTTGATTTCATATATTGCAATTGATTATGAGATGTATGCCTTTACGTTCGTGAACTGTGCTAGTATCTCATAAATGCTCAAAAGTTAAGTCTATTATGTCTTTATGCAAATATTGATAAAAGATATAATGAACTTTTGAAAATTCCGCAGTATTGATCTTTCCCTGATCCACTTTTATGTGAAAGGACTGTATGACTCCGTAAGTTTTCTTATGTTGAGTGATTTCCGGTTAAATTAATCATAAAGGTTCTCCTGTGATTAGTTTAATAAATGATATTTTGGACATTAACAAAATGTGATTAGTTTAATCGATGATATTTTGGACATTATGGGGAGTGCAGCTATGGAATATTGTAGGAGTTATCTTGTATCTTTATAAACTCCTTGATGAATACACTAAGTTTCGACTATATGAAATCATCGAAACAAAGTTGATATGTTCTCTTTTAGTCATAAATTATCTTTTTGAGAATTTTATTATGATCCCGTAGTTTTCGTACCTTTGTCAATATAAGAATTATTTTGTAGTTCACACTACATACATATGGTTTACGGATCATTATGTAAGGGGGGGGGGGTATTTTGCATTGTAAGATGGAAGTATTGACTAAGGGGGAGTGATACATATCACCATAGTATTATTTCAAATTTGTGATGCAATTGGACTTTGATTCACTATATAATACTATGACACTGTATAACAATGATTGAGAACATCTGTTTTCTTAGTGTTATGGCTACGGATCTTCAACAACAATGATGCTGAGTTGAACACGTTCAGAATCGCTGGAGTGTACTTGGAGTAATGAAGAATTCAAGGAAAGTTGAAGAGCCAAGGAAATCAAGCATGATGGATGACAAGATACAAAGTTTATTTATTTTGTAATCCATATGTATTGATAGTTTTGTCACCAAAATTGACAAAGCGGGAGATTGTTAGAGCACTGCTCGGTCGAACTCGCAAGCGTTGCTATCTCAAGCTTGTTTGTCAAGTTTAGTTTTAAAAACTATATACTTGATTTCTAGTCTACTTATAGCTATGTCTCGGATTAAGATAAAATGTGTAGTTGAGATTTATACTTCACGGCGTTCACCAATTGAAGAAGAAGATCTAATGAGGATCTTGGAGGAACTTCATCAACAAAAGGTATGTGGAGACTAAAACTTATCTATTATTCAGAAGTCTATTCTATTCTATCTTCTAGTGAGACTAAGTCGTGTAGCTATATTGAAAAGACGAGGGTACACAAATATACCACAATCTTTTTGTTTTCAACCTATAAGTCCTCTTACTGAAAGTGATCGTATATGGACAGAGTCGAGATAATACAACAAATCGGTATTCACACTTTGTGTGATTGTCTATGGATACGAGATCGAGACAATACGACTACCAAAGTGTGATACTTGATAATAGGTTCCGACTAAACAAAACTCTATAGGATCACTATCAAGTATATCGGAGTTAACGTTTGTGTAATTTATTTTAAATTATATAAACAAATATAATTACCAAAAACAAAACTAAATCACACAGCAAGATTTTGTTAACGAGGAAAACTGCAAGTGCAGAAAAACCCCGGGACCTAGTCCAGAATTAAATACTCTCAGAATTAAGCCGCTATATAAAATCTAATCCGACTTCGTATAGTTGAGACTAGGCAACTTCCCCTAGTCCACATAGTTTCATCAGTATCCCTATGCTTCGACTTCGAAGGTCACGCACTGGTACAATTCCTTTGTGTTAGATCACTGCTCGGTCAAACTCACAAGCGTTGCTATCTCAAGCTTGTTTGTCAATGTTAGTGATCAAAACTATAGGTCTTGATTTCTAGTCTACTTATAGTGATGTCTTGGACTAGGATAGATTGTGTAGTTGAGCATTAGACTTCACGGCGTTCATCAATTGAAGATGAAGAACTACTAAGGAGAGCTTGTGGAACTTCATCAACAAAAGGTATGTGGAGACTGAAACTCATCTATCACTTGGAAAGTTCATTTCTATTCTATCTCTTATATTGAGACAAAAGTCGTATTGCTATATAGTATTCGATTATACACATTTGAGATTTCGAGTTGAGTTTAACTCGCTTACATATTTCTCGAAAATATGTGTTGGTAAGCTTTCGCTTCAACCAAGTTCATCTTATATTCTTGACGAAAGTCAAAATATGATCATGTGAAAATCGCCGAGTAACATCTTACATGGTTTGTGTAATACAATCATTTGGTGTAGACTTGGAATGTTTCGTAATGATTATTTCAATAACTTGAAAATTTCTTTGATGCTAATAGTTCGTGAAAACAGTTATCGTCATCCTCTAAGAATGTTTTAACGATTGAAAAAGAATTTAGAACACTTAACCATCATTGGATTATAAACACAGTATGTGTTCTTGCATATATGTGATCCATGTTCGGAACTATAGTATGCATACCTGTATGCGTACCAGTTAGTTGTGAAATTCCGTGTACCTAAGTACACATACCCATACGCGTACCCGTTTGCATACTGGCGAACCCAAACTCGGTACGGCTACTTTAAGTATGCGTACCCGTTTGCATACTTGAGTGGTTAAACTTCTAGAATCGGTTTGTTCATGAACTAATACATTTATATAATAAGGAATGCATTCTTTGCAAACCGTGGCTATAATGTTCATGAAATCAAACCGATTTTGCTTCAATTGTGTTCTTGTATACTTCTATGAGAATATAGCAATTGAACAACTCTATAACTAGTTTCATTTGAGTCATTTGAACTAGTTGTTGTTAAGATGAATAAGGTTGATATGAGAGTGTTCATATAGCTAACCTCGGTTAACTACTGTTGAGCCAACCTAGTGTACACGTTTAGGTACGGTTACTCAAACCTAAATGAAGGTACATTTCATTTGTGTATAACAAGCTAAGTTCGATCTAACGGTTGAAAGATATTAGCTTGAGTCTAATCAGGTTTTCATCTAACGGTGAATATTGAATGCTTTGTTACCAAGGTAACTTAGATTGCAAACCCTGATTTTAAAACTATATAAAGGAGAACTCTAGCAACTGGGAAACCTAATCCCCACACCTCCTGTGTGATACTAGTGTCGACTAGAGTCGATTCTCCTTTAACCTTAGGTTTTTCACGAAACCCTGTAGGTTAACGACTTAAAGATTTCATTGGGATTGTGAAGCCAGACCCAACTATTTTCTATGTAGTTGCGTGTTCTGATCTTACTTCTACTATCGTGATTGAGTATTATCTTTGCGAAGATTTGCTTGATATTTATCTCCGATAGGTAAGATTAAAAGTAGTCACAAACATCTTCGTCTCATCGTTTGTGATTCCACAATATCTTGTTTCGCTTCCATACGATTAAGATTATTGTGAGGTGATTGATAATACAAGGCTGTTCTTCAGGAATATAAGTCCGGTTTATCAATTTGTTCCTGTGCACCTTGATTTATCAAAAGACGGAACAAAACTCGTAGGTATTTTTGTGGGAGACAGATTTATCTATTCCAATAGACTTTTCTGTGTGAGACAGATTTGTTTATCAAGTCTTCGACTTTGGGTCATAGCAACTCTTGGTTGTGGGTGAGATCAGCTAAGGGAATCAAGTGCGTAGAATCCTGCTGGGGTTCAGAGACGTAAGGAGCGCAACTATACCTTGATCAGTGTGAGATTGATTAGGGCTCAACTACATTCCAGTCCGAAGTTCATTGGTAGTAGTCTAGTGTCTGTAGCGGCTTAATACAGTGTGGTGTTAGAAGCTGGACTAGGTCCCGGGGTTTTTATGCATTTGCGGTTTCCTCGTTAACAAAATTTCTGGTGTTTGTGTTATTTCTTTTCCGCATTATATTTTATTATATAATAGAAATATCACAGGTTGTGCGTTAAGTTCATTCATTTCTTGAATCCGACCTTTGGGTTGTTGATTGAATTGATTGACACTTGGATATTGGTTTGTGATACCGTCCAAGTTATTTCTCTTATTCAATTGGGCTCGCAAATTCCTATTTGTTTGATTGCAGATTGAATTGAGAAATTGAGATATAACTCTTTGATATACGTTTCTATAGATTGAGTCTGACTATCTAGTTGATTCTCTTGAAAGTATATTGGAGTTTGTCTATTCAGATTTCCGAACGAAATATTGGGTGTGGTTGTTAGACCCCCCGCTTTTTCACTTTGGATCGTATTACAAACAGTAAAGGAACCACAAATCTATTTGGTAACAACTCTTTTGATTCTTTTAAGATAAAGATATCTCAAGTCATATGCAAAGGTTCTTTTGTTTAATCTAATAAACTCCTTTGCCTTGTTAGATCAATCTATCCAATAACTACAAGAGCAGTTAAGTTTAGATTCGCAATCAATCAGTATAGATCTACATGAGAAGCTATAAAGTGGTGTCGATATCACGCAACCAATCAATCGAATAAATACGATTCTAGTTAGATCCCAGCCGATCAAGGTTTGTGCACACACAAAGATATGAGAATTAATAAGAAATCTTCTTCGTCTTCAAATCTTCTTTAATCTTCAATAATAACCTGCACAACACCACTTGAATCTCTTGTGATCAATCAGACACAGATTGGAGTCTGTTAACAATAGATTATAACAAGATGTCTTTAGATATACAAACAATTTTAAAGATCCCGTCGATACTTCAATCTAGTTTGAGTGAATCATATATCAGAAGAGAAGATTCTCAAGAATAAACAAACTAGGCGCAATCAAAGTTTCAACAACCGTTAGTCAATCAAATCAATCGAAAACTAATAACACTACAATTATCTAGTTTCCCACCAATGGTACTCGTAGAGCTTCTTGATCCCACAGAAGTCTTTAAACGAGTGGTCGTAAGAGATTTCACCTAATTAGGATATTTTCCTCTCCGAATAGACGGCTCCACCAGAAACAACAAGAAATGAAGTTTGCCTGGCTATTAGGATAGTTTACTAGAAATGATAACTTAGGTATTTATAGACCAAGGATGTTTGGATACCAAGGAATTTCCAAAACCGAAAATAATCTCAAGATATGCAATGAATAGCAAAACGGTTTTCCTAATTCCAATAAATGCTTGTCCAAAATTTCTGAAATCTCTCAATAGAAAATCTCCAATTAGTAAATGCACATTACTAATTTTTATTCTCTAGAGATATGCATTTAATTGCGGGTAATTAAAGCATATAAAACCAAAAACCTTAATTAAAAGATTCTCAATTTATTTCGGCACAGGATCTCCTTGATTACTATGGAATATCTTTGAACAATAAATGATAAGAGTTACTGTACGTGTTCAAAGTATGTTGACATCTCTTCACTGTAAATCCTTATTCATATTTACATGGATTTACATTCTTGGTATCAGTTATACCATACTTCCAAAAAGGTTTTGAATTGGTTGACCTATATTCCAAGATAACTATGTGATTGATCAAATATCAAATCACATACATGGGTTCAGTTGGTTCTACCAATCACCTGGACCGGTTATATCAGTTACCAGGACCGGTTACCATATTGCCATGGTATTGCTTGTGATCGGTCACACCAGTTACAAGGATCGGTTACACCAATTACCAGGACCGGTGACCAATTACCAGGACCGGTGACCAATTACAAGGATCGATTACACAATACTCTGTGATCGATCACACCAATTACTAGGATCGGTCACATCAAAACAAATATCGATCATACCATCTCATGGTGATTACTTAGGATCGGTTACACCAATTAATAAAAACTAGTCATACCAAATCATAAGTCAGGCATTGTGATTAGTTATACTAAGATACATACAAAAATTACGATCGGTTCTACCATTTCACACATATTTGTAATCCAAAGATTTGCAATGAATAGCCTTACCAATAAGCCTAATGATTTCCCTTTCGATTCATAAAATAAGTTCATGAATGTACTTCCTTTAAACGAATGTATAACATTGTTTCCTAGGATGAAATCTTCACCATAACCCATTCACATAATCATAACAGTATATACAAGATTATGTCGATGTCATATCTACGAAGTTCAAAAGATAAGCGTTATACTTTGTAGTATAATTCCCTAATACTATGATCATACAAATATGATCATGTCACATCACTAGAATATTATACAATATATACAGTATATACATCTTCGCAGTTATGTGTTCATTATAGCACGACTTGAAAGATACGTTAGGAATGAAACAGTTCAACTCAATTTTACTAACCTCAAGTGGAAGGATGATGTCGTCGTTGTAGTTCGCTACTTCTTCACATTCTTCAGGTCTTCGGAGTAATACTTGTATGTCTCAACATTTCTAGACTTTTTAGTCTAACGTAAACGAAGTTGACTCTAGTATATAATCAAGCGACTTTAGATGAGTTTTGACACACTTTTATATGACAACCAAACTTGACATACCAACTCTTGGTGAGTTCAACCGATCTATGCTCTAACAATCTCCCCCTTTGTCAATTTTAGTGACAAAACTCTTATTATATATGGATAAAAAAAATTACATAAGAATTCATTTTACATACGCTTGAATTCAAATTTCAATAGCACAATAACCTGCATATATTCAATCAATAAATGCCGCTGTTGACATTTGAATAACAAAATCTTTTGTTCCCCCTAAAGGTAAGCTAGGTAAATATTTAATCTGAACATCTTGTTATTCCGCTTTTTGTAATCAGAATACTACAACAACAATATGATATGTTTTTCCCCCTTAGTCAATGCTTTACTCTTTCGTTTGATATAACGTTTAAGCATAATATCATTTCATTAGTGATTGCAAATCACTTGTTTACTCCATATATTTCTCCCCCTTTTTGTCACAAAATGACAAAGGTTAGAGCAAATAAAGGACAAACCGAAAGAAACTTACAAATCTAAAAGACTTGTAAACAACTTATAAGAGTTAAGCACGAAGGTTTCACATACCACTTTAGATGACGAATATTAAAACCGAAACTACAAGTAATTTAGTTTTAATATGTTATCAAGGAAACAATTGCCCGAAGAAATTTTCTCTAATAGTTTAACAAATTGACTAAGAAACTTAATTCCCTTGTTAAACAGATTGCGTATGCACAGTCACATATTTCGATATGACCAAAATAAAGATCAGAATTAACTTTACTTCTCTCATCAGGTTCCAATTATTCATACAATAACTTATACCTTTCTCTTTAGACAAGACAAACACTAGGTTAGTTAACTAGTTTTTCTTATCAAGGCATTAAATTAGACTTGAATAACTGAATCCTCCAATTGATAAGTCTAACTAAGATCAGAATTTACTTAGATTCTCTTATCCGAAATCGATTTTGACTAAACAAATGATCTCGTATTTTGTTAAGCCATAAACAATACATACAAACCAAAATATATTGACTTGCATAATTATTTTCTTAACCGGAAGGAATTGAAACAAACATAGACATTATAGCACCGTAATTGCACCGAATTTCGTTAAGCAAAAACACTTGATACCCAACAATAAAGAAGATACCAAACTGTTAAAGCACTGCTCGGTCGAACTCACAAGCGTTGCTATCTCAAGCTTGTTTGTCAAGTTTAGTTTCCAAAACTATAAGTCTTGATTTCTAGTCTACTTATAGCTAAGTCTCGGATTAGGATAGTATGTATAGTTTAGCTTTAGAATTCACGGCGTTCATCGAATGAAGACGAAGAACTACTCAAGGGAACTTGTGGAACTTCATCAACAAAAGGTATGTGGAGACTTGAACTCATCTATCACTCAAAAGTCTATCTACTCTATCTCTTATTTGAGACAAAAAGTCGTATTGTTATATAGACTTCAATTATAAGCATTTGGTATTTCGAGTCGAGTTTATCTCGCTTATCTATTTCTCGAAATATGTGTTGGTAAGCTTTCGCTTTAACCAAGTTCACCTTTTTTTCCTTACGAAAGTCAAAAGATGATCATGTGAAAATCGCCTTGTAACATCTTACATGATTTGTGTGAGACAGTCATTTGATGTAGACTCGGAATGTTTCGTATTGATCATTCGATCACTTGAAAATTGCTTTGAAGCTAATAGTTTGTGTAAAACAGCTATTGTCATCTTCCAAGAATGTTTCAATGATTGAAATGAGGGTTTAGAACATGTAACCATGATTGGATATAAACATAGTGTGTATTCACATTTGTGTAAAGTCGAAAATCGGGAACCATGGTATGCGTACCCGTACCCATACTGGTTGGTTGTTGGAAGTCCGGAAACTAAGTATGCGTACCCATATGCGTACTGGCGGAAGTTCAAGTTCCGTGAATTTCTGCTGGAGTTTGGAAGTTCAAGTTCCGTGAATTTCTAATGTTGAATATTGAATGCCTTGTTACCAATGTAACATTGATTGCAAACCCTGATTTGAAGACCATATAAAGGAGAACTCTTGCAACTGGGAAACCTTATCCCCACACCTCCTGTATGATACAAGTTGCCACTAGAGTCGATTCTCCTTTAACCTTAGGTTTTTCACGAAACCCTGTAGGTTAACAACTTAAAGACTTCATTGGGATTGTAAAGCCAGACCCAACTATTTTCTCTGTAGTTGCGAGTTCTGATCTTGCTGTTTTCTATCGTGATTGAGTACTATCTTCTTTAAGATTTGCTCGAGATTTATTCTTCGATAGGCAAGATTGAAAAGTAGTCACAAACATCTTCGTCTTATCGTTTGTGATTCCACAATATCTTGTTTCGTTAATCAATTAAGATTATTGTGAGGTGATTGATAATACTAGGCTGTTCTTCGGGAATATAAGTCTGGTTTATCAATTGGTTCCTATTCACCTTGATTTATCAAAAGACGGAACAAAACTCATGGGTATATATGTGGGAGACAGATTTATCTATACGATAGACTTTTCTGTGTGAGACAGATTTGTTTATCAAGTCTTCGACTTTGGGTCGTAGCAACTCTTAGTTGTGGGTGAGATCAGCTAAGGGAATCAAGTGCGCAGAATCCGGCATGGTTCAAGAGGCGTAAGGAACGTAAATGTACCTTGATCAGTGTGAGATTGATTATAGCTCAACTACATTCCAGTTCGAAGTTTGCTTGGTAGTAGGCTCGTGTCTGTAGCGGCTTAATACAGTGTGGTGTTCAAATATGGACTAGGTCCCGGGGGTTTTATGCATTTGTGGTTTCCTCGTTAACAAAAATTATGGTGTCTGTGTTATTTCTTTTCGGCAATATATATTGTTATACAATAGAAATATCACAGGTTTCTCGCAAATTCCTATTTGTTTGATTGCAAATTGAATTGAGAAATTGAGATACAACTCTTGGATATACTTTTCTTGAGATTGAGTCTGACTGTCTAGTTGATTCTCTCAAAAGTATATTGGAGTTTGTCCATACAGATTGCTAAGAAAATTATTGGGTGTGTTTGTTATACCCCCGCTTTTTCACTTTGTATCAGAGCAGGCAAACACGTTTAAGACCTCATAAGTCTGTGTTTGTAGCGATATGACTCTATGGACAGAGGTGCTATCTCTATAAACGTACCACCAGTCTTCGATGGCTCTAATTACTTATGGTGGAAAATTACTATGCGTTCCTTTCTTCAAGCGCGTGATTTTCAATCATGGGTTTACGTTGTTAATGGCTATGATCCTCCGGTTGTTACAATAGGCACTGTAACTGTTCCAAAGGATATTGGTGATTATGATGCTATCGAGATTCTTGCTGCAAAGCAAAATTATGATGGATTGAATGCATTCATCCATGTCATTACCCTATATCTTCAGCACCATGTGACTACGTGCACTCAGTCTAAAGATGCTTGGGATATCTTAGAAACTGTATTTGAAGGGAATACCTGTGAAAAAGAAGCTAGGATTCAAAACCTAAATTCTGATTGGGAAAACCTTCGTATGGCAGATGAAGATTCATTTGATGAGTTTAATCACAAAGTGTCTTAAATTGTTAATGCATCTTTTGCGTTGGGTAAGACTATTCCTGAAAAGGATATTGTGATGAAAATTCTCAGATCTTTGCCATCTAGGTATGATTCTAAGAAACATGCCATCATAAAAGGAAATAACCTTGATGTGCTTTCCATAAATACTCTGGTTGGGAAGTTAAAGATCTTTGATCATGAGCATGTATCCAAATCTGGAAAGGATATTGCTTTCAAAGCACAAAAGAACACAAAATTACTTGATAAAAGTAAAAGTGTTGGCATCTTTGAAGATGAACTTTCTGAGACAGATTCATCAGATGAAGATCTTGACAAGTCAGTCTCGTTGATCACAAGATAGTTTAGAGATCTTCTTTTGAAGAGAAGTAAACGGTTTACTAGAGATAAACCTAAGTCATCAGTTAAACCTCATAATCGTGTTCCTCCTAAAAACAAGGATGCTGACGATACTGATGATGAGGATATGCACAGTGCTTCAAGTGTAAAGGTTTTGGTCATTTTGCAAATGAGTGTCCAAATCGTAGAAAATACACTGGAAACAAAGGTCTTGCTGCAACTCTTGATGAAATGTCTGATCACTATGATTCTAATGAAGACGAAAAATCAAGTGTTGCACTCCTCTGTGAAAATATTGATTTTGATAATTGTAGCAATACGTACGTCAATCTTGATATTCTTCCTGGAGAAACTTCAACCAATTTGGAGGAAAAAATGGACTTCTCTTTGTCTACTGTAAATTCTGTTTCTAATCTTTTAGGTTCTACCATTTGTCTAGCAGCCTGCTTAGCCATGACGTCTGAACCATCCTCCACATTGACATGTTCTTATTGTACTCTCAGGGGTCATGAACTCTCCAAATGTTTAAAATACAAACATAAGATAAGATATGTCAACAAACTTCAATGAAGAGCAAATCGATTAGCAAACAAGCTCAAACTTGTTCAGAAATTTTCTGAGGTATGTAATCTCATCCCTTCCCCGAAAAAGTTGATTTCCAAAGAAAAAATTAGACCACTAGAGAAAAGAATTCGGTCTAAACAGTCTGTGAAACAAGGTTCTAAGAATTCCATTCAAGAAGGTTATGGTGGACAGATTATTGTTCACCCCAGCACAACTAAGTGTGTTGGTTGTGTATCTTGTCTCATGTGCCTGGTTCAAAAAGAGACAAGGGTTTGCACACTTCAGGCTTTAGGAAAAGAGAAAAGGTTTTTTCATATTTCTTATTTTTGGTCTTGTTTTCACCTTTTTTTGGAATTCTTCCATCTTTTCATATCTAATTGATATTGAAAGGACTTTACTCTGTTTGAGCAATAAAAGAGGGTTAAAATCGATAATTCTACCTTCTTTAGGGTTGTGAGTTGTGCGTACGTGAATCCTTTAGTGAATAAAGGTTCTGTAACCCTACATTTACTTTTCCTTCTCTGAAAACTCTTTTTATCACAAGATTGCTTGTTGAGTTTGATTTGTGAATTCCTCTCACAATCTCATACTGGTATGGATAATACAAGCATTATGTCTTCTGATGGAAAAGATGTTAATATGATTGTTAAGCCATCAATCATGAAGGAAAAAAATAAATCTCCTGTACCTTCAACTTTAAAAAGAAAAAGGAGGAATATGAGAGAACCAAGAGTTGTTCATTCTAATTAACAGAAGTTCTCTGGTGTTCTTGAAGAGTTGAAGGAAATAAGAAAGGAGATGCAGCAAATAAAGACGGAATATAAGTCTGTTGTATCAATTGGTTGTTCACCTTGATTTATCAAAAGACGGAAAAAAAAACTCATAGGTATATTTGTGGGAGACAGATTTATCTATACAATAGACTTTTCTGTGTGAGACAGATTTGTTTATCAAATCTTCGACTTTGGGTCGTAGCAACTCTTAGTTGTGGGTGAGATCAGCTAAGGGAATAAAGTGCGCAGAATCCGGCGTGGTTCAAGAGACGTAAGGAACACAACTGTACCTTGATCAGTGTGAGATTGATTAGGGCTCAACTACATTCCGGTCTGAAGTTAGCTTGATAGTAGGCTAGTGTCCGTAGCGGCTTAATACACTATGGTGTTCAAATCCGGACTAGGCCCCGGGGGTTTTCTGCATTTGCGGTTTCCTCGTTAACAAAATTTCTGGTGTCTGTGTTATTTATTTTCCGCATTATATTTTGTTATTGATGAGGTGTCAAACTCACAAAAAATATATTCCTTACTCTTCTTAAACTAATGAATAGCACAATGATAAGCAGGTTCGTTCCTAAGGGAAAGTTGAGCTAAAGTTGTCGAATTAATTTCTGAAAATATGAATAATGCAAAAACTACAAAACAAATATGAATGTGAGCAATGGGAATGAGAATGATTAGGGGTCTTTCTCCACTAGTGAACATGAATTTTCTTCAAAATACGTTTACTAACAATCCTAGACAAGTTATGAGTTCAACAAGTCTATTAAACTCCAAAGTCACTTCGTAGAATAAGTTCTCTACTCGTGTCTAGTCAATCAAGCCACTTTGAATAAGCTCTCTAGTGTAACTTAACCAACCGGTATGTTCTATGAGTCGGATTGATCCTAACCACATGCTTGTAAGTTCGACATGTTAACTTAGGGTTGTCAAATACACATCAAAATCCACAAAATCCCATTGCAACGTTGATGTTTTGCCACTTATGATTAAATCACCATAACAATTACGGATTACGGCTCAATAATCTAGCATTAGTATCGCAAACAAACTATTTGATTGGCCACTCAAAAAACTTGAAAATAACTCATGGTCATAAGCACGGTAAAAGACAATCAATAAAACAGTATAAGAAGAAAGATCAACTCGGATAGATTATGAAAACTTAAGTCACATAGCTTCAAAATATCCCTAATCAAACAAGTATATAGCTACACATAACGGAGTTCATGGCAATATAAAGAATGATGGACATCAAGCGAATAAACAACTGAAAGTTCAAACCAACTCAGCAAACCAATAGACTTATGGTGCTGGTATGAAGTGAGGCCTTGCTGCTGTTTTGCGCATGAGGATTCTGAGCCTTGTCTCGCAATTGATATGAGGCCTGGTGGTAACAGAATGGTGCAGAAACTCCTCAAGCTGGACTGTTGGCGGACTGCAGCAGTATTGGTGGCATTGCGAACGGATTCTGGAAGGTGGACTGGTGGTTGTGGTCTATGGAGGTGCTGTTGTATACCTCAGGTCCAGGTTCAAGTACTTGTATTGCTGCAAACTGGCACAGGTGAATGATGAGCTGCGAACTGGTGGTGGATGTATGCAGTGGACTGGTGGTGAAGGTGGATGCAGGTGTAGTGGTGGTGTTTTGTACTAGCGGAGATAATATGCAACTTCAGGTGACAGTGGATGTATGCAATGGAACTGGTGGAGGATATAGGTGGAGATGCAGGTGATATGAATGGAACTGGTGATGGTGGTGATGATGAGTTGTAGGTGGAGTTCAGTCGCAGAGGGGGTACGAGATGATATTTTCTGCTGTGTTTTGAAGATCCTTTTATAACTATTCAGTCCTGACAATTCGAAACCGACAGAGACCACAAGTTTCCTAATACATAAAAACTCTTCAAACTTCCGAATCTCAGCCATAATTCTTTGCCATTCTCCTACAATCAACGGCAGTAATTACATCCCTGAACTGTACGGCCACCATTCGATCCTTTCCTGACTTCTCGGCAAAACTAAGCCCAAACATCCACAAATCTCCTCCTTCCAGACCCATGGCTAGCCGCTGTTGTCACCTGGGTGCAGAACAAGCCAGTCAGGCCTTTTGACAAACACCTTGCGTGCGTTTAGTCAACTTGTGTAGGCTGTGTACTTTCCGTATATAGGATACTGCACAAACTCCTTCCCTGCAAATCCATGTTTGAACACATTCAATCACACACACTTATAACTCAATATAGGCTCTGAATCCTCTCCAATTCTTCCTCCATTCATCTTATTCAATCAACCACAGTAACTCATTTGAAGACTAATTACCGGCCAAAACTCTGCTCAAAATCGTATCGGACAGAGACCCATCTTTCCTAAACATGCACGTACTCTCAATCACCCTTTAATTCCACCCCATTCACCCAGTTTCAATGGCAGCAGCTGAGCTTCTTCATGCGGGTTTCTCGAGCTTCTATGCTCTCACCGATCCCAGAACTCATCAGACCTGAGCTTCTTACTTGCTCTCTATTCATCTCGGTTTCTAAATTCTGTTGCCATCCCATCTTCTAAACTCGTTCAGACCCACGACTTCAAACAAACTGATGGCAGCAATAACTTTCTTTCATCTGTTTCCGGTTCACAAACTCTGCCTAAAACCCCCTCCAACCTGTATCACTTCTCTGTGTTTTTCTTAACTTACTTTTTGAATTCGAAGTCATCTCATAACCCTTGGCAATCTCTCGTCAATCCTGTGGCAACCGGAGGCAGAGCTTGGTACAGCGCAGGTTGAGCTGAAATGAGCTGGGACTGAATTGAATCGAGAATAAAATTTCAACCTAGTTCTGTAGATTATAAACTGAATATGGCAGCCCCTAGTAATCCTCCTGTCTGCCTTCAACGGTTTCTTAATGACTGCCCATAGCAACGCTTCATGGAACAGTGGGCTCCCCCCTAGTAATTTCTCAGTTCCTTTGTAAACTTGGTTTCCCCATAGTAATGCAGAAACAGTAAGTCCGACTTCAGTGAATCCATTCTATTGACACTAATTGAAGACTTTCATTCCTTCTAGCTCCGAGTCCGTCGGTTTCCATAATCGCCAAGCAATAAAATTGAGTCTCTTTTGCCTTGTTTCATGTAACATGACTCCAAAATACCTACAAAATGCAAAACAAGCATAATACCCTAAAATACAAGAGAAAATAGTAAAGAAAAGTATATGAAATTGATATTCAAATGATGTATTTTAAGCCCCTATCAAATTCCCCCACACTTAATCTTAGCTAGTCCTCGAGCAAACAAAACAAAACTAAAATACAACAACTCTGTTTCGTTGAGGATACGGTTACACTTAGCATGTATAACAAGCCTTTAAACCCCTAGGTGTCCCTAGTGGACGAGTTATAGTCTCGTGAGGGTTTACAAGAGATATACCCACAAAACCTTACTCCAACTCATAGCTATTTTTGAAAAATAGAAGATAAACACTAAACAAGCTATTTAGATGGAATTTAACCCCAACTCAGTTGAAATATACCTCATTGTTGAAAAAAAAATTCCATCTACTTAGAAAGGCTAGTGTTTATTCTAAATTGCTCAAAAATTTCTAAAAGTTAGAGTTTTGTATACGTCAAATTTTTTCTTATGGAACCCTACCCCCACACTTAAATCAAACATTGTCCTCAATGTTTTAAACCATTGCAAAAAGAATAAGAGGAATACTTGAAAAAGACAAGGAAGTAAGAATTGGAATTGTTCACCTGATTGACGCATACGAGTAACGTTCAAAATAGATTCCCCATACATCAACAATCTGAAAATTTGGGAATCTACCCATATAACAATCTGCATATGTAACAATAGCTTCACAAGAATATTATCTAATGCAAGGAAAAATGAAACCATCGTCTCATAAGAGTTACCCCCACACTTAGTTCTTTCTACACTCGGAAGTGTATGTAAAACATAAGTTGATGGAACTTCCATTGACTCCTCTTGGATAACCTACATGGTGTTAGACTCAAACACATATGGTGGATACTTAGAAGCAAGAAATTCGGATAATATTTTTGAAGCACACAATTCCATCCCCAAATGAGGTATCTTCCTAAAAGTTGGGTTAACAATTCTTTGAGAAACTACTACTAGTTTGGGAGGATCATCATTAGATAGAAATTCATCTAAAGGGTTAGACAAACCTTGCAAAACCTCATGTATTGCCGGATTCTCAGTACTGCTGGATAATTCCGTTCTCACATCATAAGTATCATTATTCTCATTCAACCGTTCTTCATCAGTTTTTTCTGTATCTATTACTTGCAAATCTTCATCATCAGAATCGAAATCTTCTCCAAGTAAATCATCGTAATCCTTACGGTCTTCATCACAAGTTTACTTCTCATTCAAAGTATTTACAATCTCTAAATTAGGGGTGTTAATCACAAAGAAGTCATAATCATCATCGCTCTCATACACAACATAAGTCTTACCATTAATAACTTTAGTGTTTCTAAACTTAACTTCTTCCTTTTGAAAAGGTGAATAATCATTATGACGATCAAGAGTTGAGCAAGTTACACCATTATTATCATTAAGCGCAAGTTCAAATTAGAACTCTCCCTCAGTGTGTTTTCATCCTCTCGCAAGAACAAAAGAACAACAACAATAGCAACCTTTACCAGTGAAAGGTTGAAATGGTTTTAACTAATGCGTGCCAATAGCAAAAGTTGAAAACCCGAAACACATATGTTATGCTAAACACAACTCATGTAAACATAAATTGATTCAACATATTGTGACTTTTCACATATAACTTTCAATCGGAACACCTTATGATCCTTTGATAAAGCCTATCAACATGGGCTAGAACTTAATCTCGCTAAATCAAAAATCCACACAAACCATAAGGGTCACATCATATGAGATCGAATATTAAGGTTGATGAAAGCCGGAATCAGACATCCCATAAACCAAATACACATAGCAAAAATATAAACATTCACTCACAAGCTATGTAATCGGTAACTATCATAAGAAAAATTATAAAATAATAATTTTATTTATAAATAATGATAGTTTTATTCAAAAATAGACCTTATACAATAATTGAAATAAATAAAAACATTGATGTCTATTTTTCTGTTTGAGATTTTAAGAAGTAGAGCACTCCTTGTCTTCAAGTCCTTTTTGACATTCTTTTTCTATTTATGATTCTTGGTTTCCTTCGCCCTTCCAAAACTTTGCATCAATGTTCAGATTACCTTTCAGAGTTTCTGGATCTTTTCGAGCAGCAAAGGCTAACTGTTTCTGAATACAGTCTAGTTTTCTACTAAGATTTTTAAGATAAACCAGAAGATTTTTAGACTTGTTTTTAGGAATCTGTGATTTTCCTTCAACGATTTTTTTTATGGTTTGGCCTCCAATCATTTGATTTGTAGTCTTTTTAGAGACAGCATTAGTGTTTCTCATGTCATCAAAGTCATCTCCCATGATTACTTCACATATTTTAGTAATTATACATGGAAAATCGAGATGCCTCTTGATTCTTGGAGATGAAATATAATCAGATATCTTGATCAATTGACTGATAATGATTTCACATAGATCGATCTGCGAATCTTCTTTCAATAGAAAGTAGACAAGTTCTGCAAAGTCCTTATTCCAAATCGACTTATCTCTTGTACTTGCAAATACAGTTGTTATAGCAAGTTTTCCGAAAACCCTTAAGTAAAAAGGTATATCTTTGGTTGGTAATCTTCAATTGCACAAAACAGTTATGAATATCAATCTCCTAGGCTGAGATTGTTCAAGTTAATTGTCCTCAAGACCGTCACTAAAGATCCTTATTTTAGCATGTTCGACGGCAAAAGCTCGGTATATATCTCCACAGAAGACTCGAAAACCTTTCCTGCCCAAAAATCGCATATATAGTAACCCTTTCTTTCTCTCTTTTCCCTAAATTGGAGCAATGGATTTGTTTTTTTAGTTCTTAAAGTTGTTGGTTTAACGTCTTTTTTTCTTTTCCGTGTAATTAGGGATTGATTGAGAAATGAGATTCGAATCGATGGACGAAGGTCCGTGATTGATGAGGGCAGAAACAAATTTTTGCACACTATCATATTCATCATCAGAAGTTCAAAAATGGTAGAGGAAGAAATATTTCAAATGTAAATGAATTGGTGAAGGCAGCTGTTGATGGTGGTTTTTAGTTCAGGGCTAAAATTGTGAAACCCTGTGCTTAATATGCTTTCATTCTGTAGAGAAACAGAGCCATTTAAAAGTGACTAGAGCCCATGTCTCTTCACTTACAATATGTATTGATCAACTCAATATATTTATATGAAATTTATCCAGAATGGTGCATGTAGCAACAATCCCAAATATTCTATAAATTTTATTAAAACTCCTGCTTACATTATTCAATAATGTACAGCCTGTCGAGTATTTTCCTATGCTATGTTCCCCAGCTGAACTCTTAACATTGGCATGACATGACAATTACTGTTCACTCGCAGCGGAGTAACATGAATTTCCCGAAGTGTCAGTATTAATATCTGCATGAAAATACTCAGGAACACGCAAGTTGCACCGCTCTCTGATAAAGAGATTTCTTGTGCCAACGCACAGATAATTTATTGAAAATTGTTTAATTTTTTGTCAGCTCACGAAATTCAATTTTCTAACCTAATTTACCTATTTACAAAAAATTAAGTTTTTTGTGCCCTGCGCGATATTTTGAACCCTATTGGTTGAAACTAAACCTAGGCAAACTAGGAAATTGATCCATTATGGAGCTAGTAGGAGCAAGATCCTATTAAAAATCAGAAAACAAGATATAAAGAGGAACTGCAGCAAGTAAAGGAAGCAGCAAAGGGAGGCATGGCCATGCCACTTGGCCGACCGATCCGCTCCATCAGGCGCCACCCGTGGCCGATCGGCCACACTCCATGTTGCCGCTTCTGGCCCCCTTTCCATCGACCAATCAGATCGCTTTAAATGCGCCACACACACTTTTAATAAAATTGTAAGTTGGTTGGTCGACGCACCTAATTCCTTAAGGAATCTAATATAGGCTGCCCATGTCAGTCTTAAAACGATCACGGACGTACGTTTTGGCCAGTCGATTTATCAAGTTTAGCCACTTCTTAACACGACCAGACAAGCTCCGTGGTACACACCCGCGCTCCTCTTTCCCATCATCCAATCAAATCGCTCCAAAGACGCAGCCTACACTTCTAATTAAAGGTGGCCGGTGGCCCGTCTTTGGTTTTGACCAATCATATCTCTTCAACTTGGTTAGACGATATCCAAAAGGTCACCAAAGATTGGACGAATAGATTGGAGCATTTGGTAAATAATTTGAGTATGAGCTACATGCCAAAAGTTTCGTACGGATGTCTATTATAACATACTCAAAAATCACATCAGTCGGATTAACGATCTAAAAGATATAGCTTAAAAGGAGAGCTAGGTCATGGCTGATAACTGACAGAATTCCTCCTGAATTCTTCCTGATTTTTTACTGTCGGGATGTTTTCACCTCCTAAACGAGCTCAAAACCCAAATATTCCCTTTTAAGAAGATAGGAAATTCTTTTCTGATAAGAATGGAGGGGCGGATCATCAAAATACGAGTTCGTATGAGAATTCTACAGCAGTTTTAGTGAGGGTCTCACATTTGAATTTTCTGATTACGAAATTTCATGAATTAACACAAACTTCTGCAAATTATCTTAGCCATCCAACTCGGCTAGCCAATTTAACCGGTTTAGATTTAATTTGGGCCAACCAATAGGATGTCAAAATAGCTACCAGCCATCATTCTTCTATAGGGACCGACCACCACATCTTTAATGTACGTGGATAGCTCCTAGCAGCTGCTCAAATATGACCGCCCGCCGCCTAGCTTGCGCGTGATTGGTCAGAATAACTAGGTCTTGCACACAAGACCCACTCAGCAACCTTCTACATATTTTCCACGAAAATACTCAAGACATCAAACATGTCACAAACTGGGGGATATTCATCAGGGTATTGGTCTGGCGGTTTATAGCGTGCGGTGTGCAACGCGCCCATTACGAGAAAGTGTCAGGAAAAGGCGGATGGTTAATAGCAGTAAGACTGGAACCTCCCTAAGATCAACCCTTCTCCTTCACTTTGTGACCGAAGCAAGACTGGAACGGCCATTTCTTGGTTTAGGCCAGGATTGTATAGATTGATCTCTCGAATCTAAAGTACTCCCGTGCAGTGTATTTGTTTAGGGTTTAGATTCGTTTCTCGGCGGCACACCCAAATTTACCAAAACCAGCAGAATCAGTTTTTACCCCAAAACAGCAGCAAGGCATGGTCGTTAGAACCTAAAAATTACATCCAGGTAAAACAAATGCACCGATGTGGTACTTTCTTTTTAGGTTCGAAAATCAAAATCGAACAGGACAAGCCTAAACCACGATAGTAGCCGTTCTGTCCTACTTCGGTCACAATGGAGAGGAAGATGTGTTGATCTTAGGGGAGGTAAGCAGAAAAGTTTGAGAAATTGACAGTGGTATTGAATTGTGTATGTTGGGTATTGAAAACTAGGAAGAATATAGAGCTTTGGGGTATGAAAGATTGTTCTATCTTCTGAATAGGTTGAGCATGAAAAGACGAGGGTACCCAAATACACCATAATCTTTTTGTTTTCAACCTATAAGTCCTCTTACCGAAAGTGATCGTCTATGGACAGAGTCGAGACAATACAACAAATCGGTATTCACACTTTGTGTGATTGTCTATGGATACGAGATCGAGACAATACGACTACCAAAGCGTGATACTTGATAATAGGTTCGGAATTAACCAAACTCTATAGGATCACTATCAAGTATATCGGAGTTAAAGTTTGTGTAATTTAGTTTAAATTATATAAACAAATATAATTGCGGAAAACAAAAGTAAATCACACAGCAACATTTTGTTAACGATGAAAACTGCAAGTGCAGAAAAACCCCGGGACCAAGTCCAGAATTGAATACTCTCAGAATTAAGCCGTTATACAAAATCTACACCAACTTCGTATGGTTGAACTACCCCTAGTTCACTTAGTTTCCTCAGTATCCCTGCGATTCCGACTTCGAAGGTCACGCACTGGTACAATTCCTTTGGATCGTATTCCAAATAGTAAAGGAATAACATCTGTTTGGTAACAACTCTTTTGATTCTTTAAAGATAAGGATATCTCAAGTCATATGCAAAGGCTCTTCCGTTTAATCTAATAAACTCCTTTGTCTGGTTAGATCAATCTATCCAATAACTACAAAAGCAGTTAAGTTTAGATTCACAATCAATCAGTATAGATCTCAACGAGAAGTTATAAAGTGATGTCGATCTCACGCAAGTAATCAATCGAATAAATCTGATTCTAGTTGGATCCCAGCAGATCAAGGTTTGAGCACACACAAAGATATGAGAACTAATAAGAAATCTTCTTCGTCTTCAAATTTTCTTTAATCATCAATAATAACCTGCACAACACCACTTGAATCTCTTGTGATCAATCACATACAGAACGGAGTCTGTTAACAATGGATTATCACAAGATGTCTTTAGATCTACAAACAGTTCTAAAGATCCCGTCGATACTTCGATTTAGTTTGAGTGAATCTTATATGAGAAGAGAAGATTCTCAAGAATAAACAAACTAGGTGCAATCAAAGTTTCAGCAATAGTTAGCCAATCAAATCAATCGAAAACTAATAACACTGCAATTATCTAGTTTCCCACCAATGGTACTCGTAGAGCTTCTTGATCCCACCGAAGTCTTTAAACGAGCGGTCGTAAGAGATTTCACCTAATTAGGATACTTTCCTCCCCGAATAGACGGATCCAACAGAAACAACAAGAAATTAAGCTTGCCTGGTTCTTAGGATAGTTTGCTAGAAATGCAAACTTAGGTATTTACAAACCAAGGATGTTTGGACACCAAGGAATTTCCAAGAAAATATTCTCAAGATATGCAATGAATAGAAAAATTCGGTTTTCCTAATTCCAATAAATGCTTGTCCAAAATTTCTGAAATCTCTCAATAGAAAATCTCCAATTATTAAATGCACGTTACTAATTTTTATTCTCTAGGGATATGCATTTAATTGCTGGTAATTAAAGCATATAAAACCAAAAACCTTAGTTAAAAGATTCTCAATTTATTTCGGCACAGGATCTGCTTGAGTAGTAAGGAATATCTTTGAACAATAAATGATAAGAGTTATTGTACGTGTTCAAAGTATGTTGACATCTCTTCACTGTAAATCCTTATTCATATTTACATGGATTTACATTCTTGGAATCAGTTATACCACACTTCCAAATAAGTTTAGAATTGGTTGACCTGTATTCCAAGATAACTATGTGATTGATCAAATATCAAATCACATACATGGGTTCAATCGGTTCTACCAATCACCAGGACCGATTACATCAGTTACCAGGACCGGTTACCATATTCCCATGGTATTGCTTGTGATCGGTCACACCAGTTACCAGGATCGGTTACCAATACAAGGATCGATTACTGAATATTCTGTGATCGATCACACCAATTACTAGGATCGGTTACACCATTACTAGGATCGGTCACATCAATAATTACAAATAATCATACCATCTCATGGTGATTACTTAGGATCGGTTACACCAATTAATAAAAACTAGTCATACCAAATCATAAGCCAGGCATTGTGATTAGTTATACCAAGATATATAACAAAGTTATGATCGGTTCTACCATCTCACACATATTGGTAATCAAAAGATTTGCAATGAATAGCCATACCAATAAGCCTAATGATTTCCATTTCGATTCATAAAACAAGTTCATGAATGTATTTCCTTTAAACGAATGTAAAACATTGTTTCCTAGGATGAAATCTTCATCATAACCCATTCACATAATCATAATCGTATATACAAGATTATGTCGATGCCATATCTACGAAGTTCAAAAGATAAGCGTACTTCATAGTCTAATTCCCTAATACTATAATCATACAAATATTATCATGTCACATCACTAGAGTATTATACAATATGTACAGTATATACATCTTCGCAGTTATGTTTTCAATATAGCACGACTTGAAAGATACGTTAGGAATGAAACGGTTCAACTCAATACTACTAACCTCAAGTGGAAGGATGATGTCGTCGTTGTAGTTCGCTACTTCTTCACATTCTTCAGGTCTTCGGAGTAATACTTGTATGTCTCAACATTCCTAAACTTTCTAGTATAACCTAAACGAAGTTGACTCTAGTATATAATCAAGCGACTTTCGATGAGTTTTGACACACTAAAATATGACAACCAAACTTGACATACCCACGCTTGGTGAGTTCAACCGAGCTATGCTCTAACATATATATACTTTTACATTATACACATTTGATATTTCGAGCTGAGTTTATCTCACTTATCTATTTCTCGAAATATATGTTGTAAGCTTTTTGCTTTAGTTATGTTCATTGTATTCTTGACGAGTTCAGTTGGAGACAATTTATTTGTTGGAAACTAAATATTAAGTAAAAAGATGATCATGTTAAAATTACCTTGAACATCTTATATGACTTGTGTGAGACAATCATTTGATGTTAGCTTTGGAAGTTTCGTATTGATCATTCGATCACTTGAAAATTACTTGAAGTTAATGGTATGTGTGAGATTACCATTGCCGTCTTCTAAGGATGTTTTAATGATTGAAATAAGAGTTTAGAACGATTACCCATGTCTGGATACAACACGGTATGCATATCCAGTATGTGAACTGTATTATGATGATTCAGGTCCGGAACTCTTGTTTGCATACCTAGTATGCGAACGGATTTACCTGAGAAGGTACGGCACTCTTGTTTGCGTGCCTAGTATGCAAACGGGTTTACATGAGCTGGGTCCGGATCGGTTGTTCGTGAATCGGGTTTGCGAACGGCTAATAGGAGCTTAAATACTTCATTTGAATATCAATTTCGTATACTTTTCTTTACTATTTTCTCTTGTATTTTCGGGTATTATGCTTGTTTTGCATTTTATAGGTATTTTGGAGTCATGTGACGCGAAAGATGAAATATGAGCTTAATTTGTTACTTGGCAACCTTGGAAATGACAGACTTGACACATAGAAGGATAGAAAGCCCCTTTTCATCGCAACCAATGATTACCGGAGCACCAGCACTTTTGTCTCAAGGCTGCCACTGAGATACATTATATACTTGCAGTTTACTAAAGAACACCTAATCCTGATAAGGGCCACATAATTTTCTTTAATATCTACAGACTAGGACGAATGTTTATTCACATTTCATACCTAGTTTCTGGTCACTGAAACAAGAGCTGCACTGAATCCACTGCCGGCAAACCATAGCTGTGCACATATGGCCAGCCGAGAGATTTCAGAGGCTAAGGAAGAACATGAGAATTGGGCTTTTGCTGGAATTCTGTTTGGCAGCGAAATAAACCGAGTAACCAAGTAGAGAAGAACCTAGCTGCTGCCATTGACAATGGGCAGTACATGTAGAAGATTGAAGGAGAGATTTGAGTTCTTAACTGAATATAGAAAAATGGGTGTCTATTGTTCGTGTCTGATAAGTTCTGGATGAAGTTTTGAAGCTACAAGTGAGGCAAATTAAGGATGAAGTTTCTGCCACAAGAACAGTAACAGGGAAGAAAGATGATCTTTGCCGTTTGAATGGAGGAGCTAATCAGAGTCTCTGAAGGACATAGACAGTTGGGTTTGTGATGGATTCGATTTTACAACAGATTTGGCACGAGTTTGTCATGGATTTCCCAGCCAAAATTCAGCTGAAGAAGGAAGCTTCTTGCTGTTATTTTTATTTATTTTAACTCAATGAATGGGTGCGATTGAATGTTGAATGTTCAGGTCAAATGAGTTTGTGTCAGATTCAATTTGCAGGGAAGGAGTTATTGTGCAATCTCTAATGTACATCCAGTTCATAACCTTCACCAGTTTACAAGTCGCATACAAGAGGTTTGCAAAATGGCCTCAGCGATCAGTTTTGCCATCGTCTCTCTGCAGTTCTGCCGTGAGTTTTGTGGTTGTTTACAAAGAGCTGGGAGATGATTTCGCGGTTGGAATGCACAAGGAATTGGTACAGATTCAGGTAGAAGAATGGGTTAGTCTTGGTTCGAGCTTGTAAGGGTTTTTTTAATGAGTTTTAAACCAAGAAAGAGGGCACTGAAACTGAAGTTGCAGCATTGTTGTTGCTGCTTACCATGGCTCGATGGCTGAGTACAAGGGTCAATTGGCAATGGATATGACTCGAGTTGGATACTGGAAACAAAGACGGAAATTGGGTGTGAACTGTTGCAAGGTTTTAGGCTGTAGTTTGCCCGAGAAGTCAGAGAAAGAAGAACTTGTTGACGTAATTTTTGTGTCATGGATGGCTGAGATATGGCAGTATTTATAAGTCGAAAAGAATCAGGGAAGTTGGTCCTTGCCCAATACGAAATTGCAGGGAGGAAGGGAGATATAAAAAAAAAGAAAAACTAAAGCTACAGCATCATCTCATACCCCCTTCACGACTGCACACAACCCTGAACAATCACCACCACCATCTGCATACCCGTCATTACTTCCATCACCACCTTCTCATACCACCTGCATACACTCATCATCTCCATCATCCATTCACTGCATACCACCACAACCAGTTCACAGACCACAACTATCACCTGCATATCTCCTCAACAACACTTCATCTATCATTAGTTTGCATCCCCGCTTGCAGTCGCAGTTTACCAGACCATCATAGCAGCAATACAGCCACCATCGGAGCACTGCCAGGCCTGAGTTCACGACTACTACAGATTCCATCTACCACCAGTTGCTTGACAGTGCGAGTTCTACCTTCTACTATCATTCACAGCAGCCAACATCCGTACCAACAGTTCAGCTCACGCCTGCAGTTCACCACCACCAGTATGTCTACAGACATTCCATATCATCGATAGCACATCGTACCCCATCACTACTCCACCAACATCACGTCGTCACGAGATGGACACTGTTGTGTCGTTGGTTTGCATTGAATTTTAGTTTTGCTTCTATTTATATTTGCCATGAGCTCCATTGTGATGTGTATCTAAATTCTTGTTTGGTTAGGGATATTTCGGAAGCTATGTGACTTGATTTTTAACAATTCTCAATATCGTCTTATTGATTGTCTTTTATCATGCTTATGACCATGAATTGTGTTCAAGTTGTTTGAGTGGCCAATTAGATGAATTGTTTGCAACACTAATGCTAGATTTTGGAGTCTTAATCCGTAATTGTTAAGAGGACATAATCATAAGTAGCGAAACATCAACGTTGCAATAGAATTTTGTGGATTTTGGTGTGTAGATGACAACCCTAAGTTAACATGTCGAACTTACGAGCATGTGGGTAGGATCAATCCGACTCATAAAACATACCGGTTAGTTAAGTTACACTAGAGAGCTTATTCAAAGTGGCTTGATTGACTAGACACGAGTAGAGAACTTATTCTACAAAGTGACTTTGGAGTTTATTAGACTTGTTGAACTTATAACTTGTCTAGGATTGTTAATAAACGTATTTTGAAGAATATTCATGTTCACTAGTGGAGAGAGACCCCTAATCATTCTCATCCTCATTGTTCACACTCATATTTGTTTTGTAGTTTTTACATTATTCATATTTTCATAAATTAAATTGACAACTTAGACTCAACTCTCCCTTATGAACGAACCTGCTTATCATTGTGCTATTTATTAGTGTAGGAAAAGTAAGGAATATATCTTTTGTGAGTTTGACACCTCATCAACGGCTTGACTAGGCCAAGGTACGGAGCTGTTGTTCGCTACGCAATTTGCGAACACATTGGTTAAGTTCTAAAATCGGTTATGTATGATTCTCATACTCATGAACTAAAACATTTATGATTTAAGGAATGCAAATTAACTTTGCAAACCATGGCTTAATCTTCATGAATTGATTCTTGTATAAATACATTGTACGATTACGAATCAATCCGATTTCATTTCAATTTGTTCATGAATATTTCTATAAGATAGTTAACAATTGAACAACACTATTTGAAACACAATTAGATTCATTTGATTATCTATCATAATTAATTGATCATCATATTTGAAAAAGCGGGGTCTAACAACCACACCCAATATTTCGTTAGGCAATCTGTATGGACTAACTCCAATATAATTCCAAGAGAATCAACTAGACAGTTAGACTCAATCAAGGAAAATATATCCAGGAGTTATATCTATGTTTCTCAATGTAATCAGCAAATAAAACAGATAGAATCCGTGAGCCCGATTATTATGAGAAACAACTTGAACGGTACCAAAGACCAATGTTCAAGTATCAATCAATTTGAATCAACAACCAAAGGTTGGATTTACCAATTGATTGAACTACGCACAACCGGTAATATTTCAATTATATAAATAAATATAATGCGGAAAAGAAATAGCACAGACACCAGAAGTTTTGTTAACGAGGAAACCGCAAATGCAGAAAAACCCTGGACCTAATCCATATTTGAACACCACACTGTATTAAGCCGCTACAGACTCTAGCCTACTACAAGTTAACTTCAGACTGGAATGTAGTTGAGCCTAACCAATCTCACACTGATTAAGGTACAGTCGCGTTCCTTACGTCTTTGAATCCCAGCAGGACTCTACGCACTTGATTCCCTTAGCCGATCTCACCCACAACTAAGAGTTGGTACGACCCAAAGTCGAAGACTTGATAAACAAATCTATCTCCCACAGAAAAGTCTATTCTAATAGATAAATCTGTCTCCCACAGAAATACCTACAAAGTTTTTGTTCCGTCTTTTGATAAATCAAGGTGAACATGAACCAATTGATAATCTGGTCTTATATTCCCGAAGAACAGCCTAGAAATATCAATCACCTCACAATAACTTAACTATATGGTAGTAGAACAAGTTATTGTGGAATCACAAAGAATGAGACGAAGAGCTTTGTGATTACTTTTTATATCTTACCTATCGGAGATAAATCTCGAGCAAATCTTAGAGAAGATAGTACTCAATACGATAAAACAACTAAGATCATAACACGCAACTACAGAGAAAATAGTTGGGTCTGGCTTCAGAATCCCAATGAAGTCTTTAAGTCGTTAACCTATAATGGTTTTAGGAAAAACCTAGGTTAAAGGAGAATTGACTCTAGTCGCAACACAAGAGGTGTGGGGATTAGGTTTCCCAGTTGCTAGAGTTCTCCCTTATATAGTCTTCAAATCAGGGTTTGATAACTTTGAGACAAAGCAATCAATATTCACCGTTAGATGAAAAACCTGACTTAAGATTCAAACTAAGTTTGCACCGTTAGGTGGTCTTAGCTTGTTACACATAAACGAGATATACCTTCATTTAGATATGGACAACCGTACCTAAACGTGTATATTGAGTTAGCTCAATAACAGTTAACCGAAGTTATCCATATGAACACTTTTGTATTAACCATGTTCATCTTAACACTTCTAGAACAAATAATAATCAAATGAATCTAATTGTGTTACTCATAGAGTTGTTCAATTGTTGATATTCTCATAGAAGTATACAGGACACAATTGAAGCAAAATCGGATTGATTCAAAAGAATCAGTTCATGAACATTTTAGCCACGGTTTGAAAATATTGCATTCCTTAATATATAAATATATTTGTTCGTGAGTATGAAATCATACTTAACCGATTTTAGAACTTAACCACATAAGTTTGCAAACGAGTACGCAAACTTAAGTTCCGGACTTGATCTTTTCCAACAGTTCGTAAACGGGTACGTATATTGTTGTTCCAAACCGAATTCAGGTGAAACAGTTTGCAAACGGGTTCGCAAACTTAGTTCCCGGACTTTGATAGTTAAAACCATTCGCATACGGGTACGCATACTTGGTTCCCGGACCTGAATCATTCTTACAATAGTTTGCATACGGGTATGCATACTGTGTTATATCCAGACAATGATTAATTGTTCTAAACTCCCATTTCAATCATTGAAACATTCTTAGAAGAAGACAATAGTTGTCTCACATAAACTATTAGCTTATAAGCAATTTTCAAGTGATCGAATGATCAAAACGAAACATTCTGAGTCTACATCAAATAACTGTCTCACACAAATCATGTAAGATGTTACAAGGCGATTTTCACATGATCATCTTTTGACTTTCGTCAAGAATGATGATGAACGTAGTTAAAGCAAAAAGCTTTCCAACACATAATTCGAGAAAGATATAAACGAGTTAAACTCAGCTCGAAATATCAAATATGTATAATGTAAAGTCTATATATCTATACGACTTAGTCTCAATAGGGGATAGAATAGAATAGAATTCTGAGTGATAGATGAGTTCAAGTCTCCACATACCTTTTGTTGATGAAGTTCCTCCAAGCTCCCCTTAGTAGATCTTCGTCTTCAATCGATGAACGTCGTGAAGTCTAAAGCTCAACTACACATTTTATCCTAATCCGAGACATAGCTATAAATAGACTAGAAATCAAGACTTATAGTTTTGACAACTAAACTTGACAAACAAGCTTGAGATAGCAACGCTTGCGAGTTCGACCGAGCCATGCTCTAACAATATTGATCTAGAAGTGTTAGATGAATGTGGTTAAGTCAAAAGTGTTCATATGGCTAACTTCGGTTAATTGTTATTGAGCCAACCCAAAATACACGTTTAGGTACGGTTACCCATTCCTAAATATAAGTATATCTCATTTGTGTGTAACAAGCTAAGACCATCTAACGGTAGAGATTGATTGCTTAATTCTAAGCAGACTTAGCTTGAATCTTAAATCAGGAGTTCATCTAACTGTGAATATTGAATGCTTTGTTACTAAGCTATCTTAGCTTTGATTGTAAGCAACCCTGATTTGAAAGGCTATATAAGGGAGAAGCCTAGCAAGTGGAAAACCTAATCCCAACACTTTCATGTGTCCTTGTTGCAAACTAGAGTCGATTCTCCTTTAACCTAGGTTTTCCAAAACCATTATTAGGTTAATGACTTGAAGACTTCATTTGGGATTCGTGAAACCAGATCAAACTATTTTCTCTGTAGTTGCGTATTCTGATCTTACTTTTTCTATCGTATTGAGTTTTATCTTCTCTAAGATTTACTCGAGATTTATCTCTGATAGGTAAGATATAAAAAGAGATCACAACAGTTCTTCGTATCAGACTTTTGTGATTCCGCAATAACTTTTTTTGTTAATCAGTTGGGTTATTGTGAGGTGACTGATATTTCTAGGCTGCTCTTCAGGAGTATAAGTCCGGGGTATTAGTTGGTTCCTGTTCACCTTGATTTTTGTATCAAAAGACGGAACAATTTTTTTTTAAGGATAGACATATCTGTGGGAGACAGATTTGTTTATAATCTTCGACTTTGGGTCATAGCAACTCTTAGTTGTGGGTGTGATCAACTAAGGGAATCAAGTGCGCAGAATCTGGCGTGGTTCTAGAGGCGTAAGGAATGGGACTGTACCTTAATCGGTGTGAGACTTGGTTAGGGCTCAACTAAATTCCAGTCTGAAGTTAACTTCTAGTAGGCTAGTGGCTGTAGCGGCTTAATACAGTATGGTGTTCAAAGCTGGACTAGGTCTCGGGGTTTTCTGCATTTGCGGTTTCCTCGTTAACAAAATTTCTGGTGTCTGTGTTATTTCTTTTCCATATTATATTTGTTTATACAATTGAAATATCACAGGTTGTGCGTAGTTCAATCACAGTTGATAAATCCGACCTTGTTTGTTGTATAGAACTTGATTGACACTTGGGCATTAGTCTTTGGTACCGTCCAAGTTATTTCTCATATCAATCAGGCTCACGGATTTCTATCTGTTCGATTGGCTGATTGTATTGAGAAAGAGATAAAGCTATTTGATATATTTCTTTATTGGGTCTCACTTTTAAGTTGGTGCTCTCGGAATTATATTGGAGTTTAGTCCATACAGATTGCCGAACGAATTATTGGGTGTGGTTGTTATACCCCCGCTTTTTCAGAGTTCAACCGAGCAGTGCTCTAACAGTTGGACTTGCAGACATGGTATTTAGATGATGGTACGATTATTGGTGATACTCTTATGGTCTCTAAGGCTCTGGAAATTATCCAATCGGAAGGAGGGGAACGTGGTCTTCATCTAATTATTACTAAGATTGAGGTGTTTTGTCCATCAGTCGACCCACGGAGTATTGATGCTTTCCCTTTCCAGATTGGTAGACCAGCGAAAGGGGTTAAGTTGCTTGGGGGGCCAGTGAGTCTTGACCATTGCTATTACAGTGATTAGTTAAGTCTAGAGTTCTCAACACTACGGAGTTGATGGACGCTGTGAATAAACTAGAGGATCCTCAATGTGAATTACATTTGCTGAGAAGTTGTGTCGGAGTTTCTAAGCTATATTTTTCTATGTGAAACCACTATGCCTTAGTACTTAATGGAAGAACAAGGCATTTTTTATTCTTATTTAATCCAGTATGTGCGTCACATTATTACGAATGATAGGCCAGGTATGGGGTTGCTACAGCATATAGTTATTTCTTTACCTCTTAGGCATGGTGGTTTGGGCTTATTCTTTATGGCAGATGCGATTAACTACTATTACTTGGCCTCGGTTATACAGACACAGTCCCTCCAATCGGTTATCTTGCGCAACATCTTCTCGTTGGGTCCTAATCTTAGTCTTCAGCGGTCTATGGAGTTATTTTTGAGTACATGTCCTGATGTCAACATTGATCTTACGACCCCTTATCCCATGAAGTTTTTGGCGGTTAAATATTTTGAGGTTGTCATGAAAGAGATACCTGAGAAGTTTTCTATGTCTGCTTGTGACCGTGGCCTCTAGCAATGTAACAAGTCTAACCATGCTCCGGATTTTCTTAAAGCGTTACCCATTGAGGGGCTCAATCAGCGGTTAGGGGCGCGCCAATTTAGTGCAGTCCTTTGTCATCGCCTGGGTATCCCTTTATTTATTACAGATAACAAATATGCCTTTTATAATCGCCTGGGGATCATGCTTTGCATTATGCTCATGAGGTGGGGCTCAAATTTCGACACGATTTGGTCCGTGACACTATTGCTGATATGTGTTATAGGGCCGATGTGCCTGCTAGGAAGGATGTTGATATGGGATTCTTGTCGAATGATGGTGGGGCTTTGAGACCTGCGGATATTATGGTTTACAGCTAGGATAATGGTCGTGATGTCTGTGTTGGACGTGACTGGTGTGTGTAGCCCTTTACTGGTGGAGGAGTTTGCGCTTTTCAACCAGGTTTGGCTTTGAGCAATGCTATTTCGCGCAAACATAAAAAACACTTTGAGAAATGCTCGGCTCAAGGGTTCGGTTTTGGTGCATTAACCTTTACTACATGCGAGAAACTTGGTGAGACCACAGTTGATCTTCTGAAGAGACTGCACAATCACTTATCTAGGTTCTATGTTAGTGAAAAAGCGGGGGTCTAACAACCACACCAAACTATTCGTTTGGCAATCTGAATAGACAAACTCCAATATACTTGTAAGAGAATCAACTAGACAGTTAACTCAATCTAGAGAAAAGTATATCAAAGAGTTTTTGTATCTCTATCTCTCAATTCAATCTGCAATCAGCAAATAGGAATTTGCGAGCCCGATTGAATATAAGAGAAATAACTTGAACGGTACCAAAGACCAATGTTCAAGGATCAATCAATTTCAATCAACAACCAAAGGTTGGATTTCCCAATTGATCGATTCAACGCACAACCTGTGATATTTCAATTATATAATAAAATATAATACGGAAAAGAAATAACACAGACACAAGAATTTTGTTCACGAGGAAAACCACAAATGCAGAAAAACACCGGGACCTAGTCCAGATTTTAACACCACACTGTATTAAGCCGCTACATACACAAGCCTACTACCAATGAACTTCGGACTGGACTGTAGTTAAACCCTAATCAATCTCACACTGATTCAAGGTACAGTTGCGCTCCTTACGTCTCTGATCCCAACAGGATACTACGTACTTGATTCCCTTAGCTGATCTCACCCACAACCAAGAGTTGCTACGACCCAAAGTCGAAGACTTGATAAACAAATATGTCTCACACAAAAAAGTCTATAGGAATAGATAAATCTGTCTCCAACAGAAATACCTACGAGATTTGTTCCGTCTTTTGATAAATCAAGGTGAACATGAACCAATTGATATACCGGACTTATATTCCCGAAGAACAACCTAGAAATATCAATCACCTCACAATAATCTTAATTGTATGGTAGCGAAACAAGATATTGTGGAATCACAAACAATGAGACGGAGATGTTTTTGATTACTTTTTATCTTGCCTATCGGAGATTAAATCTCGAGCCAATCTTAAAGAAGATAGTACTCAAACACGATAGAAACAGCAAGATCAGATCACGTAACTACAGAGAAAATAGTTTGGTCTGGCTTCACAATCCTAACGAAGTCTTTAAGTCGTTAACCTACAGGGTTTCGTGAAAAACCTAAGGTTAAAGGAGAATCGTGGAGATTAGGTTTCCCAGTTGCTAGAGTTCTCCTTTATATAGTTTTAAAATCAGGGTTTGCAATCTAAGTTACCTTGGTAACAAAGCATTCAATATTCACCGTTAGATGAAAACCTGATTAAATTCAAGCAAATATCTTTCAACCATTAGATAGAACTTAGCTTGTTATACACAAATGAAATGTACCCTCATTTAGGTTTAGTAACAGTACCTAAACGTGTACACCATGTTGGCTCAACCGTAGTTAACCGAGGTTAGCTATATGAACACTCTCATATCAACCTTATTCATCTTAACCATAACTAGTTCAAATGACTCAAATGAAACTAGTTAAAGAGTTGTTCAATTGCTATATTCTCATAGAAGTATACAAGAACACAATTGAAGAAAAATCGGTTTGATTCACTCGAATCAATTCATGAACATTATAGCCACGGTTTGCAAAGAATGCATTCCTTAATATATAAATATATTAGTTCATGAGCCAACCGATTTTAGAACATTAACCACTCAAGTATGCAAACGGATACGCATACTTAGTACACTTCCAAAACCCAGCAGAAATTCCCGGACTTATACCTTACGCAAGTATGCGTACCGGTATGTGTACTTGGTACACGGAATTTTACAACTTCAAGTATGCATACGGGTATGCATACTTTAGTTCCGGTCATGGATCACATACATGCAAGAATGCACAATATGTTTATAATCCAATGATGGTTAAGTATTCTAAACTCTTATTTCAATCATTAAAACTTTCTTAGAGGATGACAATAGCCGTTTTCACACACTATTAGCATCAAAGCAATTTTCAAGTTATTGAAATAATCATAATGAAACATTCCAAGTCTACACCAAATGATTGTATCACACAAACCATGTAAGATGTTACTCGGCGATTTTCACATGATCAAGATGAACTTGGTTGTAGCAAAAGCTTACCAACACATATTCCGAGACATATGTAAGCGAGTTAAACTCAGCTCAAAATCTCAAATGTGTATAATAAAAAACTATATCGTAACATGACTTATGTCTCAATATAAGAGATAGAGTAGAAATAGACTTTCCAAGTGATAGATGAGTTTTGGTCTCCACATACCTTTTGTTGATGAAGTTCCACAAGCTCGCCTTAGTAGTTCTTCGTTTTCAATTGATGAACGCTGTGAAGTCTGATGCTCAACTACACAATCTATCCTAGTCCGAGACATATATAAGTAGACTAGAAATCAAGACTTATAGTTTTGAACACTAACATTGACAAACAAGCTTGAGATAGCAACTCTTGCGAGTTCGACCGAGCAGTGCTCTAACAATTAGTACAAAGAAATGTAATTTCTTTTTTCACAGATTAGGAATTGTTATTGGACGACCTTTAGGGAGGCCTTCTATATGATCAAAAATATGCACACTGTCAGACGCAACAAATGCCCCGACAAATTAAAATTTTGGTTTTCAAAATGTCACAGAATTGGGATTAAATTGAAGATAATCTAAGAAATCGATCATAAATTTCGATATAATATGATCAAACAACTAAATTCACAGTTCAAAGTGCATCGAATAATCTAGTGAAGCTTTATGATTTTACAAAATTGGATTTGAAAAAAAAACATGGAAAAAATGAAGAACGGGACTCGAATTTTCGATCAATTTTTTTTCTCCAATTAACATCAATTTCTTACAATAACAAGGATTAAAATTCAACCTTTTTTCAAAATTCTCATCAGATGCAAGAATTGTATCAATCTCAACTTCACCTGAACGTTACAGACAATTTTCGAAGTTTTCGATATTTCATCAAATTCATCCCCATTACTCAATATCTTCACGATCGTATGTAATAACCCATGATACTATTACAGTATATCTCATGAATTCTGGAGAGATCTGACTATTAGAGCATAGCTCGGTTGAACCCACCAAGCGTTGGTATGTCAAGTTTGGTTGTCATATTTTAGTTAATCAAAACTCATTTAAAGAGTCGCTTGATTATATACTCGAGTCAACTTCGTATAGGTTAGTTTGAAAGTATTAGGATATAAGACATTACAAGTATTACGTGAAGACTTGAAGAAAGTGAAGAAGTAAGGAGCTACAACGACGACATCATCCTTCCACATGAAGTTAGTAATATTTGACTTGAACTGTTTCATTCCCTAACGTATCTTTCAAGTCGTGCATATTGAAAACATAACTGCGAAGCCATGAATGATTATACTCTAGTTAGACATAGTATTAAGGAATACAATACGAAGTATAACGCTTATCTTTTGAACTTCGTATATAAGACATCGACATAATCGTTTGAATACTATTGTGATTATGTATGGGTATGAGGTGAAGATTTCATCCTAGGAAACAATGTTTTACATTCGTTTAAAGGAAGTAAATTCATGAACTTGTTTTTGTGAATCGAAAAGGAAATCGCTAGGCTTATTGGTATTGTTATTCATTGCAAATCTTTTGAACTACCAATATGTGTGATTAGTATAACCGCTCATGACTTGCTTATGTTCTTGGTAAAACTATTCACAAAGCCTGACTTTTGTATTGGTATGACTTTATTAGTGAAACCGATCTTAAGTAATCACCTGAGATGGTATGATCGATTTAGTGTTATTGGTATGACCAACTCTAGGCAAAGGGGAACCGATCCTAGTAAGAGGTGTAAACGATCACAAAGGGGAATCGATCCTTGTAAGAGGTGCAATAAGTTTCTAGATATTGGGAACCGATCCTATGAACATGTGCAACACGTTTTTAGATATTGGGAACCGATCCTATGGACATGTGCAACAAATACAAGTTAGATACCATATATATGTGGGAACCAATCCTAGTACCTAGTCAACCAAATTTTGGTAACTAGCGTGACTAATTCTAGTACCCACATGGAAGGTAGAACCGAAACTTGTTTTGGTAGAACCGTTAAACCCATGATTGGTGATTTGATAGGATAATCAATCACGTAGTTTTTGGAAGTCAGATGAACAAATTTTAAACTTGTTTGGAAGTGTGGCAAATCGATTCCAAGATTGTAAGTATGAAAGAGTGATGTATTTTGTAGTTGTAGTGGTAAAAAGATTCGTTGCTCGAACTTGTGAAGGATAACTTTAGACTTAAATTCAAAATTAAATAGAAAAATCACTAAAAATTATAGCAAACACTGACAAAGTTGATATCAATATTAAAAGAACACTGAGGCTGAGATTCCACTATTTTCCAAGTTCAAAGTGATTTAATCTAGTATTTATATTCATGCAATTTTCTCGTTCAATTTGATTCTAAACTATTGCAACATGTAGATTTTCAAAATAACAAGTGTAAATCCAAAGTATAAAGCATCAAAAACCTATGGCTAAGCATGCTCTATCAAAAGAAATAACAATTGCTTAACAAAAATCATTCAAACAATTATAAATCAAGGCAAATAATCATAAAAATAATTGAAATAATATAAATAAAATAGAATATACCACTTTTTGTTGGAAAAATAGCTTCCTCTATCGCCTCAGCAATGGGGTTTAGCTCCTCATATTAATCATAATCTCAAAATACATGTTTATGGCTCAAAAGTTGATTAAAAAGGAGAAAAGTGTTAAAACAGCGGATTCTGCAGTTGCTGAAGGTCTAAATCAGAAGTCGGAATGGTTGCTGAAAGGCTTCGGTGACTACAGGAAGATGCGACCGTACCTCGTTGTCACTGAAAATAAGTCTGCCTCTGCAACTGACTCTGAGGGTCTAATGTTCTTCGTGTTCTTCTTCGCAGTAGCAGCAGAAAAGTTTCTGTATCGACTCCAGTTGATTTTTTTACGCTTCTCTAAGGCTCTAAACTTCTCCAAACTCTCCCAAATTGTTTGTACCCCTAAATATAACTCGAATCAACCTATATATAGCCACCAGATCCAAAATCTCTCGAGTTAATCCACAAATATTCTCGGGTTTTTTTCTCCTCAAGTTATGGGATTTTTCTTCTCTGTTTAATCTTCTCTACGCGTCAATTGGTTTTCAAACTCTCCAGTAGACTGAATAAGGACTCCATACACTCCAATCTTGTCGTAGAATCTTCACAAACTTCTTTTACAAACCGAAAATATCTTGAAACTATAAATACTCCCTGTTTTGTAGAAACTTGATCTCTATCCCTATTTTATCGATTCTACAGCTCATACCAAGCCTGTCTATCCTTAACAGGGTTAACCCAACGAAAATCAGCCCTTGAATCTCCTTAAAAATCGTCCAAAATTCCAACCAGAAAATTCTGTTTTCTGTAAACAAATTCCAACCAGAAAATTCTGTTTTCTGTAAACAAATTTCCCGCCATTTTTTCGTTTTCAAAATGAAGGGGGTGACCTCCCCTTATCCAGAGCAGGAGTGAAAATAGCAAGTGGTCACCCCTTAGTAATTTGGGTGCCCCTTAGTAATTTTCTCCCATGAGTGCAAAAACCACTTTTTGAGCCAAATTCGCCGCAAAAGCCCATTTTTCCAAAAACACCTACAAGAGATAAAATACCAAAATTAGTACAAATATGGGTACTAACACTATACATAAAAGAGATGAAAATAGACACATAAATGCGTCTATCAAAGAGGACTTACAAAGTAAAGATGTCGACATACTTTGAACATGTGCAGTAACACTAATCTTTTATTGTTCAAAGATATTCCTTAATAGCTAAAGGAAAAATCCCAGATCGAAAATAAATTGAGAATCTTTTAATTAAGGTTTTTTAATTTTATATTTGGAATAAAAATTAGTAATGTGCATTTACTAATTGGAGATTTTCTAGTGAGATTTCGGTCATTATTTGGACAAAGCATTTCCAGGAATTATGGAAACCGAATTTGGAATATATTGCATATCTTGAGAATATTTTCGATTTTGGAAATTCCTTGGTGTCCAAACTTTCTTGGTCTATAAATATCAAAGTTTGCATTTCGAGCAAACTAATCCTCAGAGCCAGACAAACTACCTAGTTGTGTTGTTACTGGTGGAGCCGCCTATTCGGAGAGGAAAGTAACCTAATTAGGCGAAATCTCTTACGGCCGCTCAGTTTAAAGACTTCTTTGGGATTGAGAAGCTCTATTAGTACCGTTGGTGGGAAACTAGATAATTGCGGTTTATTATTAGTTTTCGATTGATTTGATTGACTAACGGTTGTTGAAATTTCATTGCACCTAGTTTGTTTATGCTTGAGAATCTTCTCTTCTGATATAAGATTCACTCAAACTAGATCGAAGTTTCGACGGGGATTTTTAGACCGTTTGTAGATCTAAAGACATCTTGTGATAATCCATTGTTATCAGACTCCGTTATGTGTGTGATTGATCACAAGAGATTCAAGTTGATTGTGTGCAGGTGTTTATTGAAGATCTAAGAAGATTTGAAGACGAAGAAGATTTATAATTTGGGTTCATAATCTTTGGTGTGCACAATACTTGTTTTGGTTAAAGAGGATCCAACTATAATCGGTTTATATTTGTGATAGATTGGATTGATTAGTTGAGTAGATCAGCATCAATACAATTCTTTGTGATTCAAAGTATTGATTGCAAAATCTGGACAATTACTTTGGTAGTTGTTATTGGATAGATCTAAGGACCTGACAAAGGAGTTTATTGAGATAAACGGAAGAGCCTTTTGTCGAACTCATATCACTTGGTTGAAAAGAGTTGTTACCAAACAGATTTGTTATTCCTTTACTGTTTGGAATACGAACCAAAGGAATTGTTCCAAGTGCGTGACTTATTAACAAGTTAGAGGCGCAGGGATACAGACGGAACTAGGTGAACTAAAGGTTTAGTTGCTTGGTCTCAACTATACGAAGTTGGTTTGATTTTGTATAGCGGCTTAATCCTGAGAGTATTCAATTCTGGACAAGGTCCCGGGGTTTTTATGCATTTGCGGTTTCCTCGTTAACAAAATCCTGTTGTGTCTTTTACTTTTCTATTTCTACAATTATAATTGTTTTTATTATAATTAGAAGTAAAATACACAAACGTTAATTCCTATTTACTTTATAGTAATCTTATTGTGTTTGGTTAAGTCCGAACCATTTATCAAGTAAACATACGTCGTTGTTGTATTGTCTCGATCTTGTATCCATAGTCAATCACGCAAGTTATCTTGTTATCGTATTGTCTCGATCTCGTATCCATACACAATCACACGAAGTGTGAACCGATTAGTTGTATTGTATCGACTCGGTCTATAGACAATCACTTTCGGAAAAAGGACTTATAGGTGGAAAAGTTTTAGATTGAGGTATATTTGGGTACCCTCGTCTTTTTACTGAAGAAAATCAGAAACAGAAAATAAACCCACTTCATAAAACCAATTAACGTTAAACTTAATTCTTTTTTCTTAATCCTTCAGCAATAAAAAAAAAACAGAATGAATGTATGTAATACAATTTTTTTGTGGGTTTTGATTCATTTTCTTTTCGACAATAAGTTTATGAAACAAATGGATAAAAGTGGAAGTGGAGATGGAAGAGGAAGAAGAGCCAAAGAGGCTGGGAGTTGTAGGAGAAAAGAGCCGTAGTAGGAGGTAGTTTTTAGGTTTACGGAAAGGAGTATATGCACCATATTATCCTTGGGATAAAGAAAACTTTTGTTTTTTTGCGTATGGGTAGGATAGAGTTATACTTCACCGTTATGATTTGGGTGTATTGAATTTGGGGAAGCAAGACTAGTATAAAAAATCGAAAATTATGAACTAGTTCTCCACCAGACAGACTATATTCACTTAATTGGCACCCACCACCAACCTAGCTAACCATTGCTGTGATTATCTGAAATGCACACAACCAGTGTTCGATAAAATGCATTAGTAACTTGGACATGTTTTTTCCTTCGTCCGCCTCACACCGCGCGCGGTCATCTAGTTCAGAAGGGTGTTGGTGCCCAGCTGGTTGCTAGGATTCCAACCAGTTACTTGTAATCTTTTTGAGTAAATGGCTCTTAAAAGGTTAAATAAAATAAATAGTTAGATTATCATTTTTGGGGTAAGGATAAATTTAACTTTTCATATGAATTAGGTCTCACCTATCCACACTTAGGATGTTAGATATCTATGAAGCCCCAATAATAGGATTCAAAAAAAAAAATCACTCAAGGTTATCCAATTCCAACTTTAAGTTGGGTCTCTATGAATTTTGAAAGTGTAAGTTTTCGACATAACTATCAGGAGGGGAATTTCGCAGCTGATGTTTCGTCGAAAAAAACTGCTAATGAATGTATTTATTGTGTATGGGTTAACTATCCTCCTACTTTTTTGTGATCTGTTTTGGCTAGTAATGTCATGGGGAGAGCCTTCCCTCATTCTGCTAGTTTCCGTGTTAATAACATCTGTATTACAATAAAATAAAATAAATAACTAAGAACTATTTGCTTGTATAATGTTTGATTATTTTTTTATTCAATATAATTGCCCCTGTGGCGTTTTTTTCTTAGAAAAAAAATAAAAAGAACATATTACAAAAAATATGGATGTTACTTCAGCTCGGCTGGTCATCCCCAATCCTCAAAGGTTTCATGCACTCCAGGAGGTCCCAGGTTCGAGTCCCCGATGGCGCAACATTGCAGAATTTGACATGGGAGGTAGAGTTAGCTTGCCCCCCTTGTGACATAATCATCCCCCCTATCTGCTTCGGCTCCCTTGGCTGGTTCCCCATGATGCTCGCTGGAAGGCTAGCACGACAATCTGTTCAACTAATCTAGTAGTGTGTTGTTGGAGCTTAGCTTGTTAGGCTTCCAACTAGTTTCTTGTAATAATCTTTATCCAATAATATTAATATATTTATAATTCAGCAGTGTAAACTTGACTTGCAGGCCTGGTAGTTAGATGATGGTACCATCATAGGAGACACACTGATGGTTTCTCAGGCTTTTCATATCATCAAGACCGAAGGAGCTGCTGTTGGGCTTGATCTTAACATTTAGAAAACCGAACTCTTTTGGCCTTCTATTGATGTAAGGAGTACTCAGGTTGGTGTGTTTCCCGCTGACATAGGTAAACCATCTGTGGGTGTTAAACTTCTTGGTGGTCCTGTGAGTTTGGATGCTTCCTTTTGCAGTCAGCTTGTTCTTGACAGAGTGCACAAGTCTATGCAGTTAATGGATGCAGTCAATAGGTTGGATGATCCACAAAGTGAATTGTTGCTGCTTGGCAACTGCGCAGGTGTTTCTAAACTTTATTTTACTTTGCGCACTACCACACCTTGTTATGTGAAAGATGCTCAGGCTGTGTTTGATAAATATCTTTCAAATTTTATGAGAAAATTGGTGACTGGCGATGGTCCAGGGTATGGTTTGTTACAACATAGGGTTTCTTCCTTACCTATTAGGGATGGTGGTCTAGGCATCTATTCCATGTTCGATACCATGCAATATTGTTACTTGGCATCTTGTTCTCAGACTTTGCAACTGCAGGAGACCATCCTACAAGGTGCGAGCGTTCTAGTTAAAGGCTTAGCATATCAAAATGCTTTTGACAATTTCATTCAGGTTAGTGGTGTTTCTTCGTCTCAGCTTTACAATCTTGTTACTTCCCCCCACCCTATGCATACTTTGGCAGCTCAATATTTTGCAGTTGTGACTAAGGACATGCCCTCTCGTTTTGGTATGTCAAGAAGAGATTTAGCACTTTGACAGTGTAACAAAAATATACACGCACATGAGTTTATTATTGTTATTCCTGCTGATGGTTTAGGACAGAAAATTGGGCCACGTCAGTTTAGTGCTGTGCTTAGCTACAAACTTGGCATCCCCTTGTTTGCTACCAACGGTTCTTGTATCTGCTGCAATGGAGACATGGATGTTTATGGTGATCACGTGCTTCATTGTGCTAGTGAGGTTGATATTAAGTTTCGCCATGATCTTGTTAGAGATACTTTTGTGGATATTTGTTATATATCGTGCTAGTGTACCTTCTAAAGTTGAAGTAGCTTTGGGGTTCCTTTTTCGTGATGGTGGTGATGCTAGGCCGGCAGATATCTTGGTTTACAATTGGGAAGAGGGTCGTGATACTTGTTTTGATGTGACTGGGGTTTCTCCTTTTGCTGGAGGTGGTGTGCAAGCCTTTACACCGGGCCTTGACTTGGCTAAAGCTATTGAGCGCAAGCGGGTTAAATTTCTTGATATATGTAGTGCTAATGGTTATAGTTTTGGTACCCTAGCTTTTACTACCTTGGGTGAACTTGGTATTGAAACCGTCGAGTTTTTGAAAAGGTTGAAGAACTACATAGCTAGGCATGATGCAAATGTAAAAGTTGGTAATTTTCTTTTCGTTAGAGTAGGTTTAGCTATTCAAAAAGGCGTTGGAGACTTGGAGCCCAACTTACTGCTAGGCTCCCAACTAGTTTCTTATAAAAAAAAAAAAATTAACTAGTTCAAAATATTATTAATATTAATATTTATTAATTCTGAACTAGTTATTAATATTTTGAACTAGTTAAAAAAATAAGTTTTTACAAGAAACTAGTTGGGAGCCTAGCAACAAGGTGGACTCGAACGCCTTATTGAATAGCTAAACCTATTCTGATAAAAAGAAAATTGTCAACATGAATAATTGCATCATCTCTAGTTAGTTGTAATAAAAAATATAAAAAAGAACACGTTCGCGATTGCGGGGGTCCCACCCCCACTTGTTGCCTTCCTTTTCTTACTTCCCGGGGAAATAGTGAAGGAAAAATAGTATCACTAATTTTCGCCGACACTTATTATTAGAGTTTGTTAATTAAACATAACCGTTAGATATAAAAAATCCATTTAACAGAATCTCATATTACTCGTCTTCTTCATCATAATCATCATAACAGAAAATTGTTTGCAAATCTCTTAGATCTGCATTCACACACACTCTCTCTCTCCATAACTTGATCACTTTCGCCATATGGTCCTCACATTCTTTTCAACAGGATATACTTCTTTAGTTAAAAATCTAAGGGTTTTTTTGATAAGAATGGCATTGCACTGAATATCTGTGATTGAAGAGTGAATCAATTTGAGATCTGAATTCCAATATCTCTTTCTACCAGTAAGTTTAGTTAAGTTCTATTCTGTTTTTCTGGATGCGCGGTAGAATGAATGATTGTTTATATCAGTGTACAAGTAATTTTGTTATGGATCTGAAGTTTGCTGAATTTTGTGTACGTAGATCTGATTGTTTCTACAATGTGAGAGTGCTATTATTATTATTATTATTCGGATCCAATATTTGATGAGATTTCACTACCGACATACATTCCTTAACATTTTGGTTTTGTGTCTCGTTAATTATCGATAATATGATTGTACTGAACTTTTTTTTTGTTATTTCTGAAAAAATGTACATGATCGGATGATCCAGGACAATGCTAACTTTCTGGTCTTTATATTACTTTTTTTTAGTACTGAGCTAATTTGCATATCTGGTAGTTTTTCCACCAGAAAATGCTTATATTTTTATTTGTGGTTTTTGTGGTGTTGATTTCACTTATTTTGCATCTTTCTTTATTTCTTGAATTGAGTAGAATTTGTCTCCTTGTTGTATCTAATTGTTGGCTGTTCTTGGTATCTATATGCTTTTAGTTAAATTAAACAGTTATTTTTCTCATGCTTAGTGAACGGTAACTAGTAGGCAAGGGTAAGAGGTGAAGGCCGAGATTAAGCTTCTCATCCACACTTGCATTTTGGACCCGGCTGTTCTTATATGTCCACAATATACTAGCGCAGCCCTTTGGTTAATGATGTAAATATTGTATACACACTAAATCCTTGGAACCACTGATGCTATGCTATCTTCTTGTGAATGTTGCTTTTATCTTTTACTTGTTTGTATAGATTGTTGGGTTTGACTGATATTTGTTGTGTTTTTACAGATTGCGACTGTAACGGGTTATGAGGAAGGGCATATATGTTAGACGAACCTTGTTTGCCTATGCATATCTGAGAATAGGAGTGCTCTCCATTCCTGATGCTTATTTGAAGCACTTCTTTTAAGTAGTTTGTGATTTGTTTTACATAAACTGGGAGAAGTACATGGTATTCACTTTGTGATATTCTTATTTCTATAGCAAGTAAAATAAATAAATAAAAAGAGCTTGGCACTGGAATGATGAGAGGAAGAACAGATGAAGTTCAAAAGAGGAGGTTGATCACATCCTTGTGCCTTGTGGGAATTGTCGTCTGTTTTGTATTTGTATATTATGGATCCTTTTTTGGCTCTCGAGTTCAACGTGGCACGTCAACTTTGAGACGTCTTGGATCACCCTACTTGGGTGGCAATGAAGATGCTGACAGTAAGCAAAATGAATCTTCCACTGCGTTGGTCCAAGAAGATGGAAATATTGATATCGCACTGAAGAGCTTTCCTGTTAGTTATTCTTCAACAAGCTTTTTTTTCTTTTTCTTCGTGGCATATATTAACTGTAAAATTTCATTTAGTTGCATAAGATTTATCTTTATCTGATTTGTAGTAGTAATAATGTTATGTGCCTTTACATCCTCCTTCAAAGGTATGCGATGACCGACATTCGGAATTGATTCCATGCCTAGACAGGCATCTTATATACCAGTTGAGGTTAAAGTTGGATTTGTCTTTGATGGAACATTATGAGAGACATTGTCCCCCGGCAGAGAGGCGCTACAACTGCTTGATTCCTCCACCACCTGGCTACAAGGTTCATACTTTTCTGATTAATATTGTATCATGCTTACTTTATATGCTGGCAGTGAAAATTCAGTTCAGGATTCTCAGTATTTCTGTCTAGTCACTTCAGTTTAGGTTAGCTCAACTGTTTGGTTGTGTTATGTTACAGGTCCCAATAAAGTGGCCAAGAAGCAGAGATGAGGTATGGAAAGCAAATATACCACATACTCACCTTGCCTCTGAGAAGTCTGACCAGAACTGGATGGTTGTCAGAGGTGAAAAAATTGTATTTCCTGGAGGAGGCACTCATTTCCATTATGGAGCAGATAAATATATTGCCTCATTAGCAAATGTAAGAGTTTTTCCCTTTTAACAATATGCACTATACTGGAAAAGAAATCTGCCTCAATAGTTTTATGCTAAGCTGAACAACATAAAGTTCTTTTTTATGGGACAAACTGTCGCGATTTCATGAGTTACTTTTCAGATTCTGATTGTATCAGGGACTAAAAATATTGTCATGCACTTATTTCTCTAGCTATCGGGTATCTCCGATTTTATGTTAAGATTCTTCTTTAGGAGACCTTCCTTGACTACTCGAGTAACACAGTATTTTTCTTCTTCGCTTGGCTGTACAGATGCTCAACTTTTCAAACAATAATATAAACAATGAGGGAAGGGTGCGAACAGTCCTTGATGTGGGCTGTGGAGTTGCAAGTTTTGGAGCATATCTTCTTTCATCCGACGTCATAGCAATGTCTTTGGCGCCCAATGACGTGCACCAAAACCAAATTCAATTTGCCCTTGAGAGAGGAATCCCAGCATATCTTGGTGTTTTGGGAACAAAGAGGCTCCCGTACCCAAGCAGGTCGTTTGAACTAGCCCACTGTTCACGTTGTAGAATTGATTGGCTTCAAAGAGATGGACTACTTCTTCTTGAGTTGGATAGGCTTCTTAGACCAGGAGGTTATTTTGCCTATTCATCTCCCGAAGCATATGCACAGGATGAAGAAGATCTAAGAATTTGGAAAGAAATGAGTGCCCTTGTAGAACGTATGTGTTGGAAAATTGCTGCCAAACAAAATCAAACTGTTATTTGGGTCAAACCTCTAACAAATGACTGTTACATGGAAAGAGAGCCTCGCACTCAACCTCCTCTCTGCAGATCTGATGATGATCCAGATGCAGTTTGGGGTGTTCCAATGGAAGCTTGCATCACACCTTATTCTGAACGTGAGTAACCTAATTTTGTGCATCCTAGCGCACTCTCCCTTTTAAATTTTTGATATTTGTGTTACTATCTTTCTTTTGGGATTATGCCATAGGATTAAAGATTTTAAGTTCAATCGTTAAGTTTATAGAAATATACAGCCAGAAATACAATAGGGTATAATAGTACTCAAAATAGATTTTTCTGTGTCTTTTTTAGGATAGGAATATGAACCTTTTCCTTCGCACCCAAAAGACTCTTCTTGTTGATATATTTCCAAGTTCCAACTACCTAGCAGATTAACTCCTGGAGATTGGTGGGTGGTAGAGAAAGAGATAAACTGCATACATATAACTAGCCTCCTTCACCATCTGTTTTGACTTCCAGCTGAATTATTGTGCAAAATCATGATAATTTGTGGGACTATGTTAAAACTAAAATTTTGTTTCAGAGAGCCACATGTCCAGAGGGAGCGGGTTAGCTCCTTGGCCAGCTAGATTAATAGCTCCTCCTCCACGTCTTGCTGATTTTGGTTATTCTAGTGAGGCTTTTGAAAAAGACACGGTAAGATAAAGCAACTATTCTTCTATATATGTATGTACGATTCAATCATGTGTACATGCTAAAACACGAGTGAATGATATCAATTATGTGCTGCAGGATGTTTGGAGCCGGAGGGTAGAGACTTATTGGAATCTCTTGAGTCAAAAAATGAAGCCAGATTCTTTGAGAAACTTGATGGATATGAAAACAAACATGGGTTCATTTGCAGCTGCTCTGAAGGAGAAGGATGTCTGGGTTATGAATGTTGTGCCAGAGGATGGTGCAAACACACTAAAATTAATATATGACAGAGGCCTGATTGGAACTGTACATAGCTGGTATGTAAACAAATTAAGGAATTTGACGTTGGAGTAGTAGAGATAGTAACTTAAAAGCTTACCATGTTGCTGAATTTTTATTTGTTGCTTAACAGGTGTGAAGCATTCTCAACCTACCCTAGAACCTATGATCTCCTTCATGCTTGGACTGTACTATCTGATATTGATACGAAGGGATGCAGTGTCGAAGATCTACTGCTGGAGATGGATAGACTGCTCAGGCCCACTGGTTTCATTATAATCAGGGACAAGCGACCATTGGTGGAGTCAATTAAGAAGTATTTACCGGCATTGCGTTGGGAAGCTGTTGCAACAGCTGATGGTGAGTCAGATTCAGACCAAGATGAAGACGAGGTCGTGTTTGTGATTCAAAAGACATTGTGGTTAACAAACGATAACCTCAGGGATTCAGAATAGGAGGACATTGTTTCCAAAATTTTCAGTCTATATGTATTCCTCTTATATGTTATTTATAATAACCTTCCCTATGCAGGCCTTCTATGGCCCAAGTAGTTTTAGGTTATTATTAATTCTTTTGCGTTTTTCTTGTCCTGTTGTAATCTCTATTTTTTGCATAATCCCAATATATCACTTGTAAGTAGTGTCAATTGATGGTTGCGTTCCTGTTACATTTATTTTACTATTTTTTCTTTGTAAATTTTAGTACTAGTAGATTTGCTTTGAAAGCAAAAATGAATTTGTAACCTTCAACTATGAAACCTGACTAACAAACTGAAGAAACATTAATAGCGAGAAATCTGCGCAAATCTGCTATATTTGAGCAGATCAAAGCAGAAAAAGAGATCCAACGCTTTGGGGGCTTTTCCCTTCTTCTCTGGATTTTGGCGTCTTGCGCACCATACACCCATGCAGATTTGTGTAAACAATGCGACAGGAGAGGGATATACACATGGTATTTATTGACTTGGAGAAAGTGTATGACAAGATCCCCAGTCAGGTCATGTGGCGGGCTATTGAAAAGAAGAAAGTCCCCACAAAATACATTACCCTCGGGCCTCGTCAATGATATGTACCATTAGTTGTGACTAGTTTTCGAGTTTGCGAAGGCGAAACTAGTAACTTCCCTCTTAAGATAAGATTACATCAAGGGTCAGCGCTAAGCCCCATTTTCACCTTGGTGGTGGATGAAGTTACAAGTGATATTCAAGGGGAGATCCCTTGGCGCATGCTCATTGCCGGTGACGTGGAGTAAGGTAGGAGCTGATAGGAAATAGGAGTTGTGGAGGTGGACTCTATAATCGAGGGGCTTTTGACTTAGTAGGACTAAAACCGAGTATATGAGATATGGGTTTAGCGATGATAGATCGTAGGATGGGGAGGTCACTTTGGCATGACGAGAAGTGCCTGAAAAGGATACCTTTCGATATTTAGGTACGATGCTGCATAATGATGCCGAGATTGATGAGGATGTTAGCCATAGGATTCGAGTGGGATGGGTAAATTGGCGACAGACATCTAGCACCCTATGCGATATACAAGTTCCGCAAAAACTCAAAGGCAAGTTTTATAGGACCACGATCAGGCCCGCTATGTTGTATGGTGCGGAATGGTTGGTTACCAAAAGGAAACACGTTCAGAAGATAAGTGTAGCGGAAATGCATCTGTTGCGGTGGAGTTGTGGCAACACATTACGTGACGGAATTAAGAACGATGATATACGTGATAGACTTGGAGTAGTCCTGATCAAGAAAAAGCTTGTTCAATATCACTTGAGATTGTTTGGACATCTCCAACGGAGGCACAAATGTGCACTAGAGTTGTAAGTCACATCGTAGACACAAAGAAAAGTAGAGGTCATCCAAGACTGACATGGTAGGAGGCAATGAAAAGAAACTTGAAGGAGTGGAAGATATCGAAAGAGGCGGCCTTAGACAGGAGTGGATGGGAATCCGCGATCCACATACCGGAACCATAACATAAGAAAGGTGGTTTGTGATTTTGGTTTCAGTTCTAGCCTACCCCAACATGTTTGGGACTAAAAGCTTATTTGTTGTTGTTGTGCATCCATGCACAAGATAAGAGTCTATAGGAGAACGTAAACAACAATAAACAATATGATAGATTTGTTAATTTTGCATTTATATACATAAAAATTCAAATAATCTACATGATAACGTTTTGTCATTTTGTGCGCTCATACACAGGATAAGAGCCAATCATTGACATTGGAAAATGTAAACGACAATAAATAATATGGGAGATAATATTAACGTTGCATTTATAAGGAGAGACATTCAAAGTATCCACAAGATAAGGTTTTTTTATCCTTTGACTCATCCACAAGATAAGAGTCAATCATTAGCATTAGAGGATGTAAACAACAATAAACAATAGAAGAGATAATGTTAATTTGTATTGGAGAACGCACTAACTCAATCTGCATACTTATCTATCTATCGTTAGAATCATATATCACCAATGGTAGAATAACAACATACTTTGGTAACCTCAAAATTCCTTATGTCACTGGATACGGAAGCACTTGACCACCAAATTTTATCTATCTGAGCCACCAAGAATAAACTCCCTGTTAGAGCATTGCTCGGTCAAACTCAAAAAAATTGGTATGTCAAGCTTGTTATAATATTTAGTTGATCAAAACTACATCTTGATTTATAATTTACTAAGGTAGTCTCGTACTTGAACCATCTTGAAGACTGAAGAACAACGGAGACATCAACGAAAACTTCATCAACAAAGGTATGTGAAGACTAACTATCCTATTTACTCAAATTATCTACCATTATATCTACTGGACATGTTGTATGACTTTATAATTATAATGAACATTGCAAAGAAGAATTCAAGAAATATAGAACATATTGTATAATAGGTTAAGAGCAATTTATTGTTCAACATATCACAATTGCGTATTGAGTTCAACATATTCATAAGGAGTCATCAAGTTGGTTTTTATGTTCACAAATTGGTCTGTTAAGTTCACGAACTTGAACTCATAAATAGTAAGACTAGATGTATTTTTCTCAAATTAACTCGTGTACACGAACTGATTTGGTTAGTATTTTTCTCTACTGGATACTTTTTATTTCGCTAGTACACGAACTAATTTGCGCAGTAAGAGGTTCCTAAACTCTTTTTGTATTTTCCTATTTAAATATTCCAATATTTGAACAAACTCAGTGAAATCATAATTTATCACAAGCAAGATGTTAGAGCACTACTCGGTTGAACCCGCCAAGCGTTGGTATGTCAAGGTTGGTTATCATATTTTAGTATCAAAACTCATAAGTCGATTGATTAGATTACTAGAGTCAACTTCGTTATGTTAGAATAGGAAGTCTAGAAATGTTAAGACATACAAGTATTACTCTGAAGACCTGAAGAATCCGAAGACGTATCGACATCAACGAAGACATCATCCTTTCACTTGAGGTTAGTTTTACATGACTTGACTTGTTTCCATTTCTATATCGTAAGCTTTCAAATCGTTTTAGATTGAGAACATAACACGCGAAGTTATATACATGAAACTCTAGTATTAGAGACTTGATCATCTTATTATGATCAAAGTTTCAAGGAAGAATATATCAATAGTTGTGAATGCTTTATATTGGTATATTATATTATGAAGTATAATGCTTATTTTTTGAACTTCGTAATTACGACATTAACATAATCTTTGTAACTCGTTACTAGATTGTTAGTGAACATAGGTTTAATTTCATGCCTAGAAAACTATGTTTAATTAAATGAGTTTAAGGAAGTAGACTTACGAACTTGTTTTGTAGTTGAAAGAAATCAATAGGATTAAAGGTTCGGTTTTCATTGAAGATCTAAGGTTGGAACGATCTTAACCTATATATGGACAAGAACCGATCCTAACTTATGTTGGGAGTCAAGGTAGAACCGATCCCTACCTATGTTGGGAGTCAAGGTAGAACCAATCCATACCTATATTGGGAGTCAAGGTAGAACCGATCCTAACCTATATTGGGAGTCAAGGTAGAAAAGGTCCCAATAGGAAAAACCAATTTCCTTAGTCACGTACATTTTAGGATTTGTATGATTTGGAAATTAGGTTTGCAAAATAAGGAAGATCAAGATGTCGACATAATGAGTAATTTGAACATGTGCTGAAATCTTATTTATTAATTGTTCAAAGATATTCCTTAATACTCAAGATGAGATCCCAAACCGAAATGTTTGAGAATCATTTGTGATTTTTGAATGAATATGTTTTGTTTTACCAGCAAATAAAACATATCTCTGTAAAGATACATTAGTTCAGTGCTAGCTAATATTGAGTTATCTAAGAGATATTTCGGTTATACATTTGGATATTTGTTGGAATTAGACAAAACCCAATTTAGGTGCTTTATTGCGCATATCTTGAGAATATTTGCGGTTATGGAAATTCCTTGGTGTCTAAACTACCTTGATCTATAAATAGTGAAGTTTGTTCTTCTTACAAACTCATCCTGAGGCAGGCACTTGTTTCATAGTCACTGTTGTAGCCGACCGATAGTATTACTTGTAATACTATCTTGGAGAGGAGAGTAAACTAATTAGGATAGATCTCTTATGTCTGCTAGTTTAAAGACTTCTTTGGGATCAAGAAGCGTATACTACTACCGTTAGTGGGAAACTAGAATTGTATTATTATTTTATTTTTCGATTATTGATTTGATTGACTAATGGTTGTTAACTCTTGATTACACCTAGTTTGATTATTCTTGAGAGCCTTCTCTTCTGACATATGGTCACTCAAACTAGATCAAGAGATTAGCGGTAGTTCAAATCTGATGTTGACTTGTGATCATCCATTGTTAATAGACTTTGTTGTGTACATGATCGATCATAAGTTGGAAACAAGTTTGTTATTGTGCAGGTAAAGAAGACTATTGGAGATTGAAGACAAGAAGATTTTCTTATTGGTTCTGTATCTTTGTGATTTGCTTCATGCACAAACTTGATCGGCTGGGATCCGACTAGATCTGGTTTATCTTTGATAGACTTGTTATTGATATTCGTACTTAGATCGACAAGCTATCGATCATTTGGTGGTACTCTTCAGTATCTGAATATGGTAAATCTGTATGACTTGATCTGGTTTACTTGTTAATCCAGATCTTGGAAGATCTTTGTCAAAGCTTAACATACATATCTCTGATTAACTTCTTGAGATAAGAAGACTCGTTACCAAATAGATTAGTCATTTACTGTTTGGAAGACGTTCGAACGGGTTGAGTGCTTAAAGTCTTCAGAGAGGTTGAAGCAACCTAAGATAGTGGACTTTATCTTAGGATTCACGTGCATTGTCCAGATTGGTCGTAGGCGCAGGGTTACTGAGGAAACTAGGTAATTAGGGGTAGTTTACTTGGTTTCAACTATACGAAGTTGGTAGTGGTCTTTGTATAACGGCTAAATTTTGAGAGTATTCAAAACTGGACTAGGTCCCGGGGATTTTCGGCATTTGCGGTTTCCTCGTTAACAAATTCTTTTTGTGTGATTTTACTTTACTTTCCGCATTATAATTTGTCTAAGTTGTAATTAAAGTAATTGCACTTGAACGTTAATCCAGAAAACACTTGGGTTGATTCCTATAGTTTAAGGTTCGGTTTCGGGCTTATACTATATATCAAATGTATACCTTGTGGTTGTTATCTTCTTGAAAGTCTCTATCTATATTAGATCACACAAGATATTGAACTTATAAGTTGATATTGAAAAGATTGTGGTGTACTTGGTACTTTCGTCATTTCAATTGGTATCAGAGCAAGCAAATACGAAAAAGATCTAACAATCTATGTTTGGTGCGATGTAACCTATAAGACTTGAATCTAAAATGGTTATTGAAGAACCTGAGAATGATTCAGTTAACGTAGCACAAGATATCAAGGGTTTTGAATTCAAACTTGATAAAGATATCCCATCTAAATCAATACCTGAAAACCATCATGAAATCACCCCATGTGAATCTAATAGAAAGGATGATCTTGTTAATGATGTAGAAACTGTTGATAATTGGGAAACTCATATACAAAAATGATTGGATGAGATTTTCCGATGACGGTGACTCGGATATTGATCGAGATATAGATGAGGATATCTAAGAGTACTCTAAACTACTGGATCCTTTGTCAAAGAAAAAACTGGCAACTTCGGATTTTGTTACTAAGAATATTGGTTGAAACTAAACAAAACCAAATTTTTAATTAGTTGCTTTATAGCATATTTTGAGAATATTTTTGGTTATGGAAATTCCTTGGTGTCTAAACTACCTTGGTCTATAAATAATGAAGTTTGTTCTTCTTACAAACTCATCCTGAGGCAGGCACTCCGTTTCGTAGTCACTGTTATAGCCGACTAATAGTATTACTTGTAATACTATCTTGGAGAGGTGAGTAGTCTAATTAGGCAAAATCTCTTACGTCCGCTAGTTTAAAGACTTATTTGGGATCAAGAGGCGTCAACTAGTATCGGCGGTGGGAAATTAGAATTGCAATGTTATTTTAGTTTCGATTATTGATTTGATTGACTAACGGTTGTTAACTTTTGATTGCACCTAGTTTGATGATTCTTGAGAGCCTTCTCTTCTGACATAAAGTCACTCAAACTAGATCAAGAGATTAACGATAGTTCAGATCTGATTTTAGATCTGACATTAACTTGTGATCATCCATTGTAAACATACTTCATTATGTGCGTGATCGATCATAAGTTGGAATCAAGTTTGTTATTGTGCAGGTACAAGAGACTATTGAAGATTGAAGACAAGAAGATTTTCTTATATGTTTCGTATCTTTGTGATTTGCTTCGTGCACAAACTTGATCGGCTGGGATCCTAATAGATCTGGTTTATCTTTCATAGACCTGTTATTGCTAGTCGCATTTAGATCGATAAGTTATCATTTGGTTGTACTCTTCAGTATCCGAATTTGGTAGTTTTGTTTGACTTGATCTGGCTAACTTGTTAATCCGGATCTTGGGAGATCTAACCCGACAAAGGAGTTCATTGATTTAAACAGAAAAGCACTTGTCAAAGCTCAACATAAATATATCTAATTAACTTCTTGAGATAAGAATAGCGGTTACCAAACAGATTATTCATTTACTGTTTGGAAGACGATCGAAAGTGTTGAGTGCTTAAAGTTTTCAGAGAGGCTGAAGCAACTTAACATAGTGGATTCTATCTTAGGATTCACGTTTGTTGGCCAGATTGGTCGTAGGCGCAGGGATACTGAGGAAACTAGGTAACTAGGGGTAGTTTACTTGATCTCAACTATACGAAGTTGGTCGTGGTCTTTGTATAGCGGCTTAATTCTGAGAGTATTCAAAACTGGACTAGGTCTCGGGGTTTTTCTATATTTACGGTTTCCTCGTTAACAAACTTGTTGTTTGCTTTTACCTTACTTTCTGCATTATAATCTATTTATGTTGTAATTAAAGTAGTTGCACTTGTACGTTAATCCAAAAAACACTTGGTTTGATCCCTATAGTTTGAGGTTCGGTTTTGGACTTACACTATATACCAAGTCTATACCCTTGTGGTTAGTATCTTCTTGACAGTGTTTCTCTATATTAGATCATGCAAGGTATCGGACTTATAGGTTGATATCGAAAAGATTGTGGTGTACTTGGTACCCTCGTCATTTTCAAGAAAAGTCACTCGAATAAAATAATACAATATTATACGATTACATGATCTCAATGATGATGAATTTTGTTAAATTTATGTATGTTATTTTGCAAACGTAGATGATGAAGTTACTGGCGATTAGAATGAGTTTGATAAGCAAGTTCTGATGGCGACTGATTTAGAAAATGATTTTACCGACAAAGTTTAGAATAATGTCGGTTACAAATATATCAATTTATACAATCTTCCTTGTTAATTAAAAGTGAAAGTAGAACTTAGAATTAAACTTGAACATTACTTGCTTAGATATCGTTAAGTTTAATTTCTACATTTTGTATTTCCATCTTATATGATTAGATAATTTGTGATGGTTAATTTGATGTTTAAAATTAAGATACAATAACACTTTTTTAAGAACTACTAATTTTTTATTTCTGATATTTGAATGTAAGTACTTTTTAAGTTTGTTAGAGAAGTATACATGAAATCGGTTAAGTATTGATAAGTCCGAATTTTTGTTAACTTGTTATATGATTGACCCAGTGATCCCAGTTAAACCAGTTGACCCTGATCCAGTGACTTTACATGTTCGACATATGACAAGGATGTAAAAATAGTGTTAACCACTGTAAATCTTTAGCTTAAATGCACATATTGTCGAGTGTGACCAAATAATTTCATCCCATGATGTCTATTCGTTTATTGTTATGGAAGTCAAATTCCAAAGTTCACTTTGGCATAGCTTAATTAGCTTATACCTATTGTTTTCCCAGTTGCATGTGTGGCAATTCTTAATTTTTTATTATTATTGTGGTTTATGATATTATATGCAATTATTGGTTATTTTCTCGCTTTGAAAAGTATTATATATTTATTTTTTCAAACTCCATGTTTATTTGTTGTTTAGGATTTAGAAGAGGCATCCTTTATTTTTATGGCAATATCATCATGTTCGGGCATCGTTGGATAGATTGGTATAATTTATAAGCAGTTCATGTTCGGGCATCGTTGGATAGATTGGTATAATTTATAAGCAGTTTAAGATGAATTTTTTTGCTTATAAGGTGATTTTTTATATCATTTAATTTCTTACTTTACACGGTTCAATACAAGATCAATACAAGGTGAGGAGGCATCATTCATCACTACTACTTATACAAAAAAATTTATATATTTACTTGCAATAGATTTTGTCATTTTTATTTGGGTTTTGATTATCTTGTATTTTGGTATTTTTGGTAATCTTGTAAGCAATCATATAATTACGACTTTGGTTTGAATAAATTGAAATGAGGTTTCCATTAAAAAAAAAAAATCTGGTGGTAACAGTTCAAGATTCATCATTTCATTTATGAATAAGAGTGTAATTCTGAAGTTTAAATGCACATTTTGTATAGTGTGGCCAAATAATTTCATCTCATGATGTCTATCTGTTTATTGCTATGAAAATCAAATTCCAAAGGTCATTTTGGCATAGCTTTGTTAGCTTATTCCTATTGTTCTCCCTATTCAATGTGTTGGAAATTTTAAAATTTTCTTATTATGGTTTATCGTATTACATACAATTCTTGTTATTTTCTTGCTTTGATTTTTTTTTCTTTTCAATCTCCACGTTTGTTTGTTGTTTAGGATTTAGCATAGACATCCTTTCTTTTATGGCATTATTATCATGTCCGGGCATTGTTGAATCGATTGGTGTAATTTCTAAGGGGTTTGAGACGGACAATTTTGTTAATAAGGTGACTTTTTATATAATTAATCTCTTAATATATATCGTTTGTCGCATAATTAATACAAGGGAATGAGGGCATAATATCACCAAGGTTTTTGGTTTATTTTCATGACTCTTTTTCTTACTTTCCCTTTTCTCTATTTGACTGCAACCTAAAATATGTTGGTTTAATGATGTTCATAAGTTCAGAGTTAGCCTTGTCTATAAGATCCTTGTAGATCCTCTGTGGAAGATACTTCTTCTGGTAGACTGCTCTGGAAGTCAGGATAAATTCTTTACCGATGAGTTCTTAAACTTATGAAGAATACTCTCAAACATCTTCAACAAAAAGAGAAGTCAGGAAGATCTCATAAGCATGTCATCCAGTTTGAGAGCTTTTTGTTGATATTGGAGGATGATGATACATTATCAAGAGAAGATGATTCTCATCCGTCTGAAGTTGAAATTATTAGAGCATTGCTCGGTTGAACCCACCAAGCGTTGGTATGTCAAGTTTGGTTGTCATATTTTAGCTCCAAAACTCGAAGCTGCTTGATTAGATTACTAGAGTCAACTTCGTTAGGTTAGACTAGGAAGTCTAGGAATGTTGAGACAAGCTCGTGTTACTCTGAAGAACCTGAAGACGTATTGACATCAACGAACACATCATCCTTGTTTTTGAGGTTGGTAATATAGATTTGACTTGTTTCCATTTCTATCTATGTTGATTTCAAGTCGTTTATATTGAAAACATAATATACGAAGTCATATATATGCATCTTTAGTAGTAATGACTTAATCATTATTTTATGGTCAAATTGACAAGGAAGAATATACAAGTATAATGTTTATATTTTGGACTTCGTATATGCGAAAAAACATTATCTTTGTAATTCGTCGCTAGTTAGTGCATTGAACTGTGGTTGATTCCATGCCTAGAAAACTATATTTAATTACATGAGTTTAAGAAAGTAAACTTGCGAAACTTGTTTCGTAGTCGGAAGGAATCAAAGGATATATTCTAGAACCGATCCCTTAAAAGGGATCTTACTAGGGCCGATCTTAAGGATCTCTAGTAGGACCGATCCCTTGGGAAAATATCTTTACTAGGACCGTTCCCGGGGATTTCTAGCAGGACCGATCCCTTAACAAGGATCTCTTCCGGGACCGATCCCTAAAAACACTTGTATTTCTGAATTATGGTTTACTCTAGGGTTTGCATAGATCTCAGAATATGGGTTGCTAAGTTAGGAAAGTTTACAATGTTGACATTATGTGTATTTGAACATGTGTCAAAATCTTATATATTATTATTCAAATATATTGCTTGAATCTCAAGGTGAGATCCCAACCGAAATATTCCACAATATCTTTTGATATTCAGAATTTATATGTCTTTAATTTCCCAGTAAATTAAAGCACATCCCTGAATTATTTATTAGTAAATTATACTTGTACGCTAGATAATATTAAGTTGTCATCCGTGAGAGATTTCGGTATATTAGTAAAATGGTAATTATTGCATATCTTTTGATATTTTCAGTTTTTGGTGGCCAAACTGCCTTGGTCTTTAAATAGTGAAGTTTGTTCTTCTTACAAACTCATCCCAGAACACACTCACTTTATTTTGTGGTCTGTATGGGAAGCCGACTAGCAGCATTACCTGTAATACTCACTTGGAGAGGAGAGTATCATAATTAGGTAATATCTCTTACGTCCGCTTCATTTAAAGACTTTGGCGGGATCAAGAAGCGTCTAGAAGTACCGTTAGTGGAAAACTGGAATTGTATTGTTATTTTAGTTTTCGATTATTGATTTGATTGACTAACAGTAGTTGAACCTTAATAATCACTAGTTTGTTTATTCTGCGATCCTTTTTCTGATATAAGGTCATTAGAACTAGATCAAGGATCGACAAAGTTCATATCTTTTCTTAGATATGAAGATAGGGTTGTGATTATCCATTGTCAACAAACTCCATTATGTGTGTGATTGATATAAGGGAATCAAGTTATTTGTGCGAGTACATTAAAGACCGAAGATTTGAAGACAAAAATACTTTCTGATTGATATTCTGACCTTTGTGATTATACTTCGTGCACACTTGATTGACTGGAATTCAACAAATTTGTTTATCGATAGAGTTTCATAACTTGTTGTGTAGATTGACGATCATTTGGTGGTTTTCTTCAGGATCCGAATATGATAGATTGTGAACTAAGATTTGATCATTTCGGTAATCTTGATTTTGTTGATCTAAACCGGTACAAAGAAGTTTATATTGATGAAATGGAAGAGCCTTTGTATAACTCAAAAAAAAAACTATGGTTTGGTTCTTAAGATTGATAGAGCGGTTATCGAATACAGATTAGTCCTTTACTGTTTTGGAATACGATCCAAAGGAGTTGAGTGCGAGATGTATTCACAGAGGGTGAAGCAACTTAAGATAGTGGACTCTATCTTAGGATTCACGTGCACTGACCAGATTGGTAGTAGGCACGTGGATACTGAAGAAGCTAGGTAACTCGGATTAAGTTTAGTTGGTCTCGACTATACGAAGTGGTAGTAGTGTTTGTATGGCGGCTAAACTCTGAGAGTATTCAAAACTGGGCTAGGTCCTGGGTTTTTTTTGCATTTGTGGTTTTCTCGTTAACAAAATCTTATGTCGTGCTATTTTCTTTACTTCTGCATTATTTAACTTGTCTTTATAACTAAAGTAAATACATTGTACGTTAATCAAACACTTAATTTGATCCCAAAGTTGGTTTGGTCCGAACTTATACTGTATACCAAATGTACATCTTGTGGTTGATAGTTCTTGACAGTTCATGTCTATAGTAGAGCACGCAAGGTGTTCCTTATATAGATTGATACAAAAAAGATTGTGGCGTACTTGGTACCCTCGTCATTTCAAAAATGATGTCAACACATTCGGGTAGCATTGCTCAAAGCAAATATGAACCTTCCATGCCTAACTTTGGTGAATTTGCATCAATTGAAGATCGTATTAATCAGAAAGTTGAACCTTGTAAGACTTTCATTATCAAATTTTGATTTACTTTCCTTGTTACATAGATATAGTTTTCTTATATTTTAATTTGATTATAATTTGTATCTACACTGTTATCCATCACTACTACTTATGCAAAAATTGGATATCTTTGCGGTTCATGGATCTTTCTCTTCGCGATTTACTTGCAATTGATGTTTTGATTTGTATTTGGGTTTTGATTATCTTGTATTTTGGTGTTTTTGATAATCTTGTAAGCAATCGTATAATCACTATTTTGGTTCAGATGAATTGAAATGTGGTTTCCATTAAAAAAAAAAGGTGGTATTAATTCACGATTCATTATTTCATTTATGAATAAGAGTGTAACTCTTTAGTTTAATGCACATTTTTCCGAGTGTGACCAAATAATTTCATCTCATGATGTCTATCTTTTTATTTCTATGAAATTCAAATTCCAAATGTCGCTTTGGCATAGCTTAGTTAGCTTATACGTATTGTTCCACCCGTTGCATGTGTTGGAAATTCTTAAAATTTTCTTACTATGGCTTATCGAATTATATACAACTCCTGTTATTTTATCGCTTCGAAATTTATTTATTTTTCCTTTCAATCTCCATGTTTATTTGTTATTAGGATTTAGCAGAGGCATCCTTTCTTTTTATGGCATTATTTTTATGTTCGGGCATTTTGAACCGATTGTTATAATTCATAAGAGGTTTGATACGAACAATTTTCCTAAGAAGGTGATTTTTTATATCAATTTTTCTGACATTCATAGCTTTAATAAGAGAAACACATATATCAGGATCCACATTTTTACTAAAAAAACAACCAGTTTTTTCAAAATTTATCATTTGACCAGAGATATTGTTGAAATCTTTGATCAAAGACATGAGATTGCTAGACTCACGGTGAGTAGCTTTTGTAAAAAGTAAACAATCATCTGGAAAAAAACATATGAGAAATACTTGGGGCTTTTTTAGTAACTTTAATTCCATGGATGAGATGAGATTGCTCGGCATGGAGAACGACTCCATGCAAAGAATGAAAAGGTAGGGAGACAGAAGATCTCCCATCCTTAATCCCCTAGTGGGTTTAAAGGAAGTGCATGGAAAACCATTCGGAAGGATAGAGGTTCGGAAGAACCAAACCTCCTGAAAATTGCAATGAGGAAAGACCATTCTACTCTATCAATTAAGCTAATCTTAATTTTTTGATTTAACTCTAATCTTTTTTTAATCTGGCATATAATTAATTTAATTTAATCCACCTTAAATTGGAACTAAACAAGATTAGCTTAGGCTAGGGCTGATTTGTTGCTAAACCAACATAAAGTCTAGCAGCCAGTATAACCTCTGGTTCAAGAAAGGCAATACTAACCAAACTCTCCGAATTCAGTTTTTATTAAGTTCTGACAAATAATTTCCTTTCTATTTCAATCAGTAATTTAAACTTGCATTATTATTGAAAACACATAATATTTGTTCACCTTTTATGATGATACAGACGAATGACAATTACTTTTACAATATATAAGACTGTATAATTGAGTAACATATCAGCTCAAACACATTCTTGTACTAGTAACTATTATGATCATATTCACCCAAATCTTCTGGCAAACCACATCTACACAAAAAGTAATGCCTACAAAGATAATTAAGTTGATAACTTGATGGGTTACTTCAACGACGATATGTTTATTTGAACTCAACATGCCAGATAGTTTGAGCTTCTTGATACTGTAACCTTGCGGTGTGAAATCCCCCCAGAACGAATAGAACAATCTTGATCTAGGCTCAACGGAGTTGACTATAGGGGTAATAAAGAAGAGATTAGCGGTAGTAGGCCATGTGTCTTGACGATCTGAGAGGAGAGTTGTCAAAAGGAGAGGCCTTCTTAATACTGGAAACAGGAGCAACTAATTTCTTGCTTTCGCGCTTGGTTTCTGCGCGAAGCCAAGACTCAACCACGGAAAGCAAATTGGCTGCAGTCTTCAGTTCTTGAAGGTCAGAAAGCTTCTCTGATTTCCTCAACTCACCGTCCTGAATGCATGCCAAATCTGTTGCCCATGTCTCTAATCCATCAAAGATATGTGTTGCATATACAATTGTTGCTCCTCTCTGTAACATGATGGAGACAGGTGGGTTACATGAGGCATCCACTAGATTAACACAATTTTGGTTCTGGAAGTACAATTAGAAGAAGGTTCCTTACCTCTTCACACTCTTCCTTGAAAAAGTCGAGTAGATCCAACCTTGCAACAACATCTAGATCAACAGTAACTTCATCTAGCAACAGTACCTATTTGAAGGCCATGGTCGGCATAATTAGATTCTATTTAAGTTCAATTTTCACACGTTCCTATATACACATTGTTACACACATAAATGTGTAAGCAAAAACACGTTGTCCCAGTGAATGCATGTTCATTCACAAATGCTTCATGAGATATTTGAGAGACTACTGCAATTATGCAAGGGCAAACAAAATTCACTAAATCTCCACATATGCTCACACAATGAAAATCCTCCTCAAAGCCTTAAGGTCATACTTGGAATACAAAAAACATTGAGAGAGAAGCTAATGTCTACTGTAGGTTTACAGGCACTATAAACATTTCATTCACAAGATTAGCATTATAGGTCCTCCAGAATTTTATTAATGATTCGTCCTTTGGGGTCACTTATTTAAGCCTTTACGAATAAAAGGAAAACAAAGATGAAATTTCTTCCCTCTTTTTTACATATGCCTGATTGAGAGATTTATGATCTTCATACCTTACTATTTCACTCTATATCCTCTCTTTAGCTTTCTCTTTAGCCCATTGCAATCTTAAGCAAGAGTGAGCCATGTTTTTTATTTTTTTTCATTTCGGTACGAGAGTTAGACAAGTGATAGGCCAAATCTTTTGTATCCTAGAGAAAGGCCAAAAATTCCTCACAAGCCAGGAAAACATACGTTTATTTAAGTGTGTAATGTAGGGTACATGGACACTAAGGTGTAATCATCTCAGAGACACATGAACAGGATTGCAGAAGATCTACCTGGAATGGATGGAGAAGACCCATACAAATTTGAACTCGACGCCGTTGCCCATCTGATACTTTATGCATCCTCCACTGCAGATCGATGTCAAGCAGATCTATTAACTTCTCTCTTCTAACAGGGTCAACGCCTTCAACTGCAAAGTCCAAAAGAAAGAAGAAGGAAAAATGACAAATAAGAGGACAGAAACTAAGTGACACAAATTTATGCCTTCACCGGATCCCAGTCAAGTAAATATCTGTCAACAAAAATACGGGTTCGATAAACACTCTCATGGTGGACAATCAAGCGCAAGTACGAAGTACCAGCCATTTTGAAAAGTTCAAAGTGTCCACAGCACTAACCCGTTATCCCGGATCAACACATACAAAACTTAACCAAAGACTAGCTCGATATTGAGTTTAAATATGTGCCGAATCACCAAACAACACCATAAACTGGCAACATTCAGTTCTCTCTTACACCGTTGCACCTGACAAAACTAATTTCATGTAAATGCAGTAGTCACGATAACATACCTCCAAATATCATGTGCTCAGCAGAAAAATCTCCTTGGAGTGGAATCTCCCCCTGAAAATAAGCCAAATATCTCAACCCAAAATATTTATAAAGCATGTATTTGTTATGAAAAATATTACGGGGTTTAACAGTCACCCGTAGCCAAAAAGAATTGACGAGTATAAAGCATGCATTTAACAGTTTATGTTAATATTGCTGTCCCTATGCATTTCCTAAAAGACTACATTAACAAACAACAATTTCCTAATAATTTGCAGTTACACCTTAATTGGGCGAAGTGAGTAACAAAGAAATGATAAGTAGAATAAATGGAATTGTAAAATAATCAAGATAATGGAAAGAAAGAAAACAGAAATAACTCACAGCACATCCAATTGTTTTACTCCAAGAGCCTCCAAGGTAAGATAAGTTACCACTACATACAAGGTGAGTGTCATGAAATGCAGAGCTGTTTAAAACCCTAACCACATCTTTTCCTCCAACCATATGTTTACCCCCTAATATCTTCAACAACGTAGTTTTCCCTGTAATTATCATGAAACCATGTTAACCCTAAATGCATACACAAATAATTGGGAAAATAGGTAATAACAATGAGATAGTTGGGTAAATTACCAGATCCGTTGGCACCGACAAGAAGACAACGAGAACCAGGAGTAATCTTAAGACTGAAATTGGCAAATATTGGAATTTGACCTTCATATGAGAAATTCATAGCTGATACTTGAACACTACTACTTAGATTCTTCATCTCTTCCATCTTCATTTTTCTTTCTTCTTCTTCTTCTTGAGAAAACAAACAAGCTTGTATTTTCTGTTTCTGTCTAAGTTGGTGGTTTAAATCTGAAAATTTTGGAACTCTTTTTATACATTTCTATGTTCACCAAATTTCTAGGTTTTAAATAACATGGACTTTCTTGGCCCATACATTTGTCAATTTCTTAAACGTTTTACGTGTCACGGATGATTAAAAAAGCGGAAATGCTATTCCGCACTCTGAATAGCACTCTATTCAGCGCACTGGTCGACGTGGCTACAGACGTGGAAGTCCACGTGATACTTAAATTTTTTCTGGTTTTTTTTTCTCTCTCCACCTTTTTGTTCATCAAAAATTGTTCTTAATCTCCAGTAATCTGATCATCGATCTCCATTCAAAATCTCATAAAATGAAAGTAAGCTGATCATCGATCTCCATTCAAAATCTCATAAAATGAATTCATCCTATCATAAAATAATGTTCTGAAACTTAATAATTTGCTTCTAAAGGTTAATTCATTAATCTTCTCTGATATGATAATCTTCAAGAAGAAACTAATACTAACCCATATCATAATTTGAATCTTAGTTTTGCAATACAAAATCCGAGAAACCCTGATTTATGCTACCTATCAGAATTCATCGATAAACAAATGTTATTACTGTAGTTGGTTTTCTCTCTCACTTTCTCCTCTTTTTTCCCTTTTCATCTTTAATGGTGAATAAGGGTGAAAGTTTTCAGCTAGTAAGGCCAATTGTTGATCAATAAAATAAATTAAGAATCTTGATTAGTAATATTTTCCAAAAATTGAATATCTTGCCACCACCAGCACCACCACTACCTTAACCTCCACCGTGACCAAGTATTTGCAGAGAGAGAAAAATCAATATCAATTTATTTAAACAAACAGCTACAAGATCTAGCATCAAAATCAAACTATAGGTCAAATCACCCAGGACCCATCGTTTAATAAGCAATATTATTATCATAAACTGATGAATCAAAATAAGATCTTAAACATATTCCAGATCGTGATTCTAAATCTTCATCACCATCTGACTCGTATCATACTTGTTGTATTGATTGTTACCTTATTTTGATCAATCCCAAAGTTAACATCGAAATACAAAGATGGGTGATTTGATCTATAATTTAATTATTTCAAGGAATCGTTTTTGAACATCTTCTGTTCTTCCCTTCTGCAGAAGAATTGACCCAGTAAAGAAGACAATAGAACATTATATGATGAGAGAGAAAATAAAATAAAAAATAAAGGACTTTTGACACGTTATGGATGACACATGTATGCCACATCAGAAAGTGCACTGAATAGAGAGGTAAGGCGTGAGGGGAATAGCATTTCGATTGAATTGCAGGCGTGAGGGGAATACCGGACAAATCTAACGTATGTTTTTATTATAATTTTCAGCCTTTCGATTGAATTGCAGGTAGACTAAAATAAAAACACATTCGTTGAAATCGAATGAATTTGAAAAACTGAGGCTGCTGCTTATTAAACTTAAGCTTTGAATAGGTGAAACCTATTCGTTCAAATCGTACAGAACAAAAGCAATAGGTGAAACAATTTACGAAGCAGTTAAATTTTTGATTCTTACTAAAAGTAAGCTCTGAAATTCAATCTCCAAAACTGAAATTTGACTATTGTATTGTTCGCAGGGTTCAAGCAGATTGAAGGTGCTGCCTTTGAGCTGTTCGAGGAAATTCCCAACAGAGTTTCCGGTTTCACAGTACTCAGTTAGTGTTCTTCACTTATATTTCTTCTTGGTTTTAACTTTAAGTGTCGATAAACTGGTTCAACTTGTAACATACGAAGATGTGCTCACTTAGTATATATTTTAAATTAAACATGTGGGGTTAGAATCTGTGTACCTTACAGCCTTAAACTGTTAAACAACACCAATGCACTTGATAAAGTATGTTGATTTCTGGCATTAAAATGAAGTGGCACTACAGGTAAGTGATGATTACATGTACTCTATTGATCACAATACTTTCTCATTCTATTGTTAAATTAACCTATTACTAGAAAAACTTTTGCTTTTGAGGGGAGGATATGCAGGTACTATGAAATATTTGTTAGTTTGGCCCACTTTTCTGTATTTTTTGGCAGCAATACTGGCTAGATAGCTGGTCTTATCCTGATGAGTTATCCAAGAAGGAGTGCAGGAGTGTAGTGGTCTATGATGATGCTTTTAAGAGTACAGTAGTAGAGAAACAAATATCTGTGTTGAATAAGTTTTTTCTGTCTCAAAATGGTCAACGTAGTAGGAATACTGTTATAGGTGTCAGTTTATTGTAACATGATGTTGCAGATTTGGTCACCAAGTATAGCTATTGCTGTTAAGTTCTCAAACTTGTCAAATACCACAGAGTACTCTCATAGTACTCAGTTAGTGTTCTTCACTTCTCTTTGTTTCTGTAGGTAAAAACTCACGTACCATGCGCCATGATTCAAAGCTTAACATATTGACCCAATTCAAATTAGTGATAGATTCTGCTGCTTATGTATGAATTGTGATAGATGAATATATCTAAGCAAACTTTTGGATGATCCTTTCAGCCCCCACAAGTTATTTAATCATCAACGAATATAGATATTGCTGTTGGGTTCTCAAACATGTGAAATATGGCAAGTGCTTTTAGATATAGATATAAAGTTAGGCTCCAACTATTTTTCAGTATCCTCTTAGTCTCTCTCTTAGAAACTTAATGTTTGAGAGTGACACAATTGCCCATTGTTACAGTTGGTTATTTTGTTATTTTGATAGGTAGGATAGGACCAGGTCAGTTGTTTGTCGTTAGAAGTTAGGATGAAGTCAGGTTTTGAAACATTATGAAATAGACATATTTTATCAACGCACATGCACCTTGGCTAAATTGTTCCCTTTCTTCCTTTTTGTTTCTTCGTCAGCCACCACCGTGGCAACGGTCCTCTGGTTCCATTGATCTCTATGAAATAAAAATTTATGTGTGGATTTATTGTTTGATCTTTTTAAATCATCTACATTGAATTAAATGTGTCATTTCTAGAGTAGTGGCTTTTGTTTAAATTTTGGAGAAAATTTTGATTTCTAATCCTTCTCAGTACGTATTATTTGAACTGCATAATTCAGGTTGTGTTTTACTGGAATATAAGAAGATCAACTTGTTGTTTATGAATGAATACTGAGAGAGCTGCTAATTGGGGCATTTTAGGTTGTCAAATTCCGATAGAATTATGGAATTTTCAGTATGATAAAAATGACCTAGCAGGTATTTTGATATTTTGAGGTTACTGCTGTTATTTGACCTTATCTCGTATTTGACATTATTAGGTCCAGTGTAGTTATCCTGGATTTCATTGAGATTCTTCGTTCATTCTATACATGTGGTGATCGGATTATTTCCTCTCTCATGGGTTTATCTTAAAATTCTCGGTAAGTCACTGATTTGTTGGTCCTTTTAGCCTTATATCATGTGTTGGTCTTGTTAGTTATTGATTTTGTTATGGAAACATCTTTAGTTAAAAAGTTAGTTATGTATTGGGGGTTTAAGGTTTATCTAAGTTGTTAGTGTAATTAAATTTCACTTCGAAAGCTGTGAATGTTGAAAAGTCCTCATTTGAAAATGTAAATTATGCTCATGCATGAATTTGCTAATGTGAATTTCGTCTACTTCGTCAATTTCAAGTAATTAAATAGAGACGGGGACTAGTTTCTTGAGTAAATTGAACCTGTTGAATGATGATGCCACAACGAGTGTCTCTTTAAGTTTATTTTAATTCATTCAAAAATTAAACAATAAAGCTACAAGTGTTTTGTCCTTGATATTCTGTATTGGCAGAGAATGAAGAAATTGATTTAAGTCATTTGGTTACAAGATTTGCAGGGGTGTGGCATTTTGATCAGGGCATTTCGTCAACCCCTCACGTTGCAAGCACTCATCTAGTCTTCCAAAATTCCATCAAAATCTCTCCTCTAGACTCCCTCTCTCACCATCCCTTGACTCTGTTTCTCAATCTCGCAAGACTCTTCAAAATCCTTAGATGTTCCTAATGTCAGAATCTCTAGACCCCTAATTACATTGAAATCCGTTCAAATCTTCCACGATCTAATCCTGATTGTTTCGAGAAGCTTTTGATTCATCGGAATGGAAGAAACTAAATCTCAAGAGAAGTTGAAAGATTTGACCTTGGAAGGAAATTCTTTCAATATTTTGAAGCAATTGGAAGTTATACTTCAGAGTGATCCTTTAATGTAAGTTCAATATTTAGATTATTCGTTGATTATGTTGGATAAATAGGTTATAGCTTGATCAGTAATTCCTCTGATTTTTCTTAAAGTAAGACAATCACCTCTAAATTAGGCCTATTGATAATGCCACATCATATTCTTGCCTATGCAGCAATAAATTGGTCTTGTTCGCCATGAATTACATGCTGCAAACGTTTTCAATCCCTTGAATTTTGAAAGTTCCATAATAAGCTAGTAACCACTGCCATGGTGGGTGCCGATGTAAGTTTGACCTAATTTGGAAGAAGTTGTAGTGAAATTGTAGTTACTTCTTGTTTGGGAACAGTGTTTTATGACTGACGGGCATCGCTTTTTGGCACCACTAGAGTATCAGCCGATTAAGTTACTTGTATCCAGTTATACAAGATTAACCAATATTTCTAGTCAAGATGTGGCAATTGATATGAAGACCATGTATGATGTTCAGCAAAAGTGAATTATTTTTTCCACTTATAACACATTGTTTTTCCTTGTCATGAATTTCACTCATTTTAGTCCGTTTGCAAGAATGTTGATTGTACTTCGTTTGTAAGAATGTTGAATTCAATGTTTAGTCTTATCTTTGGAATTTCTCAGAGATTTTTTTGTTACCCATCATAATATGTTTGCTTTACATCAGTGATGAAGTAGGGTTTTTACATCCATCCCAGTTTGCAGCGCTAAATGAAGAGACATATGGATCTGCTAATAATGCGCATAATTCAGAGAATGAGATGTCCAGCGGCAACACCATTTTCTGGAATAGAGATCACAAATTGGCCATTTCAACTGAAGTGCTCTTTCCCTTATACGCTGCTGCTAAACATGCTTTTGAGGCTGCAGATACGCAATATAAGATGCTAACCAAATTACCCACAAATAGGGGTAAATCAATGGATGAAACTGCAGCAGATAGCTCTCAGTTTTCAACGGACTTCCTTGCAAATGAAGTAATGATGCACAGCAAGGCTCTTTTGCTGCTAAGCTGTGACTCTGCCACTGCTTGGAATTCAAGGTTTAGTTGATTATTTCTCTTATATGTTTATAGACTATGTTTGGATAGTCGATTGTTTTTTAGGATTGCCAAGATCAGATTTCAAAAGTTTGATTGAATTGAATTGTTGTATCGTGTCTGTTATGCAGGAAGCTTGTCATTTCCAAGAAGCAACAGTCATCACTGTCGATGGACGAACTTCTGTTTTCATCCCTGATTCTCTCTTATGCTCCAAAAAGTGAAAATGCTTGGAGCCATAGGTAATAATGAATATTTAACAATTCATGAGTGAAGGTTGACAAGAGAAGTAGAACCTCTTCAAGTGGAAACCTTCTACTGGTGTCTGTAATTATATGTTACTCTTCTGTTATTAAGTTATCACTGTTGAACTCATTCATAAAAGAAGTAGAATTATTCGACTTAATCACTCTGAAATAGTCTGATCATCGATTAGTACTAAATTTAGTTTTTGACAGGCGCTGGGTAGTCAAGACCATTGCAGGGACACATCCAAACATGGAGAAGATAGTTTATAAGGAATCTGAGCTTGTGCAGAAACTAGCAGAGGTTTATTTTTAATTCATAACTTGATATCATTAGATGATGAAGGTTTATTAACTCTTCGTTTTAATAATGTTTCATGTAACCTTCCTAGCATTTGTTTTTCATGCTGTTGGTCACCAGTGATCGTCCTAGGTTCGCATGAATTGCAGTAAAAAACTTTTGTTGTTGACGCCTTCCGCTTTATCTTTTTTACTTTCTTTGCAGAAATCAAAAATGAATTATCGTGCGTGGTATCACCGTTGCTGGCTCATTTCTTACTTGACAAGGAGTCAGGTCTGATTTTATGACTGTTGAAGTAGCATACTTAAGCCATGTACTACCAGCTAATGTGATATTATAACTAAGACTAATATCAAGGCTAGTCTAGTCATTAGTTTACAACTCCCAGAGAATGCTTTTATTTCCCTATTCTATCTGTTACCTTTTGTTTCCCGCCTCCGATGCATGTTGCTTGTGTTTGTTCCTGATGAAACTCACTCTTTCTACTTTATGTTTTCTTTCTTCTGATAATTTAGTTTGGAAAAGCTTTCGTTAGTTGATGAAATGTCTTTTTTCCAGGTGCTAGAAGAATTGATGAAATCAAAAAAATGGGCCGAGTTGCACGTTGCTGACAATTGCTGTTTCCACTATCGCCTAGTGAGTTTCCATTTCTTCTTAATTCTACTATATGTGTTTGCTAACATGTTCACTTTTTCTTGAATAGGTCGAACCCAGACTCTCAAATTTGTAACTTACTATTCGTCCTTACTGTAACATGAATTGAAATAGTTTTAAATGTTTGTACATTTTTCCTTTGGTAAATGACTTACTATTCGTCCTTACTGCAGCAACTATTGCTTAAGTTGTTAGAGCCGAGCATCTCAAAACATGGTCAAAATGTATCCATGAATTCCTATCCGGAACTTTATCGAGTATGGAAGGTTTGTTTCTTTCCCTTTCAGCATGGAGATTACCAAACATTTCTTACTTATACAACTAGCCAGACTAGGACAATCAATGCTTTTTCCTCCATGTCTAGTTTTCGGCAACTGTGCTTCTATTTTTGAAGCATGCTTGAAAATCATATTATCTTTCCTTTGTTGTGTGGTCTGACAGGAGGAGCTAGGCTGGGATAAAATGCTCATAAAGCGATATGTAGGTAGAGAGGTATGATATTATGATTTATGACCTCGGACATTTTCATTTAATCCTCAGCATCGACTTGAATATCTAGCCTTACGATAAGAGACTCGCATCATGAAAATTCACTTAGAATGTCTTTTCTAACGCAATTATTTCTCACCTGTTTCTCAGGCTCTATGGGGTCATCGCAGATTCCTCTCTCAGTGTTGGGTACAGCATTTTGGTATTGCTGATCAGGATGGTGCTGACCTTTACGGAGATGATTTCAACGTAAAAGATGTGATAGGTAATTTTATGGCTGATGAGATCCAACTACTCCAGTCATGCTTGACAATCAGGGATGACGACTTTGAAGACTGGCACACACAGGCAGTTCTTGCTGCAGCTTACGTTCTCTGGTTATCAAAGGTATTTATTTTCTAGTATTTTCTCTCACTTCTCAATCTTTGTTGTTTACTTTTTTGAGTTTGATTAATTGTTTTCTTGGATGCAAATCTAGCAAATTCCCCATTCTGAAGGGGTAGAGTCACTGCGGAAGATAAAAGAAGAAGTTGGAGATCTTAAGGCATTGCTCATTAAATTATGCCCTGAAAAGGCTCCCCTTTGGAATGGCCTAATTTATTGAAGACAACCATAGAGAATTTGATGCACTAAAATAGTCAAATTTACTGCAGATTTTTTTGCGAAGTATTTTCAAATCAATAAACATCGTTTTGGTCTTCAGTTATCCGAGTCATTGGGCATATTAATTAATATAATAATAATTTATATTAATAGGAATTTGACATGGAAGGTAGAGTTAGCGGGTCATCGTTTTAACGGGCCACCTAGCTCAGCTGGTCATCCTTGTTCCCCAAAAGTTGATGTGCTCCAGGAGGTCCCAGGTTCGAGTCCCAGATGGCGCAATATTGCAGAATTTGACATGGAAGGTAGAGTTAGCTTGCCCCCCACGACATAATCTCAGCCCCCTATCCGCTTCGGCTCTCTTGGCTAGTTCTTTATGAGGCTCGCTGGTAGGCTAGCACGGCAACCTGTTAAATTAATGTAGTAGTACGTTGTTGGAGCTTAGCTTGTTAGGCTTCCAACTAGTTTCATGTAATAATCGTTATCCAATAATAAATTATTTATAATAATATAATAATAATAATATAATAATCTAATTTAAGGTGAATTCTCTCGGTTGTGATTAAAAACTGAATCAAACTCGATTTCTAGAGCTTCTGGCCCCACCAAAACAAATAGACCAATAGGAATTTTTGGCTTTTTTGCACCACTCTTTGGTTTTTTTACACCACCCGATTTTGGTATTCTAAATAAGTGCCCCATGCTTACAAACAACCTTTTTCCAACCCTATTTTCTCTTTCGCCTCTTCTCTCTTCCTTGCTCTTTCTTCTCCTTACCGTTTCTTCTCTAATCTCTTTGTTTGTCTGCTTTGCTATTATTTTATTTTATTTTGGTTTTTTTTCTTCTTTGTCGCTGGTGAAACTTTTCTCGACACTAATACTACTCTCTTTCATGTTCTTTTACCGCCTCCTTCTCTCTGTACAAGAATAATGTTGAATCAAGATGTGAACTCACAGTAGTAGCTAAATCTCGAATTGCCAATTTTGGTAGCTTATAAATGTGCAAATTCTGTGCACCCATGGTATCGAACGATCACGGTTGATATTCAATTAACTTTTGGTAAAGATGGAACAAATAAGCAGCTCAATTGTTTTATATATTTATGGTAAATGAAAAAGTAACTTTGAAAGTGTTTTCTTAATCTGTACAGCACCAGCCAGTGTAATTAGAATAAGCATTTCTGAAATCAAAGCTGGGAAGCACAGGATCCATGTACATGCCCTTGATGACTGGACAAGTGGTTGCATGTCAACAGGTAATGTGGAGAAAACAATAGTTCACTGAATATTAGACTTTAATGTGTTTCTATATTTGGTGGCTCAATATATGCGTATTCGATTCAGAAAAAGATGGTACGCAGATGGGAGATGATATAAAAATTTCTGCAGACAAATATTACAAGATCTTTTTCTTTTTTTTTTAAATGGTGGTTTCAAGAGTGGGGTTGATGTGCTAATTTCTGCCTCTATGGGTGCTTCCGAAGTACCGAGTAATAATTTGGTCCCGCAACAATGATTTCTACAGGTTTTGTTCTTTAGTGCCGAGAACTATGGGTGCGTAGGTAGGAATTTACCAGTCAGGTGTTAAGGTCTTGAGTTATGCATGTATTTTGATTTTCTATTTCGCTGTGTATATGCTGGATACGACTCGCTGGGTACCTTTTACTTTCTCCTTCAGAAGAGCTACCTGTTTGTTTCCGGGGTGTGTCTGGTGATCTTGCCGCTGCATCATTGCTAGCAAACCAGATTACATATCCAATTTCTTTCTGCGCTGTCTCAGTGGTCGACTCAATTTCTTGACTGAACTCAATTTTAGCCAAGGAAATACAATTTTGTAACCATCACCTGTGCAAGACAAAGAAATGATGGGAGAAACATAGATGATAGATCAAACTAAATAAATAACATAAACTTGAATCGAGTTTAAATCATAAATGCAGAACAGCCAAATATACTTTTCACTCTTGGCAGGCCTGATTGCCATCAAGACATTTTTTTTTAAGCATTGATGATAACAAGATCTGGCCCCATCTCGAACAAACTTGGCAAGAAAGTATTCGGACATTGATCCCTGTATACTCGCTTCTCAGTCAAGTTTTATTGTTTTTTTTTTTTTTTGAATAATAGTTTTACTGTGATAGGCATGGTGTTTTGCCGCTTGAGCTGAACAAATTGCTTATAATTGTCGTTGTGTTGCCAATGGGGTTAACTCATTGATGTTGGAAGGAAAGCTTATGAATTCCTTGCTTAAAGGTTTGGAGCAAAGATCCATGCATTGACATTGACAGGAAGCATATTATTTTGGAGTAATCTAGGATTATCATATGTGAATTGATACTTACTGTATTTGAGATTCCTCATTTTCGTTACCGCAACACCAAAATTATTAGAGAAGGCAGTTCTAACTAACTTGCACGTTTACTTATGAAATTCTCTCACATGCAGAACAACTTTTTTCTTTTGAAAGTGTAGCTAAATGAATAACTTACATGCACTATGTCGAGAGGTGTATAAACACCATAATTTCAGTTTTATGCAAAACTTTAAACTTTATTATTATTTTTTATTATAAAAAAAAGGGACCGCTAGGGGCATTTTATTAAGAAGAAGAAACAAGATCCTTACACATCATCAGCAGAGGGCGTTGGTAGCCTAGCAACAATCTGGGCACCGACTCCCTTTTGACTAATAATACCTATTCTATGAAAAAGAGACTCTCCTATTTTTTATTATTATTATTTTTATTTATTTATTTATCTAAGTTCACCACTTTATTATTATTATTATTATTATAAATTTTTATTTATTATTAGATAAAGAGTATTACATAAACTAGTTGGAAGCCTAACAAGCTAAGCTCCAACAACGTACTACTACATTAATTGAACAGGTTGCCGTGCTAGCACACCAGCGAGCCTCATGGGTAACCTAGCCAAGGGAGCCGAAGCGGATGGGGGGCTGAGATTGTGTCACAAGGGGGGCAAGCTAACTCTACCTTCCATGTTAATTCCTGCAATATTACGCCATTGGGGGCTCGAACCTGTGACCTCCTGGAGCGCATGAAACTTTGAGAAACTGGGATGACCAGCTGAGCTAGGTGCCCGTTCTTAGAAAAACAAATAAGGTCTTTTACACGTCGGTAACAGGAAGCCTAGCAACAAGCTGGGCTCCTACACCTTTTTGGATCACGATACCAAGCCGGTGGAAAAGATAATTACCAAACTTGTAATTAGCATCCTGACTAATATGACAGTTCCGTAATCTCTTCAAGAATGAAATCATTTCATCACCTAGTTCACCCAACGTTGTGAACGCCAAAACACCAAACCCGTATCCGAGGGCTGAGCACTTTTCCATATATTTATTACGCTTGCGAGTGACAGCTGCTAAGATAGTTCTACCTGGTGTAAAGCTAAGAGTACTAGCGCTTGTGAAGGGTGAAACACCCGTGACATCCATGCAAACATCCTTCCCGTCCTCCCAGTTGAGTACAAGTATGTCTGTTGGTCGAAAAGCATTTGCATTATTAGACAAAAAAACCTAAGGAGACTTCCTTCCTGGCCACTACTCCAGCCTTGTAGCACATGTCTGCGATGACATCCTTCACCATGTCATGCCTAAATTTCTGGCCAACTTCACCTGCACAATGGACTGCACGGTCTCCAAAAACATCCATGGTTCGTTTGCAACAAGAACATGCATTGCCGTCCCTGAACAATGGTATACCAAGCCGATACATAAGCACTGACCGGAATTGTCGAGGCCCAATGGCTTGATTGAGTCCTTGAGTAGGAATGGCCTTGAGGAAATCCATGGCATGTGTTGTTCATGCCATGGATTTATTTTATTTTTTATTTTTTTTAATAAAAAACGGAAGTTATTATTGAGAAGAAAGATATATTATTATAAGAAAATATCTCTTTAACCAGAATTTGTCGGTGACCTAGCTACAAGCTGGGCACCAAAATAATAATAAATAATTTTTTTCTAATAATTTTTTTTTTTTACTTTTTTTTACTTTTTTTTTTTGAAAAAGAAAAGTAAAATTTACAAAAAAACTAGATGGGAGCCTAGCAACAAATTGGGCTCCAACACCTTTTTGAATAGCTACACCTATTCTAATGAAAAGAAAATTACATCATGCCTAGCTATGTGCTATGTAATTCTTCAATCTTTACATCATGCCTAGCTATGTAATTCTTCAATCTTTTCAAAAACTCAATAGTTTCAACACCAAGTTCACCAAAGGTAGTAAAGGCTAGGGTACCAAAATTATACCCATTGGTTCTACATACATCAAGATACTTAACTCTCTTGCGCTCAACGGCTTTAGCCAAGGCAAGGCCCGGTGTAAATGCTTGCACCCCACCCCCAGCAAAAGGCGAAACCCCGGTCACATCAAAACAAGTATCACGTCCATCCTCCCAATTATTATTATTTTTATTTTTATTATTTTTTAATTGGATAAAGAGTATTACATTAAATAGTTGGAAGCCTAACAAGCTAAAGCTCCAACAACATACTACTACATTAATTGAACAGGTTGTTGTGTTAGCCTACCAGCGAGCCTCATGGGTAACCTAGCCAAGGGAGCCGAAGCGGATGGGGGGCTGAGATTGTGTCACAAGGGGGCAAACTAACTCTACCTTCCATGTTAATTTCTGCAATATTACGCAATTGGGGCTCGAACTTGGGACCTCCTGGAACGCATGAAATTTTGGGGAACGGGGATGACCAGCTGAGCTGGGTACCCGTTTATTATTATTATTATTATTATTATTATTATTATAAAAAAAGAGAAATATTTACACCGGAATGATTGGTAATCGGGCAACAATTTGTGTACCAACACCTGTCTGGATAGCCAAGCCTACCCTTTGAAAAAGTAAACCTCCTACTTTGTTATTAGCATCATAATTGGCAAAGCAATTCTTCAATCTCTTCAAAAAAACGATAAAGTCATCTCCAAGCTCTCCTAAAGTGGTAAAGGCTAAGGCATAGAAGCTGTATCCATGAGTTTTGCACTTGTCTAAATATTTGTTGCGCTTACGACTAAGTGCCATAGAGATAGCACGCCCTAGTGTAAAATTGTGAATTCCTCCACCAGAAAAAGGCGAAACCCCAGTGACGTCGAAACAGGTGTCTCGACCATTGTCCCAATTGTAAACGAGGATATCGGCAGGCTTAAGGGGACTGTCATCTGCTGATATGAAGCCTAAAGGAGCCTCCTTCCTAGCTGCAACATCTACTCGGTAACAAATGTCCATAACATCTCTTACAAAATCGTGGCGAAACTTAAGGCTAACCTCGCTCGCACAATGAAGAGCATGATCTCCATAAGCATCCATCTCTCGGCCACAGCATGAGCAAACATGAACCTCAGGGAATAATGGAATACCTAACCGGTATTGGGCAACTGCTCGGAATTGTCTGGGACCAAGTGTTTGATTAAGTCCAGGAATGAGAATGGTCTTCAAAAATTCCATTGCGTGCACAATCTGATTACTCTGCCACAATACTGCGTCCCTAACTGTCATTGCAAACTTAGATGGTAATTCTCTCTTAACAACGTCGAAAAATTGTACTGCCAATGCTTTCATAGGATGGGGGGTAGTAAAACTGATATTGAAGGAAGAGAAGCCACAAGCTTGCATATATTTGCTGAGGGCAAGTTGGTAGTTGTGACTCGGTATTGATGTGTCAACAGAACTCAACATGGTGGACTGCAGGTGTTGCGTCTGAATATGAGATGCCAAATAGCAGTAATGACTTGTATCAGCCATTGTATAAACACCAAAGCCACCGTAGCTAATAGGAAAAGTAACCATTCTTTGTTGAAGAGGCCCAGAGCAAGATCCGTCTCCTGTGGTCAGATGTCGATGATATTGTAGCAAGTCTTGATCGTAATGATCTATGGCTGGTTGCAGAACTTGGGGAGAGGTAGTGCGAAGTGTGAAATATAATATTGACACCCCTGTACAATTGCGCAAGAGCAATAGTTCACTCTGTGGATCCTGCAATTTCTTAACCGAGTTCATGAGGTGAATGGTTTTTTCAACTCTGAGCATTACCATATCACTGTTGTACTGGTTGTCAAGACTGACAGGACCACCAAGCACTTTTACACCCTTCACAGGCCTGCCTATGGTGGATGGAAAACTCCCCTCTGCATGGCTTCTAGGATCAGTAGAAGGCCAGAAGATCTCTGTCTTTTGGATGTTTAAGTGCATGCCTCTTGATCCACCTTCATGTCGTATAATATCGAGAGCTTTGGAGACCTTCAGCGTGTCTCCAATGATAGTCCCATCGTCGAGATACCAGGCATGCAGGCGAGAGGATGCAAAACTAATGCAAACAAAAGGGGGCCAAGGGGGTCACCTTGTTGCACCCCTTGAGCCGATGACAGAACATGCTCACTATAGTATAATTTAGTGGGTTGAGCATAACAAAACTCAATCCACTTGGAAATACTAGGACATCGAGTCTTGACTTCCCTAATTAGAGTTGTCATATCAACCAAATTGAATGCATTTGAAAAATCCACAAGCATCATTGTAAGATTGGTTTGTTTACCTTTTAATTCCAGTATTATGTTAGCTGCATGTAGGATACTCTCAGCCCCACAGGGAATCCCCACACCAAACTGATAATTCCCCAAGTATTTAGCCATTTCCTTTCCAACTGACATTGCGGCGATTTTAGAACACAGCCTCCTCCAGATCGTCCCAACTGCAATGGGCCAAAGACCTCCATCAGGCTTGAGCAGTGGCGTAAGCGGAGCGCTGGCGATATATTGCCCAAGAGCAGCAGGGCAACTACCAGATAGCCATAAATTTACAACACCCGCAATTGAGGTGAGCAAATCTTCAGAAACTGCACCAGCCTGGCCACTTAAAATATCCAATAAGTGCTGAGCCCTAAGGTCGTCTCGACCGCAGGCTGTCCCTTTGGGGAAACTCCTAATTGCGTCTAGCACTGCTTTACTATTTACTGAAACAGGCTCAGCCGTAATAACATCTGAGGGTATAACAGGCTGGGGCGCAGGAGGATGTTTTTATTGCAAACCATGTAAAGTGTCAGAGTTAAAAGGCGCTACACCATAAGATGATAAGATTCGAATGGCAGCGTTGTAGTGTCCATAGCTTAACTTTTTCATGCACGCTTATACATTGGATTTATGCTTCCTTGTACAGGCTTGCTTTCTTCCTTGTTGATTGTCCTTTTGCACCTGAAGAATCTGATGAACCAAAGTAACGCATCCGTTTGGTTCTCTCCATTTTGCCAGCGCATTATTAATTGAGGTTGTTTGTAGTCTCTTCCTGTTACCAGACCTCTCTTCTGTGGAGCTTTTAGGAATGTAGGGATTGAGAGTGCACACAGGCAAGAAAAGCAACTGCAGCCAAATAGATAAATCATTAGGACTAGCTAAAACCTTATCTAAAGCTGCTTTTAGGGTTCTAGAAAAATTGAGCCGGCACTGTGGAGGAATGCTAGAGACTATTGGTATCTGCTTCTGATAAACTAGATTAAGCATCTCCACGGACAATCCTAAAGAGTCTTCCTCATGCTCTGAGATAATTGGATGAGAAGAATCTTCTTGCCTTGGTAAGTTAGAGACATGAGGTATGGGTTTGTCGACACCATATATCAGAAAATCTGCACCACAGCCATTGAAAGGTCCTTGTAAAGTGCCACCTTCATGGTCTCGACATGGCCTTTTCCATGAGAACCATTGCAAACAAGGGAAGCATAACCACATTCGTACGTGCTTCAACAATTTTTCCCATGCCTTGTAAACTCGAAGTTCGTTGCGAATTCTGTCTCTGCAGATAGATGTGCCATTAACAATAGACAAGTGCCTGTCTTGTATATGCTTGAAAATAGAGCTTTTCGCATATCCTCTACCATTCACACCATCTTGGCAGTCCTCAAAATGTTTGTACGGACAATGACAGGCTGTATCATCACCTGAATCGTTGTCATCACCCACATATTTCTGTGAAGAATTCACAGAAAGGCTTGTAGAGGAGGATGTAGAAGGTCCGCCTCGTGTATCAGTCAGCAATTCTGGAGACGGGATCGTCTTGTTAGATGATGATCTGGTTCTTCGCATCTTCTGAAGTAACTTCCCTAAACATTACCTTCAATCACTGAGAATAGCTGTAACCTTAAGTGATTCCTCAACAACCCAATCTTACTTTCAAAACGATGAACACCTTCTCCACAACAAAGCGGTAACTGCCTTTGAAACTCAACAAGATGGCATGAAATTCAAACGAAGGAACCAGGATATTAAAACACAAAGAGAACCAAAGAATTAGGAATCAAAGAATGGGAAATTAAGAGTTCAAAATAGGTAAACAAAACCCAATTGAAAACTTAAAATACCATTCCTTAATACACTAATAAAGCAACCAAGATGAACATAACACTATCTACAAGCCTGCTCAAAGAAACCTATTCAAACAATCACAGAAGAATTCTTCCAAAGAAACCTATTCAAACAATCACAGAAGACTGGGTAAGTACGGGTACGCATACTTACCCAGTCTCCATCAACCATTTAGTACACACATAAGTATGCATACATTTGGTTCCCGGTTTTGGACTTATACACTAATGCGCGAACACATTATATGCTTATATCCAAAGATGGTTACATGTTCTAAACTCTTTATTCCAATCATTGAAACATTCTTAGAGGATGTTAAATAGAGGTTATTCACACACTATTTTTCATCAAAGCAATTTTCAATATATTTAAATAATCAACATGACTTTCGTCACTTGTAAAGATGAACTTGGCCAAAGCGAAAGCTTACCAACACATATTTCGAGAAATAGATAAGCGAGATAAACTCGGCTCGAAATAGCAAATGTGTATAATCGAAGTCTATATAGCAATACGACATTTGTCTCAAGATAGTAGATAGAGTAGATATACTTTTGAGTGATATATAAGTTCAAGTCTCCACATACCTTTTAGTCGATGAAGTTCCACCGGTTCCTTGAGTAGTTCTTCGTCTTTGTATGATGAACGCCGTGGAGACTAGAGCTCAACTACACTTTTTATCCTAGTCCGAGACTTAGCTATAAGTAGACTAGAAATCAAGACTTATAGTTTTGGAAACTAAACTTGACAACAAGCTTGAGATAGCAACGCTTGCGAGTTCGACCGAGCAATGCTCTAACAATCTCCCCCTTTGTCAATTTTAGTGACAAAACTATCAATACATATGGAATACAAAATAAATAACTTTGTAGCTTCTCTTCCACATGCATGATCTCCTTGGTTCTTCAACATTACTCGAAATCTTCGTCACTTCCAAGTACTCCAATGATTCCAAAGGTATTCAAATTAGCATCACCGTTGTTGAATATCCGTATCCATAACAATGAGAAAACAAAAGCTCTCAATCATTGTTACACAGTGTCAAAGTATTATTACATAGCATCAAAGTTCAATTGTATCACAACTTCGACAACAATACTATGGTAATATGTATCACTCCCCCTTAGTCAATACTCCATCTCACATGGAAACCACTCCCCCTTACATAATGATCCGAAAACCATATGTATTTGTAGTGTGAACTACACATTAATTCTCCCCCTTTTTGTCAATAAAATTGGCAAAGGTACGAAAACTAGTGGGATCCTAATGAAATTTCCATAGAGACATTTCATGACCAAAAGAAAGCACATATCAACTTTTTAGATGCAATCATATATCCGAAACTAAATGCATTCATCAAGGAGTTTATAAAGATACAAGATAACCCCTATAATATTCCACAGCCGCACTCCCCACAAAGATTTGGCAATTAAGCACAAGTTCAATTAAGAACTCTCCCCCATAAAATGTCATTCCCGAAAGAACAACAAGCGCGACCTTACTTTCACGAGAAAAGAAGGATTTCTTTGAACCTTACACTACAAAACCTGACAAAAAATCAACTACTGAAACAAATGTAGAATTAAAGCTAACACTTACTGGAATTCTAAACTCAATTGCCCAAAAGATCGAGATAAGCACAGGGGCAAGAGTTATAAATAACTAATGAACAAAAACAACACCAATAGACTGTCGTAAGTGTTGAAATGTAGCAGTATCTAATGGTTTGGTAAGAATATCAGCCAATTGTTGTTCGGAAGGCACAAATTCCATATTTATGATACCATTTTCATATAGATCTCAAATAAAATGGTACCTTATATCAATGTGCTTTGTTCTTGAGTGCTCAACGAGATTCTCAGTGATTCGAATCGCGCTAGTGTTATCACAAAAGATCTTCATTATTCCAGTATCAATTCCATAATCAGCCAGCATTTGTTTTATCCAGAGGATTTGAGTACAACATGAGCCGGCAGTAATATATTCTGCCTCACATGTGGACAGGGATTGTGAATTTTGTTTCTTGCTATGCCAGGCCACAAGATTCAGTCCTACATAGTAGGAAACCCCTGATGTACTTTTTCTGTCTTCTACACATCCTTCCCAATCAGCATCTGAATAAGCAGAAAGATCAGTGTTAGTATGAAAAGTGTAAGATAGACCATACCCGACCGTGTGATTCACATATCGTATGATCCTTTTTGCAGCTGCAAGATGAGATTCCTTTGGATTAGCCAGAAATCTAGCACAACAACCTACACTAAACGCAATATCAGGTCTGGTAGCTGTAAGATATAAAAGGCTACCAATAATAGATCGATACAATTTTTGATCCACATTTACTCCTTTCTCATCTCTATATAGTTTACCAGTGGTGGGCATAGGTGTCAGTTTTGGAGTAGACTTATCCAGACTGAACCTTGAGACAAGATCCTTGGCATATTTTTATTGAGATAAGTAAATTCCATCCTTATGTTGCTGAATTTGTAATCCTAAAAAGAACTTTAATTCACCAACATTGCTCATTTCAAATTCTTTGCCGAGAGAGATTTTAAAATCTTTTGCAAGTTTTTCAGAGGTTGAACCATAGATGATATCATCTACATAGACTTGAGCAATGACAACATCTTTCCCACTCCATTTGGGAAACAAGGTTTTATCAGCTCCGCCTCTCGAAAAACCTTTCCTAAGAAGAGAAGTAGTTAGTTTTTCGAACCAGGCACGAGGTGCTTGTTTTAGCCCATATAATGCCTTTTTGAGCTTAAGGACATGATCTGGGAAATCAGGGTTTTCAAAACCCTTAGGTTGAGCGACATAGATATCTTCCTTCAAATTTCCGTTTAGGAACACGGATTTTATGTCCATTTGAAACAGCTTAACCTTTAGAAAACAAGCATGAGCTAACAACAACCGAATGGACTCAAGGCGTTCCACATGAGCAAAGGTTTCATCAAATTCGATACCCTCAATATGTGAATATCCTTGAGCGACAAGTCTGCCTTTATTTCTGACAGTTGTGCCAAATTCATCATACTTATTCTTGAATATCCATTTGGTACCAACAATATTGATATTGGAGGGACAAGGTACTAGTTCCCATACGTCTTGTCTTTGAAATTGATTTAACTCTTCATGCATTGCATTCACCCAAAAGGGATCTCTAAGAGCTTCATCAATATTTCTCGGTTCTACTTGTGAAAGATAACAACCAAAATTGCAAATATTTTGAAGTTGTCCTCTTGTCTTAGCAGTAGAATCTCTTCCTTCAATAATACTCTTGGGATCATGATTCCTTTGAACCCAGAGGTGTCGAGGAGGGACACGTTCTTGTTCGACAGGAGCAGCCTGATCAGTGCTCTTCTCCCCGTCACTAGAAATATCAGGATCAGTAACAGTTGGGATGACTTCAACTGATTCTGGGATTTATTTGACTTTCTCAATTGTCTCGGTTGGAAGCAATTCAACAGGAGGATTATCATGATGAAAATCACTAATATCATCAATGATAACATTAGCAGATTCCATCATGACTTGGGTTCTGAGATTAAATACTCGAAAACCATGACTATCAGAGGCATAGCCAAGAAAGATACCTTCATCAATTTTAGTATCAAATTTCCCTCTCTATTCTCGATCTTTTAGAATGTAACACTTACTTCCGAACACTCTGAGATAGTGTAAGTTGGGTTTTCTACCATACCACAACTCATAAGGGGTGTTTAGGGTCTTACACCGTAGGTAGACACGGTTGATCAAATAACATGTTGTGAAGACAGCTTCTCCCGAAAACCTTAATGGTAAGTTTTTGTTATGGAGCATTACCATGGCCATTTCATGAATGTTCCAATTTTTTCTTTCTGCAACTCCATTAGCTTGAGGAGTAATAGGTGGTGAATATTGTTGAATAATCCCCAGTTCGTCATAAAATTCAAACAACTTAGTGTCCTTGAATTCAGTTCCACGGTCGCTTCTAATTTTCTTTAGTTTGCGACCTTGTTCGTTATGGATTCTCTTAACAATAATCTTGAATTCATCAAGGGTTTCATTCTTATGAGATAGAAATGCAACCCAAGTGAATTTGGTGTAATCATCTACCATAACTAAAGCATACTTCTTACCAGCAACCGTGGGTTGTTGAATAGGTCCGAAGAGGTCCATATGAATTAAATCAAGTGGAGCTTTAGTGAGAATATCTCGAGATGATTTATGGTGAACTTTCATTTGTTTACCCTTTTGACAGGCACCACATACACCATCAATCTTTGCATTGATTTTGGGAACGCCTCTAACAAGTTCTTTATTAATGATCTTAGTTAGAAGACGATAATTGATGTGACCAAAACGCTCATGCCAAAGATGTGTAGATTCCACCTTAGTCAAATTGCAATAGTTACTGAACTGACTATCCAGAAGATAATTATTGTTTTTACCACGGGTTCCCTGAAAAATTACTTTCCCAGTTTTGTCTACAATGTCACATCCATTCGCATTGAAGACAACTCTATGGCCTTTGTCACAGATTTGACTAATAGAAAGAAGGTTTGCAGTCATACCTTTTACGTATACAACATCATGGATTTCAGGTACGCCGGGAAGTTTTATCATCCCCTTCTTGCTTATGTAACAGCAACTCCCATCTCCAAATGTCACGGGACCTCCTTCATAGTCGTTTGAAGAAAAAAACCACGTGAGATCACCTGTCATATGTCGGCTACATCCACTATAAAGGAACCATTGAAAAGGCGATGTTGATTTTAAAGAAAAAGCTCCCATACTAACACTACTATCCTGTTTAGGATTTCTTGTTAGTTTTGTACATCCTTTTAGAGAAGCAAACAGTTGTTCAGCTTTCTTATGAAGATTACTTGTAACTTTTAGGCTTTTCTGGAAGGACATACAAGTATGTTGAAAGTGATTGTAAGAGTCACAGAACATACATTGACCAACATCTTTAATCTCGTTTGAGTAGTTCCTAGTCCTATCAGGTTTCACAAAGCCTGGACCTTGCTTATTATCTGACTTATGACCATTCTTCAGAGAAGAAGAATAAATAGAGTTATTCAAATCCATTGAAGGAATTTTGACAGATTTCAAATCCTTATACAGTGCAATTTCTACAACTAGATCAGAGTTGATCCGGATTTGTTCATCCAAATTTTTATGGAGAATAACTAGTTTTTCAGAACTTTCTCTACGATAAGAATTTATCCCTGATGAAACGTTTATAAAGAAATTATTGTCCATAGAGTCAGATCGCTACAAACACAGACTTATGAGGTCTTTAAATGTGTTTGCCTTCTCTAATACCAATTGAAAAAGTGGGGGTACAACAACCTCACCTAATAATTCGCTTAGCAATCTGTATGGACTAACTCCAATATACTTTTAAGAGAATCAACTAGACAGTCAGACTCAATCTTAATAAAAAGTATATCAAAGAGTTATATCTCAATTTCTCGATTCAATACTTACTCAAGCAAATAGAAATCTATGAGTCTAATTGAATACAAGAGAAATTAATTTGAACGGTACCAAAGACCAATGTTCAAGTATCAATCAATTTCAATCAACAACCAAAGGTTGGATTTACCAATTGATCGATTCAATGCACAACCTGTGATATTTCAATTATATAACAAAATATAATGCGGAAAAGAAATAACACAGACACCAGAAGTTTTGTTAACGAGGAAACCGCAAATGCATAAAAACCCCGGGACCTAGTCCAGATTGAACACCACACTGTATTAAGCCTACAGACACTAGCCTACTACAATGTAACTTCGGTCTGGACTGTAGTTGAATCCCAATCAATCTCACACTGATCCAAAGTACAGTTGCATTCCTTACGTTTCTGATCCCAGCAGGACACTACGCATTTGATTACCTTAGATGATCTCACCCACAACTAAGAGTTGTTACGACCCAAAGTCGAAGACTTTAATAAACAAATCTGTCTCACACAGAAAAGTCTATAGGAATAGATAAATCTGTCTCCCACAGATATACCTACGAGTTTTGTTTCGTCTTTTGATAAATCAAGGTGAACAGGAACCAATCGATAACTCGGACTTATATTCCCGAAGAACAGCCTAGAATTATCAATCACCTCACAATAATCTTAATCGACTAGCGAAACAAGATATTGTGGAATCACAAACGATGAGACGAAGATGTTTGTGACTACTTTTCAATCTTGCCTATCGGAGAAATTAATCTCAAGCCAATCTTACGATTGCACTCAATCACGATAGAAATAGCAAGATCAGATCACGCAACTACAGAGAAAATAGTTGGGTCTGGCTTCACAATCCCAATGAAGTCTTTAAGGTGTTAACCTACAGGGTCTCGGTAGAAACCTAAGGTTAAAGGAGAATCGACTCTAGCTTATACAACTAGTATCACACAGGAGGTGTGGGGATTAACTTTCCTAGTTGCTAGAGTTCTCCTTTATATAGTCTCCAAATCAGGGTTTGCAATCTAAGTTACCTTGTTAACAAAGCATTCAATATTCACCGTTAGATGAAAACCTGATTAGATTCAAGCTAATATCTTTCAACCGTTAGATCGAACTTAGCTTGTTATACACAAATGAAATATACATCATTTAGGTTTGAGTAACCGTACCTAAACGTGTACAAGTCGTTGGTTCAACAGTAGTTAACCAAATAGTTAACCATATGAGCACTTTCATATCAACCTTATTCATCTTCACCATAACTAGTCCAAATTACTCAAATGAACTAGTTCAAGAGTTGTTCAATTGCTTAGATCTTATAGAAGTATACAAGACACAATCGAAGCAAAATTGGTTTTGATTCACTCGAATCGATTCATGAACATTATAGCCACGGTTTGCAAATTGCATTCCTTAATATATAAATGTTTTAGTTCATGAACAAACCAATTTTAGAAAGTAACACACTTAAGTATGCGTACGGGTATGCGTACTTAAGTAACCGGATTTGAGTTTGTTTTGGTTTCCAAACTCAGCAGAAATTCACGGACGTGAACTTTCCGCCAGTATGCGTACGGGTACGCATACTTTGGTAACCGGATTAAGTTGGTTTTGATTTCCAAACTCAAAAGAAATTCACGGACGTGAACTTCCGCCAGTATGCGTACGGGTACGCATACTTACCCAGTCTCCATCAACCATTTAGTACACACACAAGTATGCATACATTTGGTTCCCGGTTTTGGACTTATACACTAATGCGCGAACACATTATATGCTTATATCGAAAGATGGTTACATGTTCTAAACTCTTTATTTCAATCATTGAAACATTCTTAGAGGATGTTAAATAGAGGTTATTCACACACTATTTTTCATCAACACAATTTTCAAGACATTTAAATAATTAACATGACTTTCATCACTTGTAAAGATGAACTTGGCCAAAGCGAAAGCTTACCAACACATATTTCGAGAAATAGATAAGCGAGATAAACTCGGCTCGAAATAGCAAATGTATATAATCGAAGTTTATATAGCAATACGACTTTTGTCTCAAGATAGGAGATAGAGTAGATATACTTTTGAGTGATAGATAAGTTCAAGTCTCCACATACCTTTTAGTCGATGAAGTTCCACCGGTTCCTTGAGTAGTTCTTCGTCTTTGTATGACTAACGTCGTGGAGTTTAGAGCTCAACTACACTTTTTATCCTAGTCCGAGACTTAGCTATAAGTAGACTAGAAATCAAGACTTATAGTTTTTGCAACTAAACTTGACAACAAGCTTGCGAGTTCGACTGAGCAATGCTCTAATAGTTTCCTCGTTAACAAAATTTCTGGTGTCTGTGTTATTTTTTTTCCATACTATGTTTGTTTATATAATTGAAATATCACAGGTTGTGCGTAGTTCAATCAATTAGATAATTCAACCTTTGGTTGTTGATATAAATTGATTGACACTTGAACATTGGTCTTTGGTACAGTTCAAGTTGTTTCTCATAATAATCAGGCTCACGGATTCTATCTGTTTGATTTGCTGATTACATTGAGAAACAGATATACAACTCTTGGATATATTTCCATTGATCGAGTCTGACTATCTAGTTGATTCTCTTGGAATTATATTGGAGTTTGTCCATACATATTTCCTAAATGAAATATTGGGTGAATTTGTTAGACCCCCGCTTTTTCAATTGGTATTAGAGCGGCAAACACGTTTGAGACCTTATAAGTCTGTGTTTTTAGCGATCTGACTCTGAAAAAGCGGGGGTCTAACAACCTCACCCAATATTTCGCTTAGCAATCTGTATGGACTAACTCCAATATACTTTTAAGAGAATCAACTAGACAGTCAGACTCAATCTTAATAAAAAAGTATATCAAAGAGTTATATCTCAATTTCTCAATTCAATCCCAACTCAAACAAATAGAAATCTGCGAGTCTAATTGAATACAAGATAAATAAATTGAACGGTACGAAAGATCAATGTTCAAGGATCAATCAATTTCAATCAACAACCAAAGGTTGGATTTACCAATTGATCGATACAACGCACAACCTGTGATATTTCAATTATATAACAAAATATAATGCGGAAAAGAAATAACACAGACACCAGAAGTTTTGTTAACGAGGAAACCGCAAATGCAGAAAAACCCCGGGACTTAGTCCAGATTGAACACACTGTATTAAGACGCTACAGACACTAGACTACTACAAACTAACTTCGGTCTGGACTGTAGTTGAACCCCAATCAATCTCACACTGATCCAAGGTACAGTTGCGCTCCTCACGTCTCTGATCCCAGCAGGATACTACGCACTTGATTCCCTTAGCTGATCTCACCCACAACTAAGAGTTACTACGACCCAAAGTCGAAGACTTTAATAAACAAATCTGTCTCACAAAGAAAAATCTACAAGAATAGATAAATCTTTCTCCCACAGAAATACCTACAAGTTTTTGTTCCGTCTTTTGATAAATCAAGGTGAACATGAACCAATCGATAACCCGGACTTATATTCACTAGTGGAAAATAGCAGTTTCGCGACCGTCAGGGCAAGTCATAGATACGAGTTAAATGACCTGTTTTAACGGTCGTGAAAATGGTCGTTGTTTGAGCATCTTTTTCATCTATGACGTGGCTCTGTGGGTCGCGGAACAACCTGTATATACGACTGATTTTAACGGTCAAGATTTTAAGACTGACCTCTGTCGGTCGTAGATATACATTTTAATATTAAAAAAATAGATTCAGATTGCCTGAATGAATTTGTCTGTCCTGACTGAATCTGACTAAATCTCCTTCCCTCTCTCCTCTCTGGGCAATTTCTACGCCACCTCTAAAGCCACCAAAAAGTTACCAGTAACCACCGCCGGTGACGGCGATGATAGTCGAAAACCACCATTAATTTCTCACAAACGTATTCTGAACAAACCCTTCACCAAATCTATTATCACAAATCACTATAACGACACTCTATTAGCCTCTTCAAATCCCTAGCCCTGAAATCTACAATTTCATGAGCTTCCTAAGACACCTCAATACCATGCTACAGAGACTCTAAGTTCCTAATATCATGTCACAGAAAACCCCTTTTGAAGACTTCAAGATTTTGACCCGTTACAAAGACACTGATTTTCTGCAAAGTCCTTATTTGCCTCAAAGTATCGATTTCTGGGAGCGGTATCAAAGACCCTAAGTTATGCTCCAATCGATCGAATAGAAGACTTACATATCCTCTTTTCTATCATATTATCTTTCTTTGTTTTCCTATCTGATTTCATTTTAATTTAATTCCTAAATTTTAATTTTGATACAACAGATTCTATTCCATAAAATCTTTTCTTCCAATTTGGTCTCTGCAACCTCAATTCCTTTTCTGTTCTCTTTTCAATTCTAATCTGTTATCTTTCCCGTTATTGTTAAGTTGTTTTGTTCTTATGTTATATGCCTATCTTTAGATCTAATAAGTTATTTTCCATGGATTCTTCCCCTAATTTAACCTTTTTTATCTCTTCTTATCTTTCAGGTTTTTACCCGTTAGCTGCTACTTGGTCTGGTAACAACAATCTTTCAACATTTATCTATAATTAGAAGAAAAGAAAACTCCAGGGAAAAAACATTGGTCATTTTCGTATCAATGTCCACAAGAGAGGCAAGGAGAGCATTGCAGAGTTAACCGAAATGCATCTGGTAAATTTTAAAGCTGATCCAGATGATACAATGGACCAAAGGGACTACAACACCAACAAAAAAACAGATGAATCAATCAACAGGAGAAGTTACTCAAATTATAAAGGAAATTTTTGAAAGGGTTTTGTTATTGATGACAAAAATCAGGTAAATTATTGGAATTTTAAGGATTTAGACCCAGATCTTAATTCAATATCCCATATTGGCGATTTGGCTCTTTATCAATCTAAGACAGGCTTGTATTGCTACATTGAGGTAACCCTAATCACCCAATACTCTTATAACTATGATTTGATTTGTATTCTCTGTGATATTGAAAAGAATAGCGCAAGCGAGGTAAGCCTAAACCAAAATACTTGTAATTTGTATCCTAGATACATGATAAATAGGAACATTATCAAACATTCAAACCAGGATAGGATACAAAACACCAATGATATATTGAATTGCAAATCTTTATAAGTGCAAAATTTTGCTAAATGTTTTAACTTGCAGCACTGTGAGAAATTCCAATATCTTGTGTAGTTTTGTCTACTCAAACAGAACTACATATCTCATATACATATCTATCCGGTTATTAAGAATTAGTGATGTACTATATGTTAAGAATGCTAGTTTATTCATAGGATATGCGATTTATGCTAGTCTAAATCACAATAGCCATAATTTAGAAAAACTAGTATACCCACATGTATCCTATTTCTCGCAGTTCATTAAGACAATTGCTTGGAATTGTCAGGGACTGCGAAACCACAATAAACCTGAAACTTGCTCAAGCTTAAATAACCTTCTTAACAAAGAAAATCCAGATATATTGTTTATGTCCGAAATAAAACAACAAACACATAATTCAGAAATCATCCTTAGAAAACTGAAAATTCACAACTATTGGATAGTACCACCTAGAGGTACGGCAGGAGACCTTATTCTAGCTTGGAAGGACAACTTAAACATAACAATAATGGATTATACTGATAATCAAATTAATGCTAGAGTGTTTGATCAAACTCTAAATTCCCACTGGATCATTACGGGCTTTTACGGCAGTCCCTACAGACCTAACAAAATCGACTCGTGGAACATGATTAGAAATATGGCTAGTACAATCACCGACCCTTGGATAATAATAGGTGACTGTAATATTATGCTGCATGAAACATAAAAACAAAGCAGATTCCCATTTAACCAGAGTGAGGCTAACATTTTTCTAGAATTACTTAATAATCTAGAGTTTCAAGACTTAGGCTTTACAGGATATCCCTTCGCATGGAATAACAGAAGAAACGATAATGACTTTACCGAACAGAGATTAGATAGAGCCATTGCAAATAGTGCTTGGTTCAATACTTTCCCTAGATGCAATATAACACACCTTGCTCCCCTAATTTCTGATCATGTCCCTATTTTCCTCAACACCCATGTGAACTGGCATGATGGGGCTAAACCTTTCAAATATTTTGGCCCTTAGATGAATCACCCCTAATGTAAAACCCTTATTGATAACTCCTGGGTTATAAACATCAATGGTTCTGCTGCGTACTGTTTTACTAAAAGGATTAAAACTGTTAAACATAATTTAAACTAATGGAACAAAGACACTTTCGGAAATATTAACACCAACATTAAAAACATAAAACAAAAACTAGATGAAGCCAACAAGAACTTACCTTCAACAGTAAAAGCCAGAGAACTATCCGAACTCACGATAGAACTAACTAACTGGTATAACATTAAAGAGGAATTTCGGAAAGTTAAAAGTAAAGAACAGACCATTGCTTTAGGTGATAGGAATACTCAATTCTTTCACGACTCTGCCAGGCATAGATATCGAAGGAATAGAATAGACACTTTAAGAGACCAAAATGGTAATTGGCTACAGGAAAAAAGTGATACAGCAAACTGCCTCAACCATCATTTCAAAAGAATAACTACAACAGTTAATCCTACCATTGACGATAATCTAATTGATCTTATTCATACTAGTATAAATGAAACAGATAATAAAATTCTTGAAGCAATTCCTACTAAATTGGAAATTAAGAACACTATCTTTGCAATGGAACCAAACAAGAGTCCAGGACCGGACGTATTTCCACCTGTTTTTTTCCAAAAAAAACTGGGAAACTACTGGACCTGACCTCATTCAAATGATACAATCCTTCTTTAGAACTGGATATATTCTAAAAGAAATCAATTCTACGTTCATCTCGCTTATTCCTAAAGTTCCCAAACCTGTTACTGCCGCGGAATTCAGACCAATAGCCCTTTGTAATATGATTTACAAGGTGATCTCTAAACTTCTTGCTAATAGAATGAAACCACTGTTAAACCGTATAATTTCTCCATACCAATCTGCCTTCATACCATGAAGGCAGATTGCCGACAATATAATAGTAGCTCACGAACTAATTCACAATATGAGAAAGAAACAAGGGCTTATGGGTCTAAAAGTTGACATGTCGAAAGCTTTCGACAAAGTAGAATGGAATTTATTAATGCGAATAATGGGGGGGAAAATGGGGTTCTCTAAAATCTGGTGTAACCTCATACACCAGTGTATATCCACAACTAATTTATCTATCCTCATGAATGGATCCCCTTGCGGTTTCTTCAAACCTAGTAGAGGTCTGAGACAGGGGGATCCATTATCCCCCTATCTATTCCTATTTTGCATGGAAACTCTGACTAGAACCATTCTTCATGCGGAAAATCTATGTATGATTAAGGGCCATAAAATAAATATTAATATACTCTCTGTGACTCAGCTTCTCTTCGCGGACGATTGTCTGATTTTTTGTGAAGCTATTAGGTAAGCTAGCAGTAATTTAGTGAAACTTTTTTATGATTTTGGTAAGGCCTCCGGCCAACTTATAAATTTGAATAAATCAGGCGTAATTTTTAGTGTTCATACCGACCCTTATATAATGAATGAAATCCAAACCAATCTTAACATAAATTCTGTCCCCCTAGAAGACAAATACCTAGGTGCACCTTTGTTTACCCATAGGTCTAAAATTAAATGCTTTGAACCCATTGTACAAATTATGAAAACCAGACTTCTTGGTTGGAACAAAACAAATCTGAATATAGCTGGTAAAACTGTAATGATCAAAACTGTTACCTCTTCCATGAGCATATATCAAATGACCTGTTTTAAACTTCCAAAAAAAGTGTATAAAGACATTAACAAAATTCAACGTGATTTTTGGTGGGGTAAAAACATAGAAAATCCTAGAGGTATCTATCTTGAAGGCTGGGACAATGTATGCAAATCCGTAGAAGATGGAGGGATAGGACTGCAAAACATTGAGCTTTTTAACAAAGCGATGTTAGCAAAAGTGGGTTGGAGACTTAAACAGGACCCAGATTCTTTTTGGGGCTCTATTCTAAAAGTTGTTTAATACCCTAATACCGATATTATGCACCTTGACTCTTTACCAAGAAGAACTGATAGTTGGATATGGAAAGGGATTAAAAGTGGGATTAAACTAATTCAGACCAATTGTTTCTGGTCTATAGGGAAAGGAAACAAAATCAGTATCTGGAATGATTTCTGGATTCCAAACATTAAACCCCCAATTGCCAGACCTAACATAGACACCACAAATCTTAACTTAGTTAGTGACTTGATCACTGAAGAGAAATCTTGGGACATTATAAAACTGAATTTATGCTTTGAAAATCATCTTGTTAACATATAAAACAGATCTCTATCCCCACAGATAGTGTTGAGGATAAGGCGATTTGGAACCTAACTAGAGATAATAACTTTTCAGTAAAATCCATGTACAAAAAGCTAAATCATAGTGAACCAGTTGACACAGACTGGAACAAGATATGGAAACTGAAAGTTTCCCCTTCCATTAAGATGTTCATGTGGAAACTAGCCAGCTCGATACTTCCTAATAGTATGCGAGTGGCGGCTGTTCTTCCAAACATAAATACTACTTGTCAACTTTGTAACAATCACAATGAAACTCTTACTCATCTCTTTTTAGACTGTGGATTTATTTCGCAAGTTTGGAATCACCTAAATTTTCAGATGAATTATGTTAAAAACCATATGAATGATTGTCACGAATGGGTTAACAGTTGGTTTAGGAATAGGGAGAGAGACAGTAGTTACATAGGCTGGGCAGAACTATGCAGTACCATTAGCTGGCACATTTGGAAAGCTCGTTGTAACAAAGTCTTTAAAAAGGAAGAACAAAACAGCTGGAAAACTGCGAACTCCATTGTGAAATACCTAAACTATACAAATCATATTCAGGATGCAAAATACGACATAAACCAGAGCTTGTATTATAACCCTTTACATGATGTGGATCTCAAAATCACTCCTCTACAATGTTGGCACTTTCCAGGCTACTTTAGATATAGAATTAATATAGCAATTTCTATGCTTCCTGATGTTTGTGATTCGGCAATCGGATTAACTTTAATTGATGATGCAGGAAACTACAAAGAAGCTAGAGGGAATTCTTCAGGTTGAAGTACTAGAGAACTGTTAGAACAAGAAGGAGGGGAAAGCAGCATTTCAGTGGGCAGTACAGCTTAGTGGTCATCACATCGAATTCCAAAGCGATTCGGAACCTACTCTAAAGCTGCTAATCGAGATGTATGCCAAGGCAAAAGAAGAAAGATTCATAGTACCCATTTTGATAACCAACATTACAAACTTTTTAATTTCAAAGCTATGCTAATCGAGATGTATGCCAAGGCCAAAGAAGAAAGATTCAGTAATAGTACCCATTTTGATAACCAACATTACAAACTTTTTAATTTCAAAGCTATGGCCAAAGAAGAAAGATTCAGTAACAGTACCCATTTTGATAACCAACATTACAAACTTTTTAATTTCAAAGCTATGTCGTTTAATTTAGTTAGTAGGCCGGACAATTTCTTAACAGCAAGCATTTCAAAATTGTGTAATCAATATATCATCAACTATAGATGGAAGGATGATAGCTTAACCAACCTGATACAGGATTTATCTAATGATCCTGAATACAATTGGATTTTGTACTACCCTAGCTATACTGCTTAAAGTATAGTTAGCTTGGGATTATTTTCTTATAAAAAAAATGAAAACCAAATCAAATGAGAATATTCTAATGAGAATAAAATCAAACTCAGTTCAAATAAAACCTGCACCCATACATTAAGATCCTCAGTGCATTGATTCATTGAGTTAAAAATTACACTAAAAAGGATTTAAAATTAAATCCTCAGTTTAGACCAATATAAGTTAAAAAATGCTCTATTCACATTTGAATGCAGCTTACACTTGGGATAAAAACCAACTAAAACCTCTAAACAAAGTAAATTGATAATGCTTTCTTACAGTCGGTGCAAACTAACCAAGATACCAGGCCATAGATAGAGACGCCATCAACGGAAATGTGAGCTTCCCTGATAATGTCAGAATGGAATGCCCACTATAATGGAACCGGCGATTGCAGGAGGATAAAGATAAATGATAGAACTGCACAAAGATAAATGATAAACCTGTTAGTGGTTAACTAATTTAACATATGTTCTGATGAAATGTGAAAAATGAAGGAAAAACAAAAAAAAACAAGCAAAGATAATCTTCTTAAAGTTAGAGAAGCGAAACCACCTATATCAGACAAGGGTAGACATGCATGAGAAAATTATCAATGATTTCTTCACAAGTCCTAAATTGGAAAGTGACTCCACTCTAGCACGACATAATAACAGTTAACAAGAAATGAAGCGACTTACCAGTCATATCATCGTAGTATAGTCCAACGATTTGTGCCAAGAACTCAGTGGAATATTGATCTGAAAGGAAACATCAAGAACTCAATAGTAGCTTAGTGCATCCCTACAGGTATTAACACTTCATGTACAAAGAGCAATTAAGATCAATGAGGAAGCTGATGTACAAGCTCAGGTATGAGTCCATTCAGAGGCATGGCTTAAGAAAGGAAAAAAAACAGAGGCAAGCGTAAGCCAATAAAGTTGTACTAGTAATATCAAGTACAAGAACCAAGTTAGTTCATGTACATAACACAATCTTTTGGATAACCTGCGTGTTGATGCCATAATTTCTGTTAGTGTTCAGTTTTGAGATTCAGAATGGAAATGAATCTTACCATGTAAGCCTTAGTGGTTGCTAGCGAGAGCGAGCAATAAAAATGAGAAAACAATCAGAAGAGAAATAAGAGTTTGGTACTAAGCTTATATTGAAGCTTAATACCAAACTTCTATTAATTTTACTTAGATAGAGAACAAAAATCACCGACTCAAATACACGAGGAATAAGAAAAAAAACGGTAGAATCAATTGAAGCTCATCTGCAGTAAAATCATTCAATCTGTCAGCAACAGTTGCAGATTAAGAAGGATCCAAGAGAATGGCATGAACCTGCACAACAGAATGATGTAAATTTGTTTCTTATAAAAATTAACTTTTTGTTAGCAGAGGGTTGAATCTAGATACATAATGACTATACCTTCGTGTACAAGGCCTGGTCTTCTGTGCTTATGTTTAAGAAGTTTCTGTTCAAAACTTTCACATCTGGAGATACAATTAAGGAAGACAAATCAATAAAGGTACATGACAGAACTATAATAGTATAATCAAATCTAATGACAAATGAAAAGAAAAGAGAGAGGATTGCATCGAATTAAGGAAGACAAAGCCATAAAGGTACAGGACAAAACTATAATACTATAATAATCAAATCTAATGAGAACTGAAAAGAAAAGAGATAGGATTGCATCGAATAACTACCGAAGAAAGCTCAGAGAGAGAGAGGATTGCAATATGTAATCCTTGGCAGAAAGAACAGAGATCTGACTTAAAACCGAATACCATGCTTCAAGATTTGGAGCATGTGTGAATTAGTTCTTCAAGTCTATTGAAAGAGCCTAATACTGCATATAAATACATTGTTAAGTACAGAACATGTAAAAGATCTGGAAAGGATACTAGAAGCTCCGAAGTATTTGACAGTATCCTCTAATCATTTCATTTGGCCCTTGTTAAGTTCACATTTCCTCTCACAAGTGCAGCAAGGTACTGATATGCTGAAACTGTTGCTGATGCAAAATAAAATAAAATAATGACTTCATTAAAACCAGCAAAATAACCTTAGGGTATGCAGATTCTACCAAACAAAAACATGACGCCGAGAAATAATGACTTCATTCAACAGCAGCAAAATGACCTTAGGGTAGCCGCCAGGTTCATGTGTATCTTCCTGACATATGCCCAAGACCATGGGGCATAAAAACAACGTTTATTCTTTCAGTCATTATTTCAGCAACGTCACTACAACCAAAATCCACAAACAGAATTATGATTAGCAATTGTCGCATGATGACATTAAAATAGTATGAATAACAGTAGAAAAAGTACCCAATTCAAGACATGATTGCAATATACACATGATCTCGCAATGCAATTTTTACAGCCATATACTATTGAAATGAATTCACGATAACTGCAATTGAATCACTCTATGGAGACTGCAATTTAAACATTCTATGAAGAAAATGAACATCTTTATTAAACAAATTTGGGTTTAATGGACCGAGAAAACAAATTTGGTATACCTGATGTGTGAAATTTCTTGATCTCCTCAGCTGCACATGTGATTTTTCCATCCTGGACAGAAGGAGTTAATAAAGATTTTAGATTCATCAGTGGAAGTTAATAAACCATAATATCGCATAAATATTATAATATTCTCAACCAAATATTTACCTCACTCTAATTATAACATCAATTGTTTCCTGATCCTGTAGACTTAGCTTAACTACTTCTAAGTTGGAACCACTTGGCAGAACTATACTTTCAATTTTCATATATCTCACTGCAAACAACATGACAAACCACTAGTTCATGTTTTCAGTCTACAAAATGTTGTCACCTGTAAGAAAATAGATTAGTGTATTGGTATGATAGCCTAAATGTGGAAACCTATGTAATGAGAAGTATTTTTTTGCAATACATCCATCACATCCATGCCATGGTCAACATATAAACGTTCAATGCACCTCAGATTCTGGGCTGTGACAAGAAAAAGAAGCGAGAAGTCACTAAAAACAGGCTAACAAAAAATAATATTAAGTTCCACTAGCAACAATTACATGAAAGCACAGTCCATATGCAAACATGTAAACTGATACATATTAGACTATCCAGGTATATGCCCTTCACTCCGCTAAGAATCTGCCATTATTCTAGTTGGTTAACTTTACGCGCATAAGATATAAACGAAAATAAATCTTGTAATTTAAAGCTCACATTAGTGGTTTAGTGCTTCCGTGGTCCTTTGTAAGCCTGATGGGTATATTTGGTACTCTCCTTTGTCTTTTTCATTAATCATCTGCAACCAAACCAAGCACCAACACAACTTCTCAAATGGTGACAAAAGCACATGAAAAAAAAATTCTCAAACGGAGTCGAACCAACTTCTTCTTAGATATTTAGACAAACTCCTTCTCATTATTCATCTGCAACGAAATGAAAACTTTCATATCAAAAACCATTTCAATGAAAATGGACTGTTTCAAAGTAATCTAAGAAAATTTAATGATTTGAATCTTGAACTAATTCATTGACAGGACCAATCAACCAACGATCAATTTTAAAATTAGGGGATTTAAAGCAATATAAAAATAAAATCAGGGATTCAAAGTCATCGACCTCCATAATCTCATCATCTGCAGCAGGAACTATTCTTCCATCTCCATTTCTTAAAATCGACAAAGACTCTTTCGAATCTGATTCATCAAGAGCACACTATTTCAAATCAAGGACAAATAACATAAAACATTAGAACTCATCCAAAGAATCGAGCCCTAAAAATTGTAAAATCGAAACCCTAACCCCCAAATTAAAATACAAGAGAAAAAACAAAACAAAAAACTTACCATGTATCATATTTCTTAAAGCAAGTTACTGGGAATCCACAATCAACAACAACACCATGAGATTCACCGGTCTCAAATTGTTCTGATTCAACCCCATGTCATCTTATACTTCCTATTCTGGTTCAGCTTCGGTTTCATTAACCACCTTCACTTCTATTTCTAGTAGCGGAGAAAATCAAAACAGTGGTATCTGGTAGACATGATTAGAAAACCCTGAGAGAAATGAGTTAGAGAAGGGTTTGAGGTGAGGCTGTGAGAGGTGTAAAGAGAAAGGAAGGAGTTCCGTTTTCTTTTGATAGGGAAGATAAGAAATGGAAAGAGATGTGTGAGGTGGTCAAAAGGAGATAGGGTTGGCTTAATCATGACCATCGAAAGGTAGGGCCCAGATAATCTTAATCATAGGAAGCACTAGGATCATCCGTCACGGTATGGGTTAATAATGAGTGGTAAAATCGAAATAAAAAAATTCATACAACGACCGTTTTTGACGCTCCAAGTTGTTGTGCTCCGCATTTTTATTAGATCTGGGACGGTCTTGACCGATCCATGGTCAATCGACCGCCATTGAGGGTTGAGGATGTGGGTCATAAAAACCTCGTTTTCCACTAGTGATTCCCGAAGAACAGCCTAGAATTATCAATCACCTCACAATAATCTTAATCGACTAGCGAAACAAGATATTGTGGAATCACAAACGATGAGACGAAGGTGTTTGTGACTACTTTTCTATCTTGCCTATCGGAGAAATTAATCTTAAGTCAATCTTATGATTGTACTCAAATACGATAGAAACAGCGAGATCAGATCACGCAACTACAGAGAAAATAGTTGAGTCTGGCTTCACAATCCCAATGAAGTCTTCAAGTCGTTAACCTACAGGGTCTCGATAGAAACCTAAGGTTAAAGGAGAATCGAATCTAGATTATACAACTAGTATCACACATGAGGTGTGGGGATTAGGTTTCTCAGTTGCTAGAGTTCTCCTTTATATAGTCTTCCAAATCAGGGTTTGCAATCTAAGTTACCTTGGTAACAAAGCATTCAATATTCACCGTTAGATGAAAACCTGATTAGATTCAAGTTAATATATTTCAACCGTTAGATCGAACTTAACTTGTTATATACAAATGAAATGTAATTTCATTTAGGTTTGAGTAACCGTACCTAAACGTGTACACCTAGTTGGTTCAACAATAGTTAACCAATGGTTAGCCATATGAGCACTTTCATATCAACCTTATTCATCTTCACCATAACTAGTTCAAATGACTCAAAAGAACTAGTTAGAGAGTTGTTCAATTTCTTAGATCTCATAAAGTATATAAGACACAATTGAAGCAAAAACGATTTTGATTCACTCGAATCGATTCATGAACATTATAGCCACGGTTTGCAAAGATTGCATTCCTTAATTTATAAATGTCTTAGTTCACGAATAAACCATTTTTAAAAAATAACCCACTTAAGTACGCATACCGGTACGCATACTTAAGTACCCGGATTGAGTTTGTTTTTTGTTCACAAACTCCAGCAGAAATTCACGGGATGTGAACTTCCGGCAGTCCGCATACGGGTACGCGGACTTAGCTCCTGATATCCTAATCCATTAAAGTACGTATACTTTGGTTCAAGGATTTTGGACTTACACAAGTATGAGTTCACATACAATGTTTATATCCATTCAAGGTTATATATTCTAAACTCTCATTTCAATCATTGAAACATTCTTAGAGGATATTATATAGCGGTTATTCACACACTATTTTTCATCAAAGCGATTTTAAAGAGATTGAAATAATCAACATGACTTTCGTCACGAGTAAAGATGAACTTGGCCAAAGCGAAAGCTTACCAACACATATTTCGAGAAATAGATAAGCGAGATAAACTCAGCTCGAAATAGCAAATGTGTATAATCGAAGTCTATATAGCAATACGACTTTTGTCTCAAGATAGGAGATAGAATAGATAAACTTTGAGTGATAAATAAGTTCAAGTCTCCATATACCTTTTTGTCGATGAAGATCCACCAGTTCCTTGAGTAGTTCTTCGTCTTTGCATGATGAACGCCGTGAAGTCTAGAGCTCAACTACACTTACTATCCTAGTCCGAGACTTAGCTATAAGTAGACTAGAAATCAAGACTTATAGTTTTGGCAACTAAACTTGACAAACAAGCTTGAGATAACAACGCTTACGAGTTCGACCGAGCAGTGCTCTAACAATCTCTCCCTTTGTCAATTTTAGTGACAAAACAATCAATACATATGGAATACAAAATAAATAAACTTTGCAGCTTCTCATCCACATGCATGATCTCCTTGGTTCTTCAACATTACTCGAAATCTTCGTCACTTCCAAGTACTCCAATGATTCCAAAGATATTCATATCAGCATCACCGTTGTTGAAGATCTGTAGCCATAACAATGAGAAAACAATAGCTTTCAATCATTGTTACATAGTGTCATAGTATTATTACACAACATCAAAGTTCAATTGTATCACAACTTTGACAACAATACTATGGTGATATATATCACTCCCCCTTAGTCAATACTTCATCTCACATGAAAACCCCCCTTACATAATGATCTGTAAACCATATGTATTTGTAGTGTGAACTACACATTAATTCTCCCCCTTTTAGTCAATAAAAATTGGCAAAGGTACGAAAATTAGTGGGATCCTAATGAAATTCCCATAGAGATACTTCATGACCAAAAGAGAACAACATATCAACTTGTTTAGATGCCATCATATACTCGAAGCTAAATGCATTCATCAAGGAGTTTATAAAGATACAAGATAACTCCTACAATATTCCACAGCCGCACTCCCCACAAAGATTTGGCAATTAAGCACAAGTTCAATAAAGAACTCTCCCCCATTAAATGTCATTCTCGAAAGAACAACAAGAGCGACCTTACTTTCACAAGAAAAGAAGGATTTCTTTGGACATTAACAAATCACATAAGAATATGAATTTGTATCAAAAAAAACTCAATTAAATTAACCACACGAAAACCCATGATTAATTTAATCGGAAATGCTCACATAAGAGAACTTACGGAGCCGCACAGTATTTACACAAAGATGTGGATCAGGGAAGATCAATACTGCGGAATAAACAAAGATTCATTCTATTCTTCATCACCATTTGCACAATGACATATAATAGACTTAATCTTTGTAAACAAAAAGCTCATCCTATCTTCCATCAATATTTTCATAATGACATAATAGCCTTATCTTTTGTTTGTCAAAAGTTCATTCAATCTTTTATCAATACTTGTATATCGACATATGAAATACTTAACTTTTGACCACGTATGGGACAATCACAGTTTACGGACGCAAACACACATATCCCATAACAAGTTGCAATATATAAAACAATAAAGATTAATACTGCAAAATCATCTTCCAAATCAACTTTAGAATTTAAACAAATAAATCTAATAACATTGAAGATGAAAATCGTTGGAAATAGCTATGTGTACTCATAATAATGGCTTTTCTAAACCATAGTTATCCTTCTTAAAACACAAGAATAAATTCTCATGAGAAGTTTCCTAGACAAAAACAAGAATCAAGTTTCTTTGATAATATCATACCTTTGAAAGGGTCCATCATAAAAGGTGTCACTGATATCCCTTATTCTTTTGACCGTAGAGACCCCATGTTCATGAGTGAGAACATTAACTTTACGATCAATAATGCGGGCAAGATGCCTAGCTTTGACACAGTCCATGATGAGTTTCTTATGATTCCTGATCAAGGAGATTTATTTTCAAGGATTTTGGCCTGACCATCAATAAGCTGATTTATTTGCAGTTGAAGATTTGCAAACTCGATCCTAGAGTCATTCTGGAAAAAAATTTAAATCCTTGACAGATTTTCCAACCCAAGAGTTGTACTCTTTCCTTTCAATCATCCTTTTCAGGACAAGTTCTTGAACATAATCGCATCCTTTAGAGTCTTCTTCCATCTCAAGATTCACAACTTCTTGAGGTCTTGAGGAGGTTTCCATACCCCTTTTTTTTTATTAGGGAAAGTAAAACACTTATAGGATATATATATATATATTGTTAGAGCACTGCTCGGTCGAACTCTCAAACGTTGCTATCTCAAGCTTGTTGTCAAGTTTAGTTGCCAAAACTATAAGTCTTGATTTCTAGTCTACTTATAGCTAAGTCTCGGACTAGGATAGAAAGTGTAGTTGAGCTCTAGACTCCACGGCGTTCATCATACAAAGATGAAGAACTACTCAAGGAACTGGTGGAACTTCATCGACTAAAAGGTATGTGGAGACTTGAACTTATCTATCACTCAAAAAGTCTATCTACTCTATCTCATATCTTGAGACAAAAGTCGTATTGCTATATAACTTCGATTATACATATTTGCTATTTCAAGCCGAGTCTATCTCGCTCTCGAAATATGTGTTGGTAAGCTTTCGCTTTGACCAAGTTAATCTTTACAAGTGACGAAAGTCATGTTGATTATTTCAATATCTTGAAAATTGCTTTGATAAAAATAGTGTGTGAATAACCTCTATTTAACATCCTCTAAGAATGTTTCAATGATTGAAATAAAGAGTTTAGAACATGTAACCATCTTTGGATATAAGCATTTAATGTGTTCGCGCATTAGTGTATAAGTCCAAAACCGGGAACCAAATGTATGCATACTTGTGTGTGTACTAAATGGTTGATGGAAACTTGGTAAGTATGCGTACTCGTACGTATACTTGCGGAAGTTCACGTCCGTGAATTTCTGCTGAGTTTGGAAATCAAAACCAACTCAATCCGGTTACCTAAGTATGCGTACCCGTGCGCATACTGGCGGAAAGTTCATGTCCGTGAATTTCTGCCGAGTTTGGAAACCAAAACAAACTCAAATCCGGTTACTTAAGTACGCATACTTAAGTGTGTTACTTTCTAAAATTGGTTTATTCGTGAACTTAAATTTATATAAACTAAGGAATGCATATTTGCAAACCATGGCTATAAAGTTCATGAATCGATTCGAGTGAATCAAAACCGATTTTGCTTCGATTATGTCTTGTATACTTCTATGAGATCTAAGCAATTGAACAACTCTTGAACTAGTTCATTTGAGTCATTTGAACTAGTTATGGTGAAGATGAATAAGGTTGATATGAAAGTGCTCATATGGCTAACCATTTGGTTAACTACTGTTGAACCAACGACTTGTACACGTTTAGGTACGGTTACACAAACCTAAATGACATACATTTCATTTGTGTATAACAAGCTAAGTTCGATCTAACGGTTGAAATATATTAGCTTGAATCTAATCAGGTTTTCATCTAACGGTGAATATTGAATGCTTTGTTACCAAGGTAACTTAGATTGCAAACCCTATATTTGAGACTATATAAAAGAGAACTCTAGCAACTGGGAAAGTTAATCCCCACACCTCCTATGTGATACTAGTTGTATAAGCTAGAGTCAATTCTCCTTTAACTATAGGTTTCTACCAAGACCCTATAGGTTAACGACTTGAATACTTCATTGGGATTGTGAAGCCAGACCCAACTATTTTCTCTGTAGTTGCGTGATCTGATCTTGCTGTTTCTATCGTATTGAGTACAATTGTAAATTGGCTCGAGATTAATTTCTCCGATAGGAAAAATAGAAAAGTAATCACAAACATCTTCGTCTCATCGTTTGTGATTTCACAATATCTTGTTTCGCTAGTTGAATAAGATTATTGTGAGGTGATTGATAATTCTAGGCTGTTCTTCGGGAATATAAGTCCGAGTTATCGATTGGTTCCTGTTCACCTTGATTTATAAAAAGACGAAACAAAAACTTGTAGGTAATTCTGTGGGAGACAGATTTATCTATTCTTGTAGACTTTTCTGTGTGAGACAGATTTATTTATTAAAGTCTTCGACTTTGAGTCGTAGCAACTCTTAGTTGTGGGTGAGATCAGCTAAGGGAATCAAGTGCGTAGTATCCTGTTGGGATCAGAGACGTAAGAAGCGTAACTGTACCTTGGATCAGTGTGAGATTGATTGGTGTTCAACTACAGTCCAGACCGAAGTTAGTTTGTAGTAGTCTAGTGTCTGTAGCGGCTTAATACAGTGTGTGTTCAATCTGGACTAGGTCCCGGGTTTTTTTCGCATTTGCGGTTTCCTCGTTAACAAAACTTCTTGTGTCTGTGTTATTTCTTTTCCGCGTTATATTTTGTTATATAATTGAAATATCACAGGTTGTGCTTTGAATCAATTAATTGGGAAATCCGACCCTTGGTTGTTGATTGAAATTGATTGATACTTGAACATTGGTCTTTGGTACCGTTCAAGTTAATTTCTCTTGTATTCAATTAGACTCGCAGATTTCTATTTGCTTGAGTAAGGATTGAATCGAGAAATTGAGATATA